>LPNX010279462.1:0-37986 GCA_001517045.1 Pseudotsuga menziesii
TAGAATAAGCATTGGGTCTAGATGTGCTTGTCACTTTTGAAAACCATCATAAATGAAAAAAAAAAAAAAAAAACTTCTTGATATGTTCGGTAATGTTTTCGTGGTATGGGTTTCGTTTGTAGGTTTGGTGGTTGGCTACCAGGGACACAAGGTTCAAAACCTATATATATATAACACTTATAAAAGTGTTACACTAAATATGTGAACTTTAATAATAAAAAATATAGATAATTAAAGCGATGTGAAATCTAACAAGTGAAGTTAGCAGCTAAGCTAAGCTGCTTATACATATTTTTTAAATATATGGATTATACACAATCCAAAGTTTAAAGTTAAAGTAAGTATGAAACTTGTAATAATGTGTTATTTGTGCATAACTTAAAAATAAGTTTTTTAAGGTTGAAATAGAAAAGTGAAATAAGCAATATAGGCAAGACATGAGTGAAGTATATGGTCCTTCATGAAGACGAGTGTTTTATCAAAATATAGGTTTGTGAAAAGCTTGGATTGAAAATTATTTTCATGGTGAATAATATTTAGTTACTTTTGTTGTTAATGGATCTTTCTTACATAGAATATACAGATAATTAATAATCATAACCTTGAGCAGTACAATGTTAGCTATGAAGATAAAAGGTCCTTGGTTACATTCTTAATTACTACCTCATTATGACAATTTTATGAAGGAAATGTTCTCGAGTGATTGCCATGTCTATAGGAGATTGTATAGAAGGAATGAGTACATAATGGAGATACACATCCATTTGATTGAATATCTACAAGGAAGAGATTTTGAGACAATAGAGCTAAAGATCTACAAGGAAGATAAGTGATTTATATTATAGAGAGATGATATCTTGAGATCTTATTGTCAGAATAAGTGCAAAAGGGAAAGCAAAAACTTCAAATTATTAATGTATATTTTGGGTCATATTGAATGTTTTTATGTACTTGTGACACTCATGTGTGGATTAATGTTGGTGGTGTATAATGATACATGCAAGTAAGCCTTGGTAACTCAATAGTAAAGTATATACTATTTAGTTACTTTATGGTCTTATTGTTATGGTTTGGATTGGAGTGATAGACACATGTGAAGTTCAAAAATGACTAATTATTTGTGATACTAATCTTATATTCAAATAAAAAACTTCGTAGACCGCAATACCTAGGTTACTATGTAATAATGCACTTAGAAATATTTTTGAATTTGTGAATGACTAGCTAATTGTATTCACTAGTCTTGTTTGATTGTTTACCAATGTGTTCAAAATAAAAAAATTCACCTTGTTGGAGCTTTCAACTATTAATAAGTGCACCATATAGAGGTCGATGGGTTATTAACAATATTGTTTACCAATGTCTTCAAAAGAAAAAATTCACCTTGTTAGAGCTTTCAACTATTAGTAGGTGGACCATATAGTGCTTGATGGGTTATCAACAACAATTAAATAATATTATGATGACACAAAAGCTTCACCTTGTTAGAGATTTCAACTATTAGTAAGTGGACCATATAGTGGTTGATGCCATATCAACAAGTATTAAATGCTTCACTCAACAAGTACAGATGGAAGGAAAAACCAATTTAAACCTATAAAAGCTTGTGCTACAAAAAGGTGATATGACTATGAGAATTGAAATTATGGTTTTCATGTGAGTGATAAGACTTAATATTTTAACTTACTGAAAATGACAAATAAGATATTTTAACTTGGTTAAATTATTAATTCACGACGACATAGATGCATGGGAATTTTAACATTTCTTTTCTCTATAATATGTATAAGTTGGTAAAAGTTAAAAATAACAAAGTGGCTGGGTGATTAAACTACTGATTTACACACCACACAAAAATGCATGCTGAGTTCACATGGTTTGTGTTTGTGAACATAGATTGTTCCATTTCCTCATTTTTCTTCGGGTGAAGTATTTAAAAAAAAAAAATTAACTCTCACCTTCTTGACATGTGGTGCATGGAATTTCTCTAGTGCACTATACCTTCCATCATTTTATCATTTCCCTTCCAAAATAATAGTTTCCAAAGCTAGAAAATGGTTTAAACTTTAAACAAGCACAACCTCAAACTAGTGACTTGATTATTGTATAATTGGATGACTGCTGGTAAATACAACGTAACAACCAACTGTTAAGGATATGTGCAATGAAGTTGTCCATCTAAGAATCCATCTAACATAACATAATCTGCAACAACATTGTGTTACCTCATGCCTCCTCAATTTATCTACTTAAAAAACTCTAAACAACCACCAAAGTACTTCTTAGCCAATTTAATGTGCCAAGGAGAGTGGAATGGAAAATCAAGAGAGACTTTGCTGATTTGATTTTGTAATTTCAATTCAATCATTGCGTTAACAATACCGAACATATTGTCTTCCAAACATTTCATTAAGGAGGGTAGATTGGAGATGTATAGTTAAAAAAATTGTTGACAAAATATCTATCTATTGATGGAAATATTAATTAATCGCAGATCTGTATCAAATCTCAGCTGACTCTACTAGAATCCATATCAGTTCAGTGTCAGTTAGACAGTCTGACAAGGTGAAGAGTTCACATCTCTCATATACCAGCCGAATTAAATTTCTGAAGCTAAGTTTTTAGGTAGATAGTTATTACCGTCTTTAATGTTAAGACAATAGATTCACGGAGAAGTAATGTTAGTTTCCTATAAATAGAAGAAGATGTAATATCCCGATTTTTACCCCATTGCATTAAAATGGTACATGATGTAAATATCGCTATTAAATCATAGTGAGGAGCTCAAGGCCAAGGCCCCACCATTGATTTAGCATTTTATGTGTTGGCAATTAAAATTGACGCATATGGTTCTCATGCTAGCCAGGAACAATATAATTTGAGACATCATGTACATATGCAATTTAATAAAATACCCACAACTAGCTATGCAATGCAACAAGAGATGCCAACATGATTTTCACAAGGAATAGGGAGGAAAATTATTCAAACCCTTAATCCAATAGTGTTAAGCCAAATGTCAATGAGAGAACCCATAAACTCTCAACTACCCATTTTTTCCTTTGCACCCAATCATTTAATTCTTCTAGAAGTTGGTTGAGGCAGTTAATGCATTGGGAATGAAGAGATATGGCAGTCAATTTCGTATTGGGGCAAGAAAACACCCAGAAATGTGTGCCCATTCCATTCCTCACCCACATTTCTCCTTTCCTCACTCAATTGGAGCTAGCTGGGGCATTTCCTTAATGTTTTTCCTGCATTTCCTTCATTATTCCATGGATGGAAACCCGTTTTTGTATTGTACAGTGGATGGGAAGAGAGATTCACAATTTGTGAGTTTATGGAGGTCGTTTCTGCCCATAAACGTTTCATGAAATCTAATTTTCTCTCCCAGGGTTGATTTCCCCTTCTACCATTTCGTTTTTGGTTGCCAAAATGTTTTTCTTCATACCCAAAACTTTTGTCTGTTGTTATGTGCATCCTTGTTTTGGTTTGAACTGTAAGTAAGACTTAGGAGTGGAAGAATACTAGAAATGGCTTGATAAACCTAGGGAAGAGAGGAACCTCACAAAGGATGAAAATGGGTTGGCTACTCTTCTATGCACACCTGGGAGAACACTGGAATGGAAGGTATGGCCTGAGGGACTGTGTAGCAGTGAAGGGAATACTTCCTTGTGTCATGCGTGTAGGTATTGTGGAGAGAAAGCTAGATAGATCTTGTGGATGTGTCCATATCTCTATGGTTGAGCTCACTAGCTTAGCAATGCTTCCTTTCCACTGCCTTAGCAGCTTGATAAACCCAATTGTAAATTGGATAGGCTTAACCTTGGTGTGTATTTGGCTATGTGTGAGCTTGTTGTTCCCTTATTCCTTGTAGAAATCATGCCCGTCTCAGGGGTGGCAGTTGTGCTGAGAGATTGATGAGCATAACTAGCCTATGGTTGGGTGGAATGTTGCAGTGACATAGCTAGTTGCTTGGGGCAACTCATTTTCAAGATAAGTGCTCTCTTGTATTAACTTTGCAATGTATTTGTTTTTATTATGAATGTATTGAATGAGATTTTCTTCTGCTGTATTTTCATACATTATACATTTGCATATGTTTTTACTTTCAATGCATTTTTTATTATGTTCATGGGGATAGAAGCCCGGTTATGTCCGAGTTGCGTCCTCTCTTGACGAGAGGGGAGGGGACATGACAGAAGAAGATTGTAAATAATATAGAGAATTCTAAGAGAATTTTGGGAGAATAGTATCTAAGCTCAAGCTTATGTGTGTCTGAAAATGTCGAGAGACGAAGCTCTGTAAAAGGTGAAATATCTATGTTATGTCTCGACAAGTTTTATAAATCCATTTTTATGGTTAAATGCATGTTTTATTTAACCGCACATTCTCTCTAGAATTACTTTAGTAAATGTTGTTTACATTTACAAGTTAAGTGTAAGACACAAATAATCCATAAGTATTCACCTAGTAAAAGTTTGTTTTTACAACAGAGTGGTTGACTCAAGTGTTCTTAAATGTTTGGTTATAAGATTTTGTAATTTTGTTGAATTGTTGTTGTGTCGAGTTTTACTCCATGTTACTGGTCAGTGAAAAATATTTGTAATTTCTTAAGTCCTTAGGATAATAAATATCCCTTGTAAAATTTTGACTAAAAGCAAATTGTCGAAGTCAGTTGGTCTGAACCAAAAGTCAGTGGGTGGAAGTAAAACCATTGGTCAAAGTAAAACCGTTGGTCAAAGTCGAGTAAGTCGGTAAAACCAACAAGTAAGAACTTGTTTAGGTAAAAAGAGTCGGGTCAAAAAGTCCGACCAAATTTAGTCTTTTAAATATTTTGGTCAAATTTAACTTTCGACTTGTCTAGAGAGAGTTAGACAAGTTTTACTTGACAAGAAAAAAGAGGTCAAATTATCGACGTGAAAATTTTATGATTGAGTGGTAACTCAAGTTTAGTTGTGTCAGATTTGTTAACTGGTAGTGGGTTTAGGAAAGAAATCTTGTCTTAAAAAGGGAAAAAAAATTTCTAAGGAAAAATTAAAAATTAAAAATGGCTTCCACTCTTGGTTCAAACATGTTGAGTTTGCAAACTCCAATTTTTACAGGAAAGAATTATGAAATATTGGTCTCTAAGAATGAAGGCTTTATTCAGAGGTCAAGATGTTTGGGAAATTGTCCATAATGGTTATGCAGAACCAACGGATCATACGGCATATAACAATCTCACACAAGCTGGGAAAGATGACCCGAGGGATCAGAGGAAGAGAGATGGAAAAGCTATGTTCTTGTCACATACCCCAATATTGTAAAATAATGTTAATTGTTTTAATTATATTTCCTAAGACATTATGTTAAATTTAATGCTAAGTAGGAACTGATGACTAAGTAGAGTCAAAAGAAGTGGAATGTAATTCTGAATATTTTATTATTAATAAATAAAAAATGGAGACAACAGCATGGGAGAGCTGTTAATAAGAGTGTACTGGTCAAACTGGTGGAAGGAACTAAGTGGAGGGAAAAAGACAAGTGGCAACATCCTCAAACACTTCCTATGTTGCAGGTGGCAACTTCCCTACATTTGGGGTCATGATCCCTTAAGAAAGTGGGATCAGAGTAGGTGGCTCAATAAATGACAACTAACCCAAAAGGACCTAGGCAATCTTTTAAAAGTACCCAATGAATAGAGTTGGGGCTGCTTAGATATTTTCCAGGAGAAGAATCATTCAGGAGGAATGCTCTTCAAGGAATTCATTGGGGAAAATGGGAAAATAGTAAGGAAGGTGTTTGGAGAGATATTTTGCAATAACTTGGTCTGATACAGCTTGCTAGCTGAGAGAACTTACTGATAAGTTCAGGGTTTGTATTAAGTCTGTAGACTGGTAATTGATTATTGATGCACCTATTTCTATCCAGGGAGACCAGAGCAAGCTCGGGGGTCCTGAGGAGTCATTGTTTGAGCGCTCTCCAGGAGTTGGTAGGGAGGAATGGCCTCCCATTGCTGTTGTTGTCCAAGTTCAAGAACATGTTCTGCCATCTAATAATCTTTGTTTTTAATATCTGTGTATGATTGAATGTTATGTTTATAGCTTATGATGTAAAGATTTAGATGGTCTAGTAATGTAATTATTTTGATGAAAAACAAGAAAACCACCCGTGTTTTTCCTCATCTGGAGGGGCCAGACTGTACTCCAGCACAGGGGTGAAATTTATAAATAAAGATGGTATGATGAAAATGCAAAATAGAATGTTAATATAAATTATAGAATATTTCTTTTATTTTGTTGTCAGAAGAAATATCTTTTATACCAGTAGCGGTGTTAAAATCTGATTTGAGACTGTCAGTTTATTAGAAACAGGGAAGAAGTTATATTATTTACTGACAGTAGCATCAAGGAGTGGACAAAACAGTTGTTGATACAGTAGTTACTTTCAGTAATCCCATTGCTTAATTGAATTCCGAAGAAGAGTATAATAGTTAACTAGAGTAGGATTAAGTTAGATAAAGATGCTTTACAGTCCATTTCTTTCCAGTTTTAACTACTGCATGTGTAATAATTAAATTGAAGGAAAGAATAGCTAGAGTCTCGATTTACTTCTACAGGTAATTTAGTTATTAACAGAATTTACTTTTGGAAAGTAATACATGTTATTCATTCATTTCTGTTCTATCTAGCTAAGCTTAAACAAAAACATACAACTGCTAACTTATACTTTTTACAATATTAACAGTGTATAACATAGTTAGTTCTTTTACATTTATTTTATAAATATTAATTTGTAATATAAACGAGACAATATAGACTATAGAGAGTATTACTATAGGTATTTAGTACAGTACTTATAAGAACACATTAACAATAGATTATTTTATTCTATTATTATAATTAAACAAAGAACAAAATATTATCTCTCTATGCATTTATAAAAGAAACTAAGTTTAAATAACCTTAGGAGAAATAGTACTCACAGGTTGGATAACAACTTATTTTATAATAAATAATAATATATTATCTTATTATATACTTTATAGGAATAGTATTATTATGTAATTACAGAAATGTTCCTAATTCATTATTGTAAATTTGATATATAACATAAATTCTGCTCTCAAAGAGTAACTAACAGATATATAATAATTTCATTAAAAAAATCTAAATCCATTACTTTCTGCAGGGTAACAAGTATTTAATAGCATTTACTATTTACTTTTTCCTTAATAATAAGGTAGGTCAATATATAACCAATGTACAGGAAAACCCTAATAATGAACTTTAAAAAAATATTATGGGTAAAAATTAAGTACACTATTGTACAGGAAGTATTTAACAGAGCGATAGAATGCTCGACCTATCAAGCTTAACAATTATTATAAGGCATAACTAAAAACTCCTAAAATATACAGAGGAGCAATATAAATTTAACGATAACTTTTAAAGAGGATGAAAATCTTTTCTTAAACTGTCAATTTAGGGTAAAAACCCTACTAATCCAAAATATAACAGAGTTAACAACTGTGAAGTCCAGTTCAATAATTTTTACTCACGGCCGTAATGAAAATCCACAGAGTGAGGCTTTTATAGACTGTTCTTTATATTTATACAAACAGTATTATAAAACAAGACAAAATGTACACTCACGGCCAAATCCGGAGAACCCTGCACTAAGCAAGGGTTTTAACAACCATTAAAAATAGCGAAGCAAATAACCAGAATAACCAAAACCCATAAGGGTTATCTAAGGCCGCGACGACCAATCCTTAACATCCCATAAGGGTTTGGATAAGGTAGAACAGCCATGGAAAGTCCAGGGCTTACCGTAACCATCAAGTCGCCGCAACCTCGTACCAGCTATGCCGAGGGAAAGAGACAGGTTTATACCTGCGAGTTTTCATCACACTTTCTTCTGTTAATACAATGTATCAGAAGTAAACAGTTATGTAAATAAATGTACAATAATAA
The DNA here is from genome assembly GCA_001517045.1 of Pseudotsuga menziesii. Taxonomy (NCBI): domain Eukaryota; kingdom Viridiplantae; phylum Streptophyta; class Pinopsida; order Pinales; family Pinaceae; genus Pseudotsuga; species Pseudotsuga menziesii. The sequence goes on from LPNX010279462.1 coordinate 7,959, forward strand.
TGAAAGAACTAATGTTATTTTTTTACCTCAAAATTTGATGGAAATGTAACCACCGATAACCAGCAACCAGCGACCAGCACGAGTAGGAGGAGGTCCTTCATCAGCTGCAATGGAAACGATGTTACAACACTTCATCAACTACTGATAGTAGAGAGTCCTAGTCATTCAGTCGACAAGGTAAAACCCTAGAGCCGTGCTGTTACCCAATTCAAAACAACACACAGTATACTGTGAAACTTAAGCCACAACACTCTGAAATGACGAACCACCCTCATTTTGTTAAACTGAAGAAGAAGGGGGGGGATGCTACAGTCAAAGGGTTTGGGTTCAAGCTAGTAAGGCAGTAAAAACCTGAAAGGAGAACCGTTACATATGACAGATAGTAACGCTTTGGCACGGCACTTCGCCACTGTGCACTTGGACAAGCTAACGAGGGAGGAGTAAGCCAAAGACAGCAGCAGCACTACTCAGGTGACAGAGTAGCCGAATACTTTGTAGAAGAATGACGAGAGCCCGAAGGTGAGGGAAGATTAACGAGCTAGGGTTAGAGATGGCCCTTTTTAACCTTGCGACGCTTGGCCAAAACTAAGCCACATCTCCATGCAAATTATTTGCACACGGTGGGTATTTTCCCATAGTTATCGATGAGCAATCACGAGGAGACGACATTATCAATCAGTTGGCTGTCTTCAAAGGTTCTACTATGGTCCTCAGCCGAAGTCAACCTATCATATGGAACATGATAACAAAGAAATTAGTCAATATATAAACTATGCCTTAGAGCTTACCTTTGTCATAAAGATTTTAGCAACTCATCAAATACATTATGGTATACCATCATGTATGCATTGCAAATCGAGTTGTAACCTTACATTCATCGTGGGCGTAGTTAACACTATGACCTAGAACTTCATAACATGTTATCTCTTACTTAATAATCAATTGATCAAAGGTTATACTTTATTGAGAGTGATAAGTTCATGACCTAACCTTTTATACAAGCTTGGAATGTATGAAGTAAAGGTTTATAAGATTTTTAAGAGTTAAAAGCCATATACTTGTTATGTCATGGTCTTTTTCATGACCTCTCCATCTAGGTGAATAACTATTCTTTCATCAAACAGTTACAACCTTGATAAAAATAATTTTTGTAACATTGTTGTAGAGGAAATAATAACACATATGTTTAAGTAAGAATAATGCTTACACAAGTATTCAACCAACATCTATATTTTTATTATAAAAATATACTAATGGTTGATATTAAGGAGGTTTGTAGAATCAACTATGGAAAGTATCCTATTAATAATGTTAATCCCATTGGTCTTGTTGTATTTATCTAAGTAATAAAATTTTGGTAAATAAATACAAAAGAAAATAATAACAATTATTTTGATGAATGCATTGCCTGGAATAAATGTTCTTAACCAAGAAATTGTAACATACAAGGGTTAAGCCACTAATCTCTTTAACAAAAGATTCACCAACATAAATGTTAGGCCATAAAACTATTATGTTATGCATTCTTTTTAAGATAGTAGTCCATTAAGGACAGGCCCCTTTTATATATATGAAGGGATAGGATAAAACCTGTTTACAGTAGGTTATCTATCTGACTAAAGATAAGCTTTAGTTATGCTTTGGAACAGTTGATGTGTAAATAAAACTTTGTGCATTAGCATGAGTATATCTTTCTCAAAGAGCAGCTTGAAATAAATATGTAAACCCCCTTAAACTTCAAAAGTTGAAAATGGAAACAGTAATACGTAAACCCCTTATTAATATACATTACGATGTAAATGTATTTGTGCACTTTTGAAAGTAAACTATTAATTCTATAAATCTGCCATTTCTTACTCTACTTGTAAGGAATTTAGTTAAGGCATTTTGACACTTGAAAACTATGATAGATATCGGATAGTTCAGTAATCATTAAGAACCATAAATTTACTTCTACTAGAAAGAAGGACAGTTCATGAATTTACCTCAATAAGCGTTGGAAATTGTTTAGCATTTATTTTCTTACTGAACTTTTATTTTGCGACGTACTTGTATTTAAATACTTTAGAATTTCGACAAGCAACACCCGAACTTCTTACCTGTAGTCTGTAAGAACAGGAAAACTTTCTGCATTAGCTCAAAAGCTAAGTAAGTCCAGTTTTGCATGACAGTCCCACCTTGTGGTCGCAAAGAGAAAACAAGTCAGTAAACTGAAAAGAACTGTTCTATCTTTAACATAACCAATAGATAATTCAGATAATGAATTGGTAACATATAACTAATTTAATAATTAGTTTACTGAAATTATGAAAATTATATGCATTTTAAATTTTAAATTTTTTTTGGAAAATTTGGGGTTTTGACAGTTCTGCATACACCAAGACATGTATGAAAGCATATTCCCAAGAGTAGCAGCATCAATTACCGCTAAGAAGGCATGGGACACATTGGAAACTTCCTATCAAGGTTTGTACAAGGTAAAGATTTCCAAGTTACATATTCTTAGAAGAGATTTTGAATCTCTGTCAATGAAAGATATAGAGTCGGTAGACTCATTCTACACTAGAGTTGTTGGTTTGATAAATAAGCTGAAATATCATGGATAAAACATAGAATACCAATGGGTGGTTGAAAAAATTCTCAGAAGTATTCCCCCAAGTTTTGAATCCTTGGTTGTGACCTTGGAAGAAAACAAAGACATGTCGATGTTTACCATTGATGAGTTGCAAGCTTCACTCATCAATCATGAACACAAAATCAATAGATCAAATACATCATTGGAAGGTGTATTTGCAACACAATCATCCATAAGTCATGGTAGAGATAGGGGGAGAAACAAATCCAGAGGTAGAGGAAGAATTTTTTCTAGAGGAGGATGCAACAACAGTCCTGTGCATGTCACTGGTAGAGGACAGAATCATAACCCAAGCCAACCTAGTGGTCACGGGTTTGATAAATCAAAAATTCAATGTCATTATTTTAATAAATTTGGTCATTATGCATATGAATGCAGGAAGAAACAATATGACCAAGGAAGGCAAAACCCAAATAATTTGAACAACACCAACACTCCCTCGAGCGCAATGTTAATGGTATATGCATCTCCAATTGAATGCAATACTGTCCAATAAAGTCAACATGACATATGGTACTTAGATTCAGGCTGCAACAATCATATGACTGGTAATTTAATTTATTTTCTAGTCTATATCATTTAGTTCAAACTGATGTTACAAGGCCTGGAAATAATGTCCAAGTCACTGTTTTGGGAAAAGGTATTGTTGGTATTCTAACCAAATAGGGGGAGAGTAAGTTTATTCCTGATGTCTATCATGTCGAAGGTATGAAACATAATTTGATGAGAATTGGACAACTAATACAAAAATGTTACATAGTTTACATAGAAGATAATTACTATACGATTAAAGACAAGTGTCCAAGCAACCAATTGATAGCAAACGTGCCAATGACAAGTAATCGCTTGTTTACCTTGAGGATTATTCCAGACATGAAAGGAAAGACAAATACAAGAGCTGCATTCAAGGTAGAAAGCAAGGAAGTAGACAAGGACTCCATCAACAAAGTACATGACAACGCTAATTTTCAGGCTCCATTTCAAACAAAAGTTCAGGATAAGTCCTGGCTGTGGCATTTTAGATTTGGACATCTGAATTTTGGTGGGATAAAGCTACTACAACAAATAATATAGTGAAAGGATTTCCATTGATCGAAAAACCAGAGAGAGTTTTTGAAGGCTGCATTTTTGGCAAGCAACATAGAGAGAATTTTCTAGTCAGAAAGTCATATAGAGCATGCACACCACTTGAGATTTTGCACTCTAATATTTGTGGTCCAATGCAGACATCATCCATTGGTGGCTACAATTATTTTTTTACTTTTATTGATGAATACTCAAGAAAAACATGGGTATATTTTTTGAAACATAAATCTGATGCATTTAACTATTTTCACCAGTTCAAGGCACTCTTGGAGAACCAGAGTGGACATCGCATCAAAATCTTACAGATAGACAGAGGTGATGAATATGTCTTGAATGAATTTCTAAATTTTTGCAAGACCCATGGCATGTTAGAATAGTAGAGTCAAGCTAAACTAGTTCTAACTAAGCAACCAACAACATATCATAAAAGATAAGAACATGAAAATAAAATGACAAGAGAACACCGATATACGTGGTTCACCCTAATGGGTTACATCCACGGGAATGTAGTCTTCTATTATCTCCAGAATATCTTCTCCAATATTACAAGAGAGCAAAGCAAAAATACCCCTAGGAATATAGATGATGTACAACAATGTCACAATAGTACCACTACTACATCAAGAATACATGATATGTAGAGACTCACTTGACCCTATTATATACTAAGAGATGAGAAGGAATTACTTTCACATATTGCATGTGGGATAGTATAATTCTCCAAAATAACATCTCTTAATACAATACCATGGACAAATACTCTACACAAGTAAATACAACACCATATAACTATGGGTTAAATGTATTACTCTTTTACATAAGATTGTAGAAAACTTTCAACATAATACAAAGACATTATTATAACCTTCCAAGGAATATAATAAATTCCAACACTCCCCCTTAATAATGGCTGGGAGAAGGGCCCACACTAACATTGAGGAAGGAAGGTGTTAGGGTTAACCTTGACTTGAGATCGAGTCAAAGGTGGTTAGGTCTAGCACATGGTTTGGGCACATGGTTTGTTGTAGCCCATGGTATTGTCCCATGGTATTGCATGTGTTAACCTTGACTCAGGATTGAGTCAAAGGTGGTTAGGTATAGCACATGGTTTGGGCACATGGTTTGTTGTAGCCCATGGTATTGACCCATGGTATTGCATGTGATTAAGCCTTTATAAGGCTTGAGGAGGCTCCATTGTAATTGTACTGAGTACTGTATGGTACTGGATGTGAGTATTGTATGGTACTGGATGTGGGCATGTATTGTACTGGAAGAGAGACTATGAGAGCGTGAAGAGGAAGTGTAGCGGTTTTGCTGCAGGGTGTATCCCTTCATCTTTCTGGACTGCAATAAAAGGATTGGCAAATTTCTTTGTGGACGTAGCCCATCGTTTGGGTGAACCACGTTATATCTGTGTCTCTCTGTACTGTTTTAATTTGTTTTGCATCTTGTTTATTGATTTAAATGTATATTTGTTATTGCTCTACGGTCCTGTTTTCTAACAATTAGTATCAGAGCCAAAAGGTCTATTTGGTTTGTAAACTTGTAGGAAAGAAGGGTTCCTGGTTCGAGTGGGAGCAATGGCGGAAGAAGGAAAGTTTAGGGTTGATAAATTTAACAGCCAAAACTATCAGTTATGGAAGATGCAAATGGAGGACTATCTGTACCAGAAAGATCTGTACCTGCCATTGGGTGGAAAAGAAACGCAGCCAGCGGCTATGAAGGATGAAGAATGGGAGGTTCTTGACAGAAAGGCACTAGGAACAATACGGATGTGCCTGGCTTCATCAGTGGCATTCAATATTTCAAAAGAAATAACAACAGAGGCTGTGATGAGCACATTAAGCAAGCTCTACGAAAAACCCTCGGCTTCTAACAAGGTATTTTTAATGAAGCGTTTATTTAATATGAAGATGTCAGAAAGTGGATCTGTTGCTGACCATTTAAATGAGTTTAATACACTTACCAGTTAGTTAAGTTCTATAAAAGTGAACTTTGATGATGAGGTTAGGGCTCTTCTAATCTTGTGCTCATTGCCAGAAAGCTGGAATAGCTTGGTCATGGCTGTAAGTAACTCTGTCCCTAGTTCAAGCACTCTTAAGTTTGATGATGTTGTTAGTGTTATTCTTAGCGAGGAAATGCAAAGAAAAAGCACAGGTGAGACATCAGGTAATGCGTTGACCATGGAGAGTAGAGGGAGACAAAACGAGAGAGCAAGGAGCCTAAGAAATCGTGGCAAGTCTAAAAAGGGAAGATCCAAGTCCAGATTTAGAAAAATAGAATGCTGGAACTGTGGTAAGAAAGGACATCTAAAGAAAGACTACAGAGCACCAAAAAAGAAATGTGAGAGGCAGCAAGAGACTACCTAGGAAGCTAATGTAGCAGGTGATGTGTTACAAGATGCTTTGATTCTTGCATTAGATAATACTAGTGATTACTGGGTAGTAGATTTAGGGGCTTCATGTCATGCTACACCCCATAGGAAATTCTTTTATGATTATGTTCAAGGTGATTTTGGGCATGTGTTATTGGGGGATGATGAACCATGTAAAATTGTTGGAAAGGGTAAGGTACGGATCAAACTAAATAATGGAAATGATTGGTTGCTAAAGGATGTAAGGCACATCCCTGCTATGAAAAGAAATCTGATCTTAATAGGGCAGTTGGGAGATGGCGGCTGTTTGTCTACGTTTGGAGAAACGTGGTGGAAGGTTACTAAAGGATCAATGGTAATTGCAAAAGGAGATAGGATAGGTATGTTATATTTATGTCCTCATAACACTGATTATTCTATTTTTGTAGCTTCCATAGAAACAGGTGCAGCGTTGTGGCATCATAGGCTTGGCCACATGAGTGAGAAGGGGATGCAGATTCTCCACTCAAGGAAACTGCTTCCAGATCTGAAGCAGGTAATTTTGGAATTTTGTGAGAACTGTGTTTATGGAAAACAGAAGAGAGTTAGATTTCTCAGGGTTGGGAAACAAAAGAAGAGTGAAAAGTTAGAGTTTGTCCATACAAATGTATGGGGACCAACTCAGGTACAATCTCTTGGTGGCTCTCGTTATTATGTTACTTTTATTGATGATGCAACAACAAAAACTTTGGTTTATTGTATTAGATAGAAATCTGATGTGTTTGATACTTTTAAGAAGTGGAAAGCTTTGGCTGAGAATGAGACAGGAAAAAGGTTGAATTGTCTCAGATCTGATAATGGAGGTGAGTACTGCAGCAAGGAGTTTGATAGTTACTGTTCACACAATGGGATTCGCAGAAAGAAGACAGTCCTTGGAACACCCCAAGAAAATGGCATGTCAGAAAGGATGAACAGAACGATCATGGAGCGTGCAAGGTGTATGAGATTGCATGTAGGGTTGCCCTTACAGTTTTGGGCTGATGCTTTAAACACTATTGTTTATTTAATAAACAGAGGGCCTTGAAGCACTTTGAATGGTGGAATTCCAGAGGAGGCATGGACAGGTAAACAGGTAAAATACTCATTTCTGAGAACTTTTGGTTGTGAAGCATTTGTCCATATTGATAAAGATGATAGAACAAAGCTTGAGGCTAAATCCAAGAAATGTACCTTTATTGGATACGGGGTTGATGATTTTGGTTATCGCTTATGTGATCTTAAAAATCGCAAAATCATTAGGAGTAGAGATGTAGTATTCAATGAAAAGGTCATGTACAAAGATTAGTTGCAGGGAAAGAAAGAAGAAAAGGAAAACACAGAGTACATAGTGCTTGATGAAATCAAAGAAAATGAAGTTCCAAAAGCACCAAAAAAAGAGCAGCAGCAGGTACCTGAAACTCCTGCAACTGTAAGAAGGTCTACCAGGTTAAGTAGACCCCTTGAATGATTCTCTCCTTCACTGTATTATTTATTGATGACTGATTTTGGTGAGCTAGAATGTTTTGAAGAAGCAATGCAAGTAGAAACTAGAAAGAAGTGGGAGCAAGGCATGGATGAGGAGATGGACTCATTGGTAAGAAACCAGACTTGGGATCTGGTTAAGTTGCCTGTAGGAAAAAGGGTATTATAGAATAAATGGCTTTACAGGTTGAAGGAAGAAGATGGAGGAAATAAGCGGTACAAGGCTAGACTTTTTGTAAAGGGGTTTGCACAAAAGAAAGGTATAGACTTCGATGAAAAATTTTCTCCTATTGTTAAAATGACTTCAAGTAGAACTATTTTAAGTCTAGTGGCGGTAGAATATTTGCATCTTGAACAATTAGATGTAAAAACGGCCTTTCTCCATGGGGATTCGGAGGAAGAGATTTATATGCAGTAGCCACAAGGGTATGAGGTCAAAGGGAAGGAGAATTTGGTTTGCAGGTTGAAGAAGAGCTTGTATGGCCTGAAGCAAGCTCCAAGGTAGTGGTATTTAAAATTTTATAAGTTTATGACAAAACAAGGTTATGATAGATGTCATTCTGACCACTGTGTTTATTTCAAGAGGCTAGATAATGGAAGATATATTATCTTGTTATTGTATGTGGATGACATGCTTGTTGCAGGGTCTAACATGTAGGATATAAATGTGCTCAAAAGAAAACTAGCTAAATCATTTGGAATGAAGGATTTGGGTGCTGCAAAGCAAATCCTTGGTATGAGAATAACAAGAGACAGGAAAAATCGCAAATTGACATTGTCTCAAGGTGAGTACATAGAAAAGGTGTTGCAGAGGTTTAGAATACAGAATGCAAAACCAGTCAGCACACCTTTGGCAAGCCATTTCAAACTAAGCAAGCATATGTGTCCAGAGACACGAGAAGAGATATATTACATGTCCAATATTCCCTATTCATCAGCAGTTGGGAGCTTGATGTATGCCATGGTGTGCACAAGACCAGATATTGCACATGTTGTGGGAGTTGTGAGCAGGTATATGAATAATCCAGGTAAAGAGCATTGGATTCTTAGGTATTTGAGAGGTACCACTTCTCATGCATTATGTTTTGGAGGTTCAGACACTGTTCTACAGGGATATGTTGATGCAGATATGGCTGGTGATAAAGAAAGCGGGAGGAGCACCACAGGGTATGTGTTCACTGTAGGTGGAACAACAGTAAGTTGGATTTCAAAACTGCAACAGGTTGTTGCACTTTCAATAACGGAAGCAGAGTATGTTGCTGCTATAGAGGCTAGTAAGGAGATGATTTGGTTGTAGAGGTTCATGGAAGAATTGGGTAAGAAACAGGAGAATAGTAGGCTGTACAGTGACAGCCAGAGTGCCATTCATCTTGCAAAGAACTCAGTCTTTCATTCAAGGACTAAACATATAGAACTCAAGTACCACTTCATAAGATCTGTTCTAGATGAAGAACTGTTAAAACTAGAAAAGATTCACACTAGCCAGAATCCTACAGACATGTTGACAAAGGGAGTAACCAGAGAGAAACTGAGTTCCTGCTCGGTTTCTATTGGCCTTAAAGCATGAAGGTGAAAAGAAGAAATTTTCCAAGTCCAAGGTCCAGCAAGTACAGCAGCGATAGAGTTTCTATGATTAGTCACCATGAAGGCACATAAAAATGTAATGGAGCGGTTTGCATGTAAATGGGCATATGGCTGTAAGACCTAGTAAGGCATGCATACCCCTGGTAACTCACCAGTAAAGTCGGGAGATAGACCTAGGTGATAGGGGGGTGTATGTAAGATTCCTCGGTAAATACTTGAGGGGAGGTGGTGATTACTCCAAGTCAAGTTTAAAGGGGGTATTGTTAGGGTTAACCTTGACTTGAGATCGAGTCAAAGGTGGTTAGGTCTAGCACATGGTTTGGGCACATGGTTTGTTGTAGCCCATGGTATTGTCCCATGGTATTGCATGTGTTAACCTTGACTCAGGATTGAGTCAAAGGTGGTTAGGTCTAGCACATGGTTTGTTGTAGCCCATGGTATTGACCCATGGTATTGCATGTGATTAAGCCTTTATAAGGCTTGAGGAGGATCCATTGTAATTGTACTGAGTACTGTATGGTACTGGATGTGGGAATTGTATTGTACTGGAAGAGAGACTGTGAGAGCGTGAAGAGGAAGTGCAGCAGTTTTGCTGCAGGGTGTATCCCTTCATTTTTTTGGACTGCAATAAAAGGACTGGAAAATTTCTTTGTGGACGTAGCCCATCGTTTGGGTGAACCACGTTATATTTGTGTCTCTTTGTACTGTTTTAATTTGTTTTGCATCTTGTTTATTGATTTAATTGTATATCTGTTATTGCTCTCCGGTCCTGTTTTCTAATAGAAGGAATCGTTACTGCTCCCCCTTGATGACAAATTCCAGAAGAACCAAAGCTGCAAAGAAGAAGAACACTTCAACTGATGGAATTTGACGATGAACAACCACTTCTCACTGAATCATGAAAGTGCAAATGAACCAGGTTGTATGATGAAAGACCCAATAATAAAATGACAAGAACATGTGACAGAATTCGATCGCAAGATGCCCAGATCATCACAAGAATCATCACAAACATACATGATAGCTAAATAACTCTGATATAACATCCACACCAGTGTATATATACCTTCTGACGGTTGATACAATAGAACGTGTGGCTAAGAACACCACAACAGTGTACAAAAAAAACCCAGATGGCCAATACACATGCGGATAGCAGACACTCTTCCAATCAAGGTGTTGGGCCCAGAAATGGCCCCTTTTTTACCATCCTTATTCACCTCTTTTTGCCTTATCCTACCCTATTGAACAAGCTAAATAGATGTTTTCTCCTTACTCTGTTCCTCAAGTCACCAAGGTATGATTGGTTATTATCTTGTTTTATTAATACTTATGATTGTGGTAATTAAGGCTTTATATCTCTCAATATGCTAACATATGAAGGTTTATAAAGGTATTTTGAAATATAGAGACTACAGGTATAGCGGGCTGAACATTCTAAGAAAAGGATGGGCATTCGTCGTTCAAGCTGATCGCCATCCATCCTACCATTTCCCAAAGAATGCGGTCCCAACATATTATTCCAGGCAAAGCTGTACAAAGATAGCTGCAACAGAATGCGACAGATTTGGATGTCAACAGTGCGCTGCTGCTCGTGTATAGCTGTGATATGAGGATATCATTATCTCTGGGTCAATTAACAGTTTCCCTATATTTCCTATCTTTCATCTTGCCACGGTTGTAACAGCTGTTGTAATTTATGGTGCCTGAAGATCAGAGATCTTCATGGCTGCCCAATAATAGGGATAGGATGTTATGATTTACATTGTATAAATATGGAGAACTGTTCTGAGCCAGGGGTTGAACTCCTAACCAATTCATTGTATTAGCTGCGACTGAGAGTTGTGTAATTGATCTGCCTTTTCAATACAAGGAGTTACTTCAGATCTAAGGGTTTTAACATGCGTTATATCTAGCATCTTTGTGTGAAGGCTGGGCCCACCTTCCCACAGGGATTTCTGAGTTAAATTAGGCATTTTAATTATTCTATTGTGTGATTTTATGTTAATTTTATTTCTTCATAGGAAGTTTTAGCATTTGTTTGTGGATTTATAGTGTGTTATTAATTGCATCTCTTGGAAATCTGTAGTGCATGGTGTGACAGTCAACTGAGTAGGTAATTATTCCTTATGAAATTGTGTGGTAGCTATAATAGCCCTTTTCATCCTTAGATATTTTAATTGTTGTTTCCATGAATCCTTGTAGTTTGTTCCTTGCTTTTATGGTTGTAGAATTTCATTCATGTACTTTGAATTCATAGGATAGTTGAACTCAATTTTTGTAATCTGAATTCCTAGACTAGCTGAACTCAATTCATGTCTTTTGGATTTCTAGAATAATCAGATTAAGATAGTTGGATAAATCATTAGATGATTTGGTAAACAAGATCTCATTTTTTGCAAAAGTAATCTAGATGTGATTTCATGAATCTTTCAATTTCTATATCAAGAACAACAGAAGGTAATTGTGACTGTATTCTTTAGAAGGTAAACCAGATTAAGTGGATTCTTGGGATGAGCATAGCTGATCAGAGAATAGGATTGCTTACTCATAGCAAAGTGTTTAAGCATATATTGTGCATGTTATCCTTGAAATAAAGGACTTCCCTGGGTTGACAATAAATATTGCACACTCCGTATGTTAGTTGTACTTAACTTGCATATTGGGTGCCCAACATTTTGGTGTCGTTGTTGGGGAGGATAAATATTAAACACTATCATAGTTGCATCCTGTAATTGTTTCTATTAAGTCTCTTTTAGTTTTTCGGTGGAATGATTTGGGTTGTATGAATACAAGAAGGGTAAAGCGTGATCATCTTACAAATCCCAAAACCCCGCAAAATACTAACAGTGCAGGTGGTCGAGGTCGTGGTTGAGGTCCAGAATTGGGTAGAAGAACATTCATTGATGATCTGGTTGACAGAACTGATTCTTCTACCAGGGCTCGCTATTAGGAAACACCTATCAGAAGAAGCCTTTCCAATCCTGGGGTGCCAGTGTCAGGATCCATAGTGGAGAACACGCGAGAAGCTGCAACACCCTCAAATACCCCTGCAAAAGAGGACAAAGTTAGTACAGCAGGATCTGCTGATCAAGGTCCAATCTATCACATTAACGGAAAGGTTGTAACTGAAGAGGAGTGGACATAGTTCCATCAGAAATTTGTTGATCAGTGGAAGGATGAAGAGAAGAATGAAGAGGAGAAAATAGAAGAAGGAATGAGTAACAGACATGAATATGATAAGGAAGAGGCAATGGGAGAAAACCATCATCATGAAGATCATTCCCTACTTGAAGGGACGGTGGCTACACTTCAGTTCCCAATTCAATAGCCAGAAGGGACAACCCCTATGAAAAATATATTGCCATCGGTGTTGCCTTGATTTCATGGAAAAGTGGCATAGGATCCAAATGAATTTCTTTTCGAATTTGATATCCTCTGTCGCAGCTATGACTACATCACTGATGCACAAAAGCTGAAGCTCTTCCCTGCCACTTTGAAGGACAATGCATTACGCTGGTTCATGAGCCTAGGAGGTGGAACTGTTACTAATTGGGACAGGATGAAACAGGTGTTCCTGGAGAAATATTAGGAATATTGCAAAACCAAGGACAAGAGAGAAGAACTGTTTAAAATGGTACAGAAGGAGGACAAAAGTCTAGAAGATTTTGATGAGAGGCTTTTATACAATGTGCAAAGAGTTGGATAGACGAACATGGTGTTAGATGTGTTCAAGATAATCCTTCTTTGTGGGATTAGGGATGATTGCCTAGATATGTTAAACCTGTTAGGAAAGGGGGATATCTCCAAGGAGTCTTTCAAGAAAATTGTGGAATTATGTAAAAGGTACTCCAGGGGATCTTCCAGGAATAACAGGTAGGACAAACGGGACAAGCTAGAACATGGTGTCTTCAATAGAACTCAGAAATAATCTAATGGAGGAGCCACCCATGTAGAGATAAGAAACCTGCTTGAAAATTTCAAAACAGAAGTGATGAGCTCTATCTCCTCAAAAATTGACGTCCTGAGGGCAAAGCAAAAACAAGCAGTAGAGGATCTCACACTAGGTGTGTTCTGTCCTCGATGTAGAAAGAACCACCCTTTGAAGGAGTTCCCACTCGACAAGGTAGAAGTGTGTCAGCTATGCGAGCTGAACCATGACACAAAAGAATGCCCATCACTTCCCCAAGTGAAGGCTGTTCTACAGGTGTCAACTCCAGAGGTGGAACCAGCCTACTTCATTGCACCAAAGAAGCCTTGGTATCCTTGAAATCAAGGTATGACTCCAGACTCATTTCCATTTTTGAATAACATGAATAATTGGAATAATATGCAAAATGTGAATACACAATTTCCTTCATCTTATTCTCAATGGAACCCCTCTCAACCTTCAATGCAAAATTATAACTCCTGGAATCCCTGGGTACAACCACCACAGCCACCACACCAACCAACTTCTTGGTCTTTTGGATGGAGTAATTTCCATCCAGGAAACTAGTTTCCTCAACAACCTCCACATCAACAGCAACCATACCCTCCTCAATATCCTCATCAGCAGTTGTAGCTGCAGTTGTAGAACAATGCTGCCCCTAATATACCGATACGAACTCAGCTACCTAATCAAATTAATCCTAACCCAAATAATAAAACAGTCCATCAATTTGAGACTGTCAACATGCCTGCCTACTCCCTTTCTCCTCTTCCTTGCAACGATATTCGCTTACGATCAGGAAAGGTAGTAGAGCCTGTAATCATTGAAGATGTTCCATCCCATGTACATGAAGAAGGGGTGAATCCACAGCATCTATCTAATACGACCCCTATCATTGAAGATGCTGAACATCCCACTAATGGGTCGACTGAAACACAGAATGATATATCTAGTGACACATAGCCTACCCAGCTGATTAGGCAACCATGGTACCCTAAGAGATTAATGCTACCAAAGGTAGTGGGACAACCTCAGTTTAACCTCTTAGGAGAGTTAAAGAATCTTTATGTTAAAATTCCCCTCCTTCAATCTCTTCAAGATGTACCTATCTATGCTAGAACTGTTCGGGGTATGTGCACAAGGAAACCAGGAAGGAAACCCAGAGATCCTCCCACTTTTCATGTCATAGGGAAATTATCTACATTAATAACAGGAAAACCCCTTCTGGCTAAATATGATGATCCTGGGAATCCCACTGTCACTGTGCAAATTGGGGATACATAGATACCCAAGGTACTGGTAGATTTAGGAGTAGTGATTAATGTCATGATGATTGAAACTGTAAGAAAACTTGGGCTCACTAAACTTAGACCAACCCCCACCGTTTTAGAACTGGCAAATAGATCCACCATTAAACCTAAAGGAATTTTGGATGATCTCGTCATCTTAGTTGATTCTTGGGAGTACCCTACTGACTTCTTGGTTTTACAACCTAAGTCGCAGCTAGGAGGACACCCACTGATCCTGGGAAGGCCTTGGTTAGCCATAGCTGATGCTTGCATCAACTGTCGATCTGGGTCTATGACCATATCATATGGCACCGAGGCAAAGAACCTCAATCTCTATCCTCCAGCTCAGCCAAGCCTATAAGCTTAAACTTCTTTATGGATGGAGCCAGAGGAAGAAGAGGGCGTTAAGACATTATTAACTATAGGGAAGGATTTAACCTTTAAGGATGAAACTAAAGATGATGCCATTAATAATTTCATCAGTGAACCTACTTTGGTCAATAAATAAATTTATCAAATCTTGAACATTACTCTAGGTGAGGAAGAACAAGAAAATCTCATAGAAGAAGCACTAGTCAGTGACACGCATATAATCCCAGTATTGAAAAATTAGAAAAGTATTCCTATCGAGGTAGAGTCTGGAAAAACCCTGAATATTAGCCCCAGCCTCTCCTTAGATGAACATAAGCGCCTGATCAGTCTCTTAAAATAACACAAGGGGGCATTTTCCTGGGAGTACACAGACATGAGGGGTATTCCCTCTAACTTGTGCACCCATCATATTTATATTAAAGGTGACTCTCGGCCTGTGTGCCAACCTCAATGACAAATGAACCCCAATCTTAGGGACATAGTGAAGGAAGAAATTCAGAAACTTTTGGAAGCAGGATTTATATATCCTATTTCAGACAGCAAGTGGGTGTCCCCACTCGTAATTGTACCCAATAAAAATGGTAAATGGAGAGTCTATGTGGACTATAGGGAGCTGAACAAAGCAACACAAAAATACTATTTTCCCTTGCCTTTTATTGATCAAGTACTTGACACCTTATCAGGGAAGAAGTTCTTCTCCTTCCTAGATGGGTTTAACGGGTACAATCAGATTCATATTGCTCCTGAAGACCAAGATAAAACTACCTTCACTTGTCCCTGGGGAACGTTTGCTTACAGAGTGCTTCCTTTGGTTTATGTAATGCACCAACAACATTTCAAAGAGTTGTAATCGGCATATTTTCAGAATTAGTTAATGATAGTATGGAAATTTTTATGGATGATTTTACTCCTTATGGCAAGGATTTTGAAAAAGCACTGGAAAATTAGAAAAAAGTTTTAACTCACTGTGAACAGACCCAACTCTCTTTAAGCACTGAAAAGTGCCATATGATGATGAGTGAAGGAGTAGTATTGGGGCATTTCATCTCTACTAATGGCATTTAGGTGGATCCCTCAAAATCAAGGTAATAAAAAATATACCTACTCCTGCAACTCAAAAAGAAGTGCGAAGTTTCTTAGGACATGGTAGATATTACTGAATATTTATAGAAAAATTTTCCAAACTTGCCTCTCCTTTGTTTTTACTGTTAATGAAGGATTTGCAATTTGTTTGGAATGAAGCATGCGAGACAACGTTTGTTAAGCTTAAGGAGAAGCTGTCTACAACTCCTACCTTAAGACGACCCAATTGGACCCTACCCTTCCACATTTCTTCAGATGCTTCTGATATTGCTATTGGAGTAGTTTTAGGACAGCAGGATGGTCAAGTACCTTATGCAATTTATTATATTAGTAAAAAATTAGCTCCTGCTGAACTTAATTATACTATCACCGAGAAGGAGTTCTTAGCTATTGTTTACTCCATTAACAAATTTCGACATTATAATAATGGATATCCTACATTTGTGCACACTAACCACTCTGCCATTAAATATCTAATGAATAAACATGTTACTAATCCCAAAGTGACTAGATGACTCTTATTATTACATGAATTTGATATTGCCATCATAGATAAACCTGGAAGAGAAAATGTTGTCCCTGATTTCTTATCTCGTTTCACTAACAGTCATGATAATTTTCCTATTGAGGACTCTTTTCCACATGAACACTTATTTGCAGTTTCAGCTCACTCCCCTTTGTATGCATATATCGCTAATTACTTGGCTGCAGGGAAGCTTTCGGCACATATGTCCAAAAGAGAAAAGAGGAAAATTATTCAGCAAAGTGCCAGGTATTGTTGGGTAAATGGTCATCTCTTTTACACAGGCCCTGATCTTGAGATGAGAAGATCTGTGAGAGAAGATGAAATATTCCATATACTGAAGGCCTGCCATGATGAGCCCTGTGGGGGGCATTTTGCAGATAGAAGAATAGGACACAAAGCGTTGAGAATGGGCTACTATTGGCCAACCCTTTTCAGGGATGCAAAAAGATATGTCCAGTCTTGTGATAGCTGCCAAAGGATGGGTCATCCCAATAGATTAGATCAAATGCCTCTGCAACCAAAATCAGTGGTTGAACCCTTTGATAGGTGGGATTTAGATTTTGTTGGTCCTATCATCCCTCATTCTAAGCAGAAAGCCTACATCTTGGTCTGTACCGACTACATGCCGAAATGGGTAGAAGCTGTGGCTCTGGCGAAAGCTAACGACCAGGATGTGATTGATTTCCTGTATAGTGAAATATTTACCTGTTTTGGGGCACCTAAGGAAGTTCTAATCGATGGAGGACCACAGTTTGTGTCGCATCAATTTGAAGCTCTGCTATGGAAGTACCATATTCAGTATTAGGTAGCTTCACCTTACCATCCCCAAGCCAATGGCCAGGTGGAAAGCACTAACAAAGTCATTGAAGCTATCCTTACCAAGATAGTCAAGAGCCATCATAGAGATTGGGATGACAGAATTTTGGAAGCATTATGGGCATATCGCACCACTTGGTGTAACACTACAGGTTTCTCTCCTTACAACTTAGTGTATGGGAAAAGGCCATCTTCCTAATTGAATTTGAAATTAAGACATTGAAGATGGCCATAGAGGTAAACCTAGATGTAATTGAAGCCTAGAAGAGGAGATTGAACCAATTGAACGAACAGGACGAGAACCGGTTGGCTTCCGTGGACCAGACAGTGTTAATTCAGCAACAGAGATCCAATTGGCATGACCGATTCATCAAAAAGAAGGTCTTCTATGAGGGAGACTGGGCACTATTATACGATTCCAGATTCAAAAGAGATTTCAAGGGTAAACTACGCACAAGATGGGTGGGGCCATACCTAGTGGATAGAGTATTTGATAATGGTACAGTCCACCTGGCAACCATTGATGAGAACTGCGCACCATTATTTGCTAATGGTCATAGGATGCGACTGTACCACAAGCCCATTTCAAAGGATTCATTTATCTCACAAATTGTAGCTGATCTAGACTACTAGTTAGCACAAGGGCAGGAATTTTTCTCTGCCCCTGTCAATCCGTAATTAATCACTGTAAATCGCATATGGATCTTTGTACATAAATAAATTGTTTTTTTTATTATTGTTATTTTTTTCTTTTGCACTTGATTCGTTTTTATAAATTGTTCAGGAAAGCGCCTAAGAGTGGTGGTCATTATGAGGCCTGGTGACCAAAATCATTCCTCTGTAACTTCCTGCACCAAATTTTTTTCTTTCCCCTTCAATAAATCTGTCACAGCTGCAACACCCTTTTTCTGGCAGCTGCGACACCCTTTTTCCGGCAGCTACAACACCCTTTTTCCAGCAGCTACAACACCCTTTTTCCGGCAGCTGCGGCACTCTTTTTCGGCAGCTGTAACTCTGCTACATTTTGCTGATTTTTCTATCATTCAAGGCTGCGCCTCTGCTTTGATTTATTTATGGCCTATGGCTGTGACTCCTGTGTTATTGGTAGAGATTTTTGCAAGATAGAAACTCCTCTAGATATGGCTCTGATTCCTGATGCCAACAATTTGACTCATAATCTTGTACTCATCATGTTTCTGACCATTTTAACACAATGTTTTTGGTTCACCGGCGGAAAAGGTTATTACAGAACCCCTGTAATAATGATTACATTTAATGACTACACAGCGCATGAGTACATGTAGCTAGGGTTTTACCCCTAGCTTGTGCGAATGAGCACCTACTAAGGAGAAGTGACTCCTTAGTAGCAGTTTAGTAAAATGTAAATGAAAATGCTAAACAGAAAAATGAACTACTCTAAATATATGCATGAAACAAAACAACAAAATGTAAAGAATGGTTTTTATATTGATATTACCTCCGATGTGAAGGTTGGTGAAGCTCTTTGCAGTGATCCAAGACGGTTGCTCCAAGCTCCAGCCTGCTCCTTCTCCTTCTCTGATGGTGGAAATGGGCCAAAAGGGGCTCTCAGTGGTGAAAGTAGCTCAAGGGTGAGCTAGGGCTTCCAGAGTTGTTTTGGCAGAGTAAGGATGCTTATGATTGTGTATGTGAAATAAGGGGTCTCCATCACCTATTTATAGTTTTTCAGTGGTGGAGTGCTGGCCCATGGTTTTGGAAACCATGTGGTTTAGGGCAGCTGTATAGGGTTTTTTCCTCCTTTTCCTCATTATTTTATATTTTTTCTTCCCTTTTTAGGGATTTCTGCTATTTTAGAGGAATTTTGGATCTTTTTGGAGGAAAAAAGGCTTTCTTGATGGTTTTTATGGCCTTTTGGAGGCTTTTTGGTGGTTTTATGGCCTTTTGGAGGCTTTTTAGTAGGATTTTCAGGTTTTTCAAGGAAATATGGTAGGAAAATGGACAAATGAGCCATGTAATGGGGTAGATGAGGTAGTGAACACTTTTTGGGTGTTAACAGATTGCCCCCTGATGTGCGAGGGCATGAGCTCATTGTATGGCCGATGGACATCATAAGTCATATATGGTTTTCCTGGAGTGTGGAGAAGAGAAGAAACAAACTGAAGCTCGAAACAACAATCCTGAACCAACTACAAGAACTAAAAGTACATAACCTCAATAATGGATGAGGAATCATCTGATCATATGGACGAGGCGGGAATTCCCATGCTCATATCAGGATATAACATAATAATAACAATGGGGTCCAAAATATGGGGACCTGACATATACATGGCCTCAAATACTGAATGAGGAAGAATCTCAATATATGGACGAGGCGGGCATTCCCATGCTCGTATCGAGATACATAAAAATAACTGTGAGGCCCGAAAAGAGGGACCTGTAGGATGCCATACTGCTGGGTTGGGCATGTCTAAGCTGAAAAAATGATGCACTGGAATGACAGTAGTGCTACTGAATGTGTCACCAAAGGAACTGATGAGCTGTTGGATTAGAGTGACAAGGGTCATACGCGCAATGGTACACTAAACTGGAACTGAACTGGGTACTCAAGGAAGCATGGAACTGGATGGCTTCCGAATACAATCGCCAACTCAGCCCGGACATCCACGGGAACATATAATTGGGCGTTCCGAAGTGACTCACCAATGTGCTAGAGTCGGGGGAAATCCAGGGTCTTCGACAAATAATGGAAGGGATATAAATCCTGCGCAATTCTCAACGATGCGATCAAGGTGCTAAAGTCGAGCATGTGAGAAACAACCATTCGGAGAGGCAATGATGACTCCTCCCAAAATGGTCCGTAGGCACTCACCACAGATGGTGATGGGTCCAAGGCGCAGGAGCCTCTGGGTCTATCCTCTGGAATAGAGGGGTTGTCATCGATAGAGGGAGACCTGCAAATATGAAGGCAATGATGTTTCCTTGACAGGAGCGCGAGGTGGAAAACCGAAATGTGATAGTACTGATGGCAGGATGGATAAATTGGGGGGAATAACTGGGCAAGTAGAGTGGGGGACTCAAACTTCCTTTGTTCAGAGTATGATGGCGGGGATGATTAGGAAGCATATGAAACAGACTGGTGGTAAGGGGATCATAGCTGTGTTGGATCTGGGAGGGTGATTGGGCTGAGGGAGACTCAAGCTGTGGTAAAATGGTAGGAGACTGTAGAATACTCTGAACAAAGGCGACCTAATTGGGGGTGCTGCCGAGAGGATCGATCATAGCACCAAGAGGCACGGGTGGACTTCTTTATGGGTTAGGGAACTAGAAGAAGTGTGTATATAAAATGGTACTGTCATGTGGATTTATACGAGCCCAAGACAGTTCATGCTCATGGTTGCTTTCAATTTTAAGGAGTCTGAAAGCAATAAGAAGACTCTGAGATAATGGAATGGTACTGTCGTGCGGATTTTATGAGCCCAGGACAGTTCTTGCTCGTGGTTGCTTTCAATTTTAAGGAGTCTGAAAGAAATAAGAAGACTTTGAAATAATGAAATGGTACTATCGTGCGGATTTTACGAGCCCAGGACAGTTCATGCTCGTGGTTGCTTTCAAGTTTAAGGAGTCTGAAAGCAATAAGAAGACTTTGAAAGAATGGAATGGTACTGCCGTGTGGATTTTACGAGCCCAGAACAGTTCATGCTCGTGGTTGCTTTCAATTTTAAGGAGTCTGAAAGCAATAAGAAGACTTTGAAATAATGGAATGGTACTATCGTGCGGATTTTACGAGCCCAGGACAGTTCATGCTCGTGGTTGCTTTCAATTTTAAGGAGTCTGAAAGCAATAAGAAGACTTTGAAATAATGGAATGGTACTATCGTGCGGAGTTTCTCAATCTCTGCTTTGACAGCTGAGAGTTTTGAGGGATGAATGGGGCGCTGTTTCTGATGAACGGGGGGTACATCAGGCCATGTGTCAATTAGGTGCTCTATAATGGCAGGGTCAAGACCGGGCATTTCAGTATAGGACCAGTCAAAGACATCACGAAATTCTCTGAAGAGTGTTTTGTATTCCTCAATCTCTTGTTCACTGCAAGAGGCTCCTAAAGTGATGAGTTCGGGGGTGCTTCCTGGGGCAGCGATATCAATTTGGATGATAGGTGAGATGTTGGCCATGTTACCCTCCTCGAAGGCGTCAGGAGCAGGAATGGGGTCCTTGAACCAGTTGACCTTGGGGGGAAGGAAGTCTTTGGATTCAACTGCAAATTGGGTAGCAGTGTTAGAGGAGGATTCATCTGGGAGGAAGTATGAATGATGGTGCATGTCATCCCAGGGATACTCCGGGGTAGTGAGAGCCTCGAGGATTTCCTCATCAGTACGGAAAGTCTGTGTCGTCAAATCGGTTGACGAGGGTGTAGGGGCGGAAGAGATCATATAAATGGTATTAATCTCTTCGAAAGGGGGAGAGACCGGGGGGAGGATCTCCTCACTGGTGGGTGGTGCCGTCTCAAGATCCGGATTGTTCATCTCATAGAGATCTACTCTGTAATCGGGGAGATCGGGACAGTGATTTGTGTAATGCCCGTAAATACCGCATATGGCACAGGAGTGGTTAGTGCGCAGGGATTTGTCGCGAGGCTTAGGGGTTGGATCAAGGTGGACAACCGGGATATTGGGGTCATCGTCAAGTGTTTGCATGTGTTCCTGTACTTCCAGTAACTGAGGACATTGGTGAGTCGCATGGCCCAACTCGTCGTACAGCGAGCATTTGGGAGGAGCATGAAACACAGGGGGGTTTTTGAGTGTCTTGGGAGGTGGGACAGCAGTGTAAGGTTGGGGGCCTCTGCCCCCAGTGGGTTTGGTAAGAGAAGGGGGGGGTTCATGGAGGACGACGGGGTAGCGACACCGGGAGGTGGTTGACTAGTAGTGACAATGGGTTGCACCAGTTGTAGGACGACATCTGGTGTCGGCGGGGGAACGGGAGGCGAAAGATACCAAACGGGTAATCCTAAGGTTAACCCAGGGAGGATGAGGGTAGCCATGACCGGAGCGCTAACTACTCCTGAGGGAGGGATGAGGAAAGGAATGGTATGGATGGGTGTAACACCAATGTGACTAGGTATCAAAGGGGGTTTAGGCAGCAAGGACGGTTGATGAGTAGGAGTTTGCTTGCTATGGGACAGGGTACAAAGGTCAGACACGTCAGGGGCAGGTGACGGGGGTGGAATAGATTGGAAGGTCAAGGTCATTGGCGCGTCTGAGTAAACTCCGGGCCCCATATCAGAAACAAGTGAGGTGGTGGCACCCAAAATAGGTTGTTCAACCATGGGGAGAATGTTTTCGGGTGCCGCGGGGGAATTGGGATCATAGTAGGTGAGTTGGTCGACCTTAACCACGCGTCCCTCATGGGGGAACATCATGGTACGAAAAATGGAAGAAGCAACCGCCCGCATGGTGTACATGTAGCTGCGGCCAAGTAAGAGGTTATAATCAAGCTGTACATTAATCACCTTGATGTCGATGAGGATGGTTTTTCCAGCCAGCTGGATGGGGACGTTAGTTAATAGGCCTTGTGGTTGAGCCGAATGGCCATCGTAGGCTCGCAACGCAGTAGTGGACGGCTGGAGAGGGGGGGATCCCAATTTCTGCCAGATGAAGGTGGACATGACACACGTAGATGCACCTTCATCAATAATGCATCGATGGATGACAAAATTCCGAATGGAAACAGAAACTTGGAATGCTAAAGTGGAAGGCATGCGGGGTTCGGATTGGTCCAAATCAAATGCCATGAAATTTGAATCATTTGGATCGATAGCCCCAATGGCTGAGAGTAAAATCTTGTGCTGTGAAGGGCAGTGTTTTAAGACTTCTAACGTAGACATGGCTGCGGGAGATTGGGCTAAGTCATCGACAATGTTGTAGTTTGACGCAGCCTGCGCATTGGGGTTATTGTTGATACGGTGAAGTGGGAAACGAGGTGCTTTGGGAACGCCATCGAGTGGAGGTGGAGGTATACGTAACGCTTGATCAATGGGATGAGCGTTAATGGGTTTATCGGCGGGAGGGGCTTCAGGGGTGGAGCCATATTGGTTCCACCGGGTCTGGAGGTTGACCTCATCGGAGGACATCATCAACAAGTGGTGGGTACCTGAGTCATGCAGGGGTTGATCAGGAGCAGCGTAAGTGATTTGTTGTTGGGTTGGTGTGTTGGCTTGAGGGGGAGCCAATGGTTGGGTGTTCACTACGCCTTTGGTTGGTAAGGGGTTTTGCAGCACCAAAGGTGGCTGCTAAGGTTGTGGGGGGTTGGGTGCTGCTTGAGGAGCCGCCTGCCCTTGGCGGTGGGCATCTTCAGCCCAAAGTTGCCGAACTCACTCCATGTGTGGGAAAAAATGTGTGTAGTGGCCATAGACCCCGCAAATAGAACAAGGATGGTTTGTTCACAAATTGGTGTTTTTAGCCTGCTTGGGCGGGCGATCAGGGTTTTGGTTAGCAGGGGCCACATTATTATTATCAGGGGGATTAGGGGGTTGACCAGCTTGGTTTGTAGGTTGGTTGTTCCCACGATTTCGGCCCCTGCCGCGGTTTTGTTGGCCCTGGTTGTGTTGGTTGTTCTGGTTTTGCTACGGGTTTTGTTGAGCGTAAACTTGCCCTTAGGCAGCAGGTGGATTCTGAGGTTGCGCAGGTGCTGGAGCAGGTTGCGGTGGATGATATGTAGGTGGAGGCTGCACAGGGGTAGCAACTTGAGGGGGTTGCTGATAGGGCTGCGGAACGGGTTGTGGGTTTGCCGCAGGGGCTGCTTGTGGTGGGTAATAAGCGGGTTGGGCTTGTGAAGGTGCAGGAGTTGGTGCAGCCTGCTGGTAGTAGTAGGGCTGAGGTGCGACCGGAGGGGCGTAAGCGGGAGTCACATGACCGAAACACTGCGGTGGACATGAGGGTCCATGAGAATGGTGGTGTGCCATGGGAGCATACGAGTTGGTTATTCCAGACTAGGAGGTAGCCTGCGAAAGGTCAGGGCTAGGGGTAGGACGTGCTATGGAAAATGGTTGACGATGCGAAGAGACATGGCCAATTATGCCATCGGCAGCGTGGGATGCCCCCAGCGCATCGTTCTAGGAAGACTTGCCGCGAGGGGCGTCAGGTATAATGGTATAGAGATAACCTGACTGGGCATAAATGAGGTCGAATTGTTGGGCCTTAAGGATGGCCTCTTCTTCAGACTGGGGTCTTTCGGATGCCACATCCTTAGCAATGATAGGGAGAAGGGATTTGAGGAACCAATCTAGGAAGATACGGTCGTCTAATTTGATCTTGCATAAGCTACGGCGTCGACGCCACTCATGAATGTGGTCCGTGATGTGGGTAGCGGTGTTCTGTCTACATGATAGGAGGATCTCAACGCCTGCATCATAGCAGACCGGTAACTGGAAGAACTACAGGAAGGTGGAGGCAAGGGAAGTAAAGGTGGCATGGGTTCCATGGGGTTGCTCGATATACCACTTAGCTGCAGAGCCAGTGAAGGTGCGCTGTAAGAGACAGAGGCGGATAGAGTCGTCCACTATGGAGTTGGAGGAACACCATAGATGGAAGGACATAATGTGGTTTTTTGGGTCCTCACCTGCCTTGCCGTCAAACTTGGGGATGTCAGAGGGGAGCTTGGTGGGCATGTGAGGCCACGCAAGGTCGTGTCGGATAGGGTCATTGGTCAATCTGGCTAGGTCAGGCAGGTTGAGGCTAGCCATGAATGGCAAACTAGAAGAAGGATGTGACACGGTAGTGGGTTGGGACAAGTTGGGGCCAATGCCCCCAAGTGGAGGGGTAGTGTTAGGGAGGTTGCCCCCAAGTGGGGGAACTAAGGTGGTATAGGACGGTCCTGCACCACCATGGGTAGTGTGAACCACTGATGGAGTGGGAATAGGTATTCCCACTACGGGAATAGGTGCCGTGAGGGGAATGGTAGATGGGGGCCCCATGGAGGGCATACCCAAAGCGGGTGTGGTAACTGGTGTAGCGGTGGATGTGCCACCAACGATCTCTACCAAGACAGGAGTGGAAGTCACACCAGCCATGGGGCTAGTAGGGGCAGTGTAAATGGGGTTCTCAGACTTTGGCTCAGAATCAGAGGTAAAATAAGGGGCGTCACTATCTGGTGATGGAGTCCGATGCCACTGACGAGTGGAGTCAAGTGACAAGGTTCGAGATCTATGATAAGTGGTATCAAGTGAAGATGATATGTGTCGATGACGAGTGGTGTCAAGTGAACCGTGCTGTGGGGGTTTGCCCCTGAGGCGCCGAGAATGTCTCGAAGACTCAATGGTGATAGATGGTGTCAAATCTCTGTGGGTTGAGGTGGGTGAAAAACAACTCAAAAATCCTAATGCAACCGAGTGTGCAGAAGGAGAGCTCGAAAAATATGGCACTCAGGCCAACAACCAACTCAAAACACCCAATGTAACAGCTGTGCTACAATAGGTGGAGTGTCAACAGAAATGGTCAGAATACCAACAAGCAGCAGGTTTCCTAAAAATAAAAAAGGGTGGACTCACTAGACCAAAAGGAGG
Source organism: Pseudotsuga menziesii (assembly GCA_001517045.1). Taxonomy (NCBI): domain Eukaryota; kingdom Viridiplantae; phylum Streptophyta; class Pinopsida; order Pinales; family Pinaceae; genus Pseudotsuga; species Pseudotsuga menziesii. The sequence continues at coordinate 33,693 of LPNX010279462.1, forward strand.
TAAGGGAGCATGCAAACACCTAACTAAAAGTATTCTGACTCAACTAGACATATCCTCTGCAAGGTGATGAAATCCAAGTCAGACAATATGAATAGGAAATCCAAGTGGCTAAGATATCCCCCTACCGGGAGGGACACCGGGAAGTCAATCCTAGAAGAATGGCAACTAAGATGCCTTGTTCATGACACGTCTATAAAGGTGAATCTGCCATTTGGTCCTTTTACCGCAATACCCCTATACAGGGATATCCTGAGAACTGCGAAAGGTATCCATTCAGTTATTGAATGGAGTGCGGTATTCCACTCAGGCCTCCGGAACCAATCTCGCGACTTCAACCCTCCTAAGGTTGAGGCCCTCTGGTAAACTGGTGGTGACCGTGCCAAAAAGTACTAGGGGATTTTGGTTCCCTAATTGGACAATAGCTATGTCTCAAGTGTAAGTAACCGAGGGGTGTTATTGGAAGCCTATCCCACCGATCCTACCTAACTACAAAGATTCTTTTGTGTTCCCCAAGTGGGGTTAGAATATTGGTTGAGTTAAGTAGTTTTTTAAGGCTCACTTGAATTAGGTGACAGAGTGTGTGCTCGTGAGGTGATGAACCCGAAATAGAAGTGCCACACAAAGGGGCAACCTTCTAACAATAATATTGAATCCACAACTTTAACATGCAAAAGAAAACCAGCGGAGTCGCCAAAACTGTAGCTAGGGTTTTACCCCTAGCTTGTGAAAATGAGCACCTACTAAGGAGAAGTGACTCCTTAGTAGCAGTTTAGTAAAATGTAAATGAAAATGCTAAACAGAAAAATGAACTACTCTAAATATATGCATGAAACAAAACAACAAAATGTAAAGAATGGTTTTTATATTGATATTACCTCCGATGTGAAGGTTGGTGAAGCTCTTTGCAGTGATCCAAGACGGTTGCTCCAAGCTCCAGCCTGCTCCTTCTCCTTCTCCGATGGTGGAAATGGGCCAAAAGGGGCTCTCAATGGTGAAAGTAGCTCAAGGGTGAGCTAGGGCTTCCAAAGTTGTTTTGGCAGAGTAAGGATGCTTATGATTGTGGATGTGAAATAAGGGGTCTCCATCACCTATTTATAGTTTTTCAGTGGTGGAGTGCTGGCCCATGGTTTTGGAAACCATGTGGTTTAGGGCAGCTGTATAGGGTTTTTTCCTCCTTTTCCTCATTATTTTATATTTTTTCTTCCCTTTTTAGGGATTTCTGCTATTTTAGAGGAATTTTGGATCTTTTTGGAGGAAAAAAGGCTTTCTTGATGGTTTTATGGCCTTTTGGAGGCATTTTAGGCCTTTTGGAGGCTTTTTAGTAGGATTTTCAGGTTTTTCAAGGAAATATGGTAGGAAAATGGACAAATGAGCCATGTAGTGGGGTAGATGAGGTAGTGAACACTTTTTGGGTGTTAACAGTATAGCTTTCGCAACGAATGCAATCACATGTTCTATTATTCTCCAAAGGACATCCATCGCGCATTTTCAAAGGTATGGCTTTGATTAACTACTTGATTAAGTATCAATATGATTTGACAATATCAATCGTACCTCTCTTTTTATGCCCATTGTTGCATCGTTAACTCTCTACTCATGCGACGTAATGACTAATTATGCTACTTAATAACCGCCACCTTTCCCAATTAGGGATAAAATTTCAAATAATCCAATGCCCTGAAACTTTCCAAATTTGCCTAACTCCCCTCTGAGTTGTTCATGCATACTCTGTGTTGTAACCTCCATTGTCGGAATCTGTAATCTGTGAAAATGCAATATACTTCCGAAGACAGAAACATGGGTATTCCAGCTCATTATGAACCTTCAAACACGCTAGAACTCACAAGAAATGATGAAGTTTTTGCCATTATTCAAGTTGCGGGTTGGACTGAATTTTTCCAATGCTTGAATGGATTTCATCGTGAAGCAGCTTTACAGTTTGCCTTGAATCTTACAGAAACCCACTTAGAGGTTTGGGGATTGTGTATTGAAGTTTGTGAAGCCATAGTGGCTGAGGTCACTGATCTTCCTCAGGAGGGACAAGCTTGGTTCGGACGTCGAACCCCCACTACTGCAGTAGTACATGAGTTTTTAAGGGAAGGGGAGCAGATTCAAATGACATGAATGGGGATAGCATTACAGTCATTACCATGGCCATGGAATCAAGTCACCATTTTTCTCAAGATATACATCACCTGTGAAGGTAGGTACCAAACAGTCTATCATTCTGAATTTCCTTTACTATCTCATCTCCGTCACAGGGCCCTGTTAAACATTCCATATTATTCACTCAATGATTTACATCATATGGCGGGGTTTTTCCGAGCTTCCAAGCACCCACTCTCCTCACTTACTCACCATGGCCTCATTAAACTAATAATCTTATGGACCCTTGCTCAACACAACCTAACTTGGGATCAATTTACAGCCCAAGCTCAGGAAGCTGCTCCCTTTCCCAGTGTTCCAATAGAAGAGGAAATGGACATACCTGTTCTTGTGGGGCCTGTTCAACATCAGGAAGAGCAGGTCAATCCATAGTTGGGGGGAAATGTATAACAATAGGAGGTTCGGAGCCCCTCCAATGTAGTTGGGGGAGGGAGATGAGACTGGATCAAAGGATCAGCCTGGGGAACAAGTAGAACAATTGGGAGAGGATGTACATGAAAACCCCGTGGAAGAACTAAATAGTAGGGTAGCTCTGACAGTAGAGGGTGAAACTGGAGCAGCATTAGATGGTGTGACAGTTGAACTCGAAGATGACGGAGCCATGGCAAAAGAAGAAAACACTGAGATGGTGACCATTGAATCCTCACCTAAATGGGGAGGAACTTTGATTGAGGAAGAACATCCCAAAGAACAAGAAAATGTTGGAACTGGGGATATCCCTTCCACTTCAGCTATAAATCTAGAAACTCCAGCACCACAGAGAAAAAGGAGGAGATCATAGAATGAAAAAAAAGGATGAAATTAAGGCTTCTCCACCAATAAGAAGGAAAATAACCAGGTCAATCGTAGTAGCAGAAGCAGCAAGGGAACTTATGGGCAACCTTAGAAGCACAAATTGAGTTCCCCATTCTTAAACCCAAACCAATTGATGCCCCACAGGGGCCAGTCGAAGAAGAACCTCAAATGGAAGGACTTATGTTCGAAAATAGGCTATTAAAAGAGGAAGTCCAAGCACTCAGAAAAGAATTGGAAAATTGGAAAGAAGTGTGCAGAAAATAGGGTGAAAGGAAACTGCAGATCAATTGGAAGGATCAAATCCTACTGAGGCTGGCAATGAGGAAGAAAGAGTGGTATGTCCTACCTGTGGAGAAATATTTGATGAGTCAAGTTATAAGGTTATAATTTGTGCCTTTACAACACAGCAGTATGCACCTACAACTGTGGAAGGACAGGGACAACCTAATTTGAGAGATGATGGGATTCCCAAAGAGAAATTTCAGGAGAAGGAAGTTTCAAATGAGCAGGATGCTGCCACACAAGAACCAGCATCCTTGAATATTCCTGTCAAAATTGCCACTAACCCTAGGATAGAAGAACCAAAGGATGAAGTTATTCCTGATTTTATGGATGAAGATTGCACTGAGACCTCGGAATCCTCTCATGACATAGAAATAATAGACATAGAACTACAACATCAAAATAATGATGAGGTTGAACAGGATGTTGTTACACAATGATAGGTATAACTCCCGATTCAATTTATTCCTTTGCTAATGCATATACTTATACAAATCATATGACGGTTGTGTTTCACCTTCCGCCCAGCCTTTTCGGCTTCCTACTATTCAGATTTATTTATTTATTTACAATATATAATCCCGACGGATTATATTCTAACAATCCCCCTCTTAATCCGAAGGGGTGTTCATAAGTCCGAGCATGTTTCTGAATCTTTCAAACTTTTCTCATCCAAGCGCTTTGGTGAAGATGTCTGCAATTTGATCATGTGTGGAACAATGTCAAAGATGGACTGTCTTGGCCTCTACATGATGTCAAATCAAATGATACTTTGTGTTGATGTGTTTGGTTCGATCATGGAATCTAGGATTCTTAGCCAGCTTGATTGCAGAAGTATTGTCGATCAATAATGGAGTGGAGTTCTCTTGTTTTTCTTGCAAATATTCAAGTATCTTCCTGAGCCATACTATTTCTTTCGTTGCTTCAGCTGCAGCCACGTATTCTGCTTCTATTGTTGAATCTGCTGGAACTGACTATTTGCGTGATCTCCATGAGACAGCTGCTGATCCAAGACTCATAGTGTATCAAGAAGTTGATACTCCTGTCTCCT
>LPNX010279462.1:38243-85177 GCA_001517045.1 Pseudotsuga menziesii
TCTATAGGAGAGAACGTTTCTTCATAGTCAATTCCTTCCTTTTATGCATAGTCTTTTGCTACAAGCCTCGCTTTATGCTTGTCAAGTGAGCCATCTGATCTATATTTGTTCTTGTACACCCACTTGTAGCTAATTGGTTTGGTTCCAAATGGAGGGTCAACCAGCTTCCAAGTTCCATTCTTTATGAGTGCATCATACTCATTCTGCATAGCTTCTTTCCACTCAATTCGAGTAGAAGCTTCTTCAAAGGAAGTTGGTTCAAAGTTAGCAGATAAATTAAATTCACAATCAAATGATACATCCATGTCATCACCCGAATTATTTGCTTCTCCTCCATGTATTTTTGAACTTCTCATTCCTGTCTTTCCAACTTCATCCAGATGGACACTTTCAAGTGTCTTTGTGGCCCATTTAGGAATCTTCCGTGATGGTCCTGGTTGATTAGCTGGTAGTGCTTCATCATTGATTGAGAGTCTTTCAATTCTCTCAATCACATCATCCAGTTGAATCTCTTGTTCAAGTGAGGTAGCAGGAACTTCTTCATGCGGGGGAGTTGGTGATTCATATGGAAATTCCAAAGGTTGATCCAGAATATGAATCCCCCCTTCAAGGTTTGGAATTTCATATTCATTTTCAGAATATGTCTTTGGATGAGGATAACTTTCCTAATGATCAAGCTGTCTCTCAATGGACTGGTCATTTTTATTAGTTTCAAGAAAAATGACATCTCTGGAAATAACAAACTTCTTGTTTACCTCATCATACAAACGGTATGCCTTGGAGTATTCTTTGTACCCCAGGAAAATGCATTTTCTGCTTCGAGCACCAAGCTTGTTTCTTTGATCCTTTGGAATCAAGGCATAACAGGTGGAACCAAAAACTCTGAGATGCCTGATTGAAGGGAGATGGCCAAACCACATTTCATGTGGAGTCTTGTTATCAAGCGCATTTGAGAGACTTCTGTTTCTCAAATAGGCTGCACATTTTACTGCATCACCCCAAAACATTAGTTTTACATTTTTTAAAAACATCATTGAGCGAACCATATTCATTATGGTTCTATTCATTCTTTCTGCTACACCATTTTGTTGAGGATTGTAGGGAACTGTAGTCTAATGTGAAATTCCATGTTGGCGAAGATAGTCTTCAAAAGCATTTGAAGTGTATTCTTTCCCATTATCAGTACGAAGTGTACCAATTTTTTATTGTGCTTGTTTTTCTATCAATGCATGAAAGTCTTTGAATGTTTGAAATGCTTCTGATTTTGTCTTTAAACAGTAAATCTAGCACATTCTTGAGTAGTCATCAACAAATGTCATAAAATACTTATTCCCATTTGCTGAAGGTGTTGGCATTGGGCCACATAAATCAGAATGCACTAATTCTAATTTCCTACTTGCTCTGAAATTAGATTCATGGAATGGTAGCTTACTATGTTTCCCTAATATACATGCATCACATTTGTTCTTCTCTTTGGGAATGGTGGGCAAACCAAATACACCATTCTTTCTCAACAAACGAATACTGTTATAATTTAGATGACCAAATCTTGCATGCCGCAATGAACTAGATGACAAATTACCTTCTCCATGTTGAGAGAGGTAGGCATAGTTCTGAACTCTTGCAGGTGAACCCTTTAGCTTCAGTAGCTTCCCATCTTCGTATCCAGTCATGATGACTTGGTTGTCAGAGGACTTTCTTATTTCTACGATTCCATCAAACACGTGGATGGAATGGCCTCGCTGTCAAATCTCCACCAAGGACAGCAGGTTTCTATGAAACTCTGGAAGATAAAGAACATTCTTCAACAAGAAATCAGGGAATCCAGGCATCTTCAGTCGAATGGTGCCCATTCCCTTTGGTTTAAGACTTGACTTATCTGCAAAGTAAACTATGCCATCTATTGTTTCATTAAGTTCTTCAAAACAATCTTTTCTAAATTTCATGTGTGATGTTGCACCAGTATCAAGCAGCCAACAATCTTTGTAAGATGAAAGTGAAGTCATTTCATTAATTCCAAGATTACAATGTGCAACAATACAATGAGCAGAATCAGAAGATTTACTAGCATATTGCTTTTTTTATCATCTTTCTTCTGGTTATGCTTGTCTTTGATGGAGTCCCATGAAGCCCAACACTGATCTGATGTGTGCCTAGTCTTTCCACAATGCTTGCATTGCAAATCTGATCTTTTGCTGAATTTTTTTCTGCCCCCTCTGCCTGTGAAGTTTCTTCTTCCTTTGCCTCTCTTGCTACTCTCTCCTTTGGGATGATATTTGGATTAGTATTTGGTGTGGTTCTTTGCTTTTTGAGCAAAGCAAAGTGATTCTCCTGAATGATCGGTTATCTTCTTACCAAAGGATTTCTCTCTATCAGCTATCTTCTCTACCAGGGTGTCAAATGTCAGTGATTTGAACTTGTCACTAGCTTGCAATGACTCAAGATAGTTGGAGTGAGAAGGATACAAAGATTTTACAAATGTTGCAAGAGGAAGGTCTGGTTTCATACTAGAGGCTTGAATCTTGTGCATGATGGCTTTGATTTCAGAGGCAACTAACATGGGGTCTTTGTCTTTTACTTCTAAGCTGAATAGTTTTAACATTAGTTGAATAACTTCCATTTCAGAGTGTGAATCATACAGATCTTTTAATGTTTTTAGTGCTTCAAAACATGATTTTGTAGGCAATATGCGCTGGCTCACCTCTTCACTGACTGTGGCAGTGATTATCGCTAAAGCTTTCTTGTCTTTTGTTCTCCAAATGGCCTTCTCTTTCTCAGATTCTGGAGGTCTTGGGTCTATGGTTATGGGCTTTCCAGCTTCTGTTTCTATTGTGATGCCTTCGCAAATGCCATCCCAAAGGTTGTTGTAGATGAAGGCAGATTTGATCTTCCTCCACCATTCTGGATAAGTGTCTTTGCCAGTGAGGGTGGCACTGACTATAGATGCTATAGATTACATTTTTACAACTGTTAGTGTAATTTACAAAGAGAAATAGAAAAACAATAACCTTGCAGGTCTATAGTCTCTGCCAAAATGCAATTTTATAGCATACACATGCTTCTTCAATACAAAATATATTAGTCACTAGCAATATATGATATATCAGTCACAACACAATATATCAGTCACAACGCAATATATCGGTCTCAGTATCAGAATTTTTGAATATTGAGATCGGTCTTCAAGTAGGTCTTCAACAGGCTGTAGCAACACAGGCTTGCTTGATACGTAGGAAGCTCCACAGGTTCAGCAGCATTTCAGGAAGTAGACAGCAGCATGTATACACCAGCAACATAAAAAAGTTTCCATACTCCACGTAGTATATATACTCAACGCATATATACCACAATCACAGGCCCCAGCATATATTTATTTCTCCACACTGATCATAACTCATACTCAACAATCTCAGGCTCATAAAGCAGCAATATTTAAAATACTTCTTACAGCCTTCTCCACGCAATATATATAATCATTCTTCAACATATATCAATCACAGTAATGGTCTTCAAACAGTCTCCACGCAAAGCATTCACAGCTCCACATAATATGAGAGCACAGCTCCACGCACTCAGCTTCAACAACAGTCAGTGATTTCTCTTTATTTGTTGGGAAACGATGGACTCCTTATCCACATGGGTGAATAGATATAACAGCATAGACTACCTTTAAACAAAAAAACATGCACAACATACAGGCCCGCCTTCAATACGCAGATTCAGGCTTAGGGCTTCATGCAGCATATATACAGCTCTAATACGTAGACTCATTTTCCACGCAGCATATATACATCTCATACAACAGACTCACTCTATTCAGGCTCATACATTAACCATATCACCTCTTTTACTACATATGAAAAACATTCACAAACTTTTCAGTTAAACTTCCAAGAACCAACATCCTTGAATGTTCTTGTCCAAGTGGTTGTTCAAGTGAGGGAAGACGAACCAAGAACTGAAGACAATCTGGAATTTAATGAATAAATTTGTACTATGACCCCAGAATTGTCTCAGGACACAGAGATACTAGAATTGGAATCACAACAACAGGGAGATGAAGAAGTAAATCAGGATGTTGCCACACAAGAACCAACATCCTTGAAAATTGCAGTAGAGACTCCTGGGATGCAACAAAAGGCCAACCTTGAAGTGGATGTCATTCCTAATATGGATTTGGGTGAATATGAACAAGTTCAATCACAACCCTCAGGTGATACTGAAATCCTTGAGGAACAACTTCATACTAAAGAAGACATCCAATCCCAACAGCATGAGGAAAAATAAGAACAAGGCTCTATCACACAAGAACCAACAGCCTTACATTCTCTGGCTGAAATAGCAGCTGATGATCAGATAGAGAATAAGATTAAAATTCAGGAGGAAGTTGCTCCACAAGAACCAACATCCTCACAGTTAGCTACCAAAGTTGCCAAGGGAGAACCTAAAAAAGAAGATGATGTTATATAAGAACCAGCATCTCCAGAAGTGGTGGGAGTTGTTGTTGAAGAAATTCTAGGAGGGGTTTCTATTACACAAGAACCAGCACCCCCAGAAATAGTTTCAGATGTGTGCAGGATGTCGAATGTAGCATATCAGGTGATAAGGTGTGGACTGGATCCCTTCAAAATTTTATTGACCTGGTTCCTGACAAGGATGAGTACCCTGAAGAAGAAGAAATGCTGCAACCCACAGAAGAAATCTCACTTTTGAGAATGGAGGTAATAAAGTGGAAGAGCCAGGTGGAAGAATACCAAGAAGGGATGGTTTCCCTCACTGAGCATAAAAATACCATCAGGGGACTGAAGGAGAAATGGGCAGAAAAATGCATGAACTAGAGGCTTAGAGAGGGAGAACTATAGAAGGATCTAAGGGAGCTGAAAAAGTTCCAGTCTATGCAGAAGGAAAAGGACCAGATGTATGCTCTTTCTTAAGAACTCCTGGGAACTAGGGTACCTTCCTCTTCTTACCCTGTCTTTTTATTTGAAAAATTTGTTTGGTTTAAATTAAGGGTTGTGAAAGAAGGGAGATCATTTGAGATAAAAACCTCAGCAAAATTCTTGGAAACATTTTTGAGAAGCAATTTTGAAGACCAGAATTTATTGTGTGAACTGTATTTGCATGAGATGGATTTTCCTCTGGATCTCCATTCAAATCTTGTCCCTTTTTCAAGAGATGTTCAGTTGAGGGATTTTTCTCTTTTGTGAGCAATAATTCTCAGTGGGAAAGGTATTTTCAAACCTTTTCTCACAATGAAGCCCACTCTAATCTGTGGGTCCGAAGTGAGCCTCAAAATCCTCATATTTTTCTTGCTCGACACTAGAGTTTTCTCTCATGCCCCATCTAGACTCGGTATATAATGGAATTGTAGGAAGAAGTTATTTCTACTTGCATCAGCCAGATCTCCATACATCAACAAACAGCTTTGGAAGGCAGTTACGGCCCTTTTGTATAACTGTCATTTTTATTACCGAAATGAAGCCCAAAAAATACCTAGTTTTTTGTTCTGGTCATGTGGGTAGATGCAGAATGGCATTTCCAATTCCAAAATAGGTTATAATACAAGTTCCGGTAAAAAATAACCAAGTTACGACCCTTTTTTATAACTTTCTTTTTTATAAGGAAGAAAGATTTGCTTGATGAGAGCCCAGAAATCATGTAGATATACAAAAAAAACATCAAGAAACCCTTGAAAAAATTCTACAAAAATCTTACACAACAAGTTAGGGCTAGGGTAAAAGAAAATGCAAAAATAAGCCCAGATCTGAAGAGAAGCCTAATGGCTACCAGGTAGAAAGAAAATCTACAACAAAATGACAATGCCCAAATGATAATCGTTATTGATTGAAAGCTATAGAAGGTACTAAATCATAGAAACCCGCTCTGATACCATGTTAGAATAGTAGAGTCAAGCTAAACTAGTTAACTTATCTAAGCAACCAACAACATATCATAAAAGATAAGAACAGGAAAAGAAAATGACAAGAGAACACCGATATACATGGTTCACCCTAATGGGTTACATCCATGGGAAGGTAGTCTTCTATTATCTCCAGAATGTCTTCTCCAATATTACAAGAGAGCAAAGCAAAAATACCCCAAAAACTATAGATGATGTACAACAGTGTCACAATAGTGTTGATGTAATTGTAACTTCGGAATGTATTCACTTGTATTTCTTATGTATTCTACCTCAATGTTTATTTTGGGAAGTGTTTATAATGTAATTGAGTCATGTCATGCCCCGATGTTCCTATCGAGAGTTTATATAATGTAAACAAGTCATGTCAAGTCATTGTGAGTAACCCTCCTATTGGTCAAGGGTTAAAGTCCCCGCAGTTCCGGGGCACTAGGGCTATTAGACTCTCCTAGAGAAGTCGGCCCTAGTAGGTTATTGTCAAGTCGGGAATTAGTATAAATAGAGAGTGAGCCTCTCTATTTAACACACACTCACTCACACTCAGTTGTAGTGCATAGATGAGGAAGAAGAAGACATTAGGGCTAGGAAGAAAGAGGTTACCGCTGTCGGGAGATCATCTTACTGTTTTGGGTTTTACTTTTGGTGTTGATGCTATCTGTAAGGAAGTTGTGGGGTTTTCTCCATTTATGGTTTCCCTGAGGGAAAACACTTTATTCATTGTCTCTTGTGTTTGATTGTTGTGCTTGTTATTCTCTCAGTTAAAGATCCTAATATAATGCTAGCTTAATGTTAAAAATCTAACATGGTATCAGAGCTAACCTGAGAAGAAGACACTGTGCAGCTACAGGAACTAGAGATTCCTACTTTGTGGATCTCTCTCCACATATTTTTAGAAAAAGAAGGTTGGATAGGGCGCATATTTCTATCCAAGCAGAATCCAATTCTGATTTTTCTTAGTTTTGGACCCGACACTACTGTCGGAAATGAGGGCTTTCTACAGAAGTGGAATTTTTTAGTGAGCCTAGGCCTAGACTGATATCCTCCCCAAAATCAAAGTTTAGAGATCAAGATCAAAGCATTTGGTTGGATAGAACTTCAGAAAAGAAAAACCCTAATCTTCTCTTGAACCAGCACTGTAGAATTTCAGCTCCAAATCTAGATCCAACATCTTGACCTGTTAAGATCTAAATCTTTTGTATTTCCATTTGAGGTTCGTAGTTAAGATGTCTCATCATAATAAAATTGATGAGAGGGAGGGAGTTGATAACTTTCGAGCCTTGAAGTATAGGATCTCCCTGGTTCTGAAAGAAAATGAGTTGGACTCCTACATCCATGAGGAGGTTCTAGTTCCAGAGGAAGATGAGGCTAAGGCCTTACATAAGAAGAAGATGGTTATGGCAAAGAGGATTATTGTTGATTCAATCAAGGATCACCTCATACCATAGGTGTCCTCCCTCAAGACACCTAAAGCTATGTTTGATGCCCTAACCAAACTATTTGAAGGGAAGAACATAAACTGGAAGATGACTCTAAGGAACCAGTTGAAGAATGTAAAGATCCAGAATGAGGATACCATCCACTCATACTTCACAAGGTTCTCCCAGATCAAAGAACAACTTGAAGCAGTAGATGAAGAAGTGGAGAAAGCAGAAATTGTGATGACAACCTTGAATGGTCTCCCTAGGTCATGGGATTCTTTCATCCAAGGAATCTGTGCTAAGAAGAAGCTAATCAAGTTCAGTAGACTATGGGAAGAATGTTCACAAGAAGAAGCTCGAATAGCACCCCAAGAGGAAAAGATGGGAAGTGAATATCAAGCTCTCATAGTACACTCCAAGAAAGGAAGAAGGGAAAATCATCATCAACAAGGTAAGCATTCTCATCAGAAAAATAATTTTGTAAGAAGGGATCCATCAAAACTCAGATGTTATGCATGTGATGAAATAGGAAACTTTGCTAGAAGTTGTCCCATGAATAAGAATGGATCCAAAAAGAAGAAGAAATCCAAAAGAAGACATCATGCTCACACTGTTGAGGATGATGATCCTCCCAGGAAGAAAGTAAAACAAGAAAGTGAAGACTCTTCAAGTGATGAAGAATATGTTCTGCTCTCCGCTCTCACAGGAACTGTCATTCATGGAAGCAAAGATTGACTTATTGACAGTGGGGCTTCCAAATACATGATAGGTTTCAAGGAATCTTTTGAGAAACTATCCGAACATAATTCAACCCATAAGGTGAAACTTGGGGATGACTACCAATACCCCATAAAAGGTAGTGGTGAATCCTCCTACAAGCTAGACTCTGGAAAGTCTATGCAAATGAAGGATGTATTGTTTGTACCAAGACTAAAGAAGAATGTTCTCTCCATATCAGCACTAGATGCAAAGGGAATGAGGGTTGCATTTGTAGATGGCCAAGTTCTCATGTGGCCAAGAGGAAAGACTATTGATGATGCAATAGTAATTGGAGAACAAGAAGGAGGATTATACAAATTGAAGGGCCATCTAGAACAAGCTTTGGTCCATGACATAGTAGAGCCAAATGAACTCTGGCATAGAAGGCTTGCACATGTGCACTATAGAGCACTACCACTTGCAAGCAAAGTTATTGAAGGTCTTCCATAAATTCAAGCAAAACATGAAGGAGTCTGCAAAGGATGTGCGAAAGGAAAGAATAAAAAGAAGACATTTCCAAGTAGTGAGAGAAAGGAAAAAGGAATCTTGGAAATCATCCACTCCGATGTATGTGGAACAATGTCATCAAGTTCACTAATCGGGTCTGTATACTACGTTTCTTTAATTGATGACTTTTCTAGGAAGACATGGATTTACTTCATGAAGAACAAAGATGAATTTTTCAGCAAGTTCAAGGAATTCAAATCCTTGATCGAGAACCACACAGAAAAGAAGATCAAGACCTTTCGATCAGATAATGGCGGAGAATTCACATCAAATGAATTCAAAGAGTTATGCAAAGATTCAGGGATTAAGAGGGAGTTATCCACTCCATATAATCCACAGCAAAATGGGGTTGCATAAAGGAAGAATAGAACTATCATGGAAGCTACAAGAGCAACGCTTCATGATCAAGATCTTCCCATGCATCTATGGGCAGAAGCTGCTAGAACACCGGTGTATGTACAGAACCATACTCCAAATAGAGTACTCGAGAACAAGACACCTAAAGAAGTCTTTTCCAACTAGAAACCAGAAGTCATCCATCTCAGAATATTTGGTTTTCCAGTGTACATACACATTCCGAAACAAAAGAGGACAAAGTTAGATCCTTAAGGAAAGAAGGGTATATTCGTGGGATACTCTAAAAGATCAAATGCTTACAGAATATACTTCCCAGGATTCAAGATTGACATCAGCATAGATGTAACATTTGACGAAGACTCAGTGTACAACAAATCCAAAAAGAGACTTGCTAAAGATCCTAAAGAATCAGAAGCACCCAAAATTCATGACACAACCATGAATGAAGAAACTGAAGAAGAAGATTGAGAATTTGAAGAGCCTCAAGAACCTGTAGATCCATCTCAGGAGAAGAATCCTCACAAGAGGAAACATGCTTGGGTATGAGAAGCTATCCAAGGTGTGAAAAGATGTTGGTCGCTATGGGTAGACCCGGGTTTACTTGTTATGTACCAACAAAACCCCTAGCTCACTGGCCCTTTCGGAAACAGACCGCAGAACAGCCTGAAGTCTCACCCGAAGTGATCTTGGATGGGTTGGATGAAGACTCAAGTGTCCTCAACCAGGTTCTGTAGCATCCTAGTGGTTCTTGTCTCTTCTTATCCAGCAGAATCTCTCAGCGATACGTTGTTTCTCTCCTCCTAGCTGACTTTGCTAGGGGACTAGCTCTTAGCGTACCACAGCTTCTAGGAAGATGCGCAAGCTATCTCCTCTGCTCAGCTCTTACCCTGCGATATCTCACGCCACGGTTCCTCCGAAAGTGCGATATCACCTTTCTATACTACAATTTATTCTACGGTACGACTTCAATATGACTCTCAATGTCCAAAGGCTTCCTCCCTTAGTATAATAGTTAAGCTAAACAGCCTCACTTAGACTCCTACAGTCTAATATGCTTAATATCAACTATGCTCAACTTGCTAAACTAATATGCATAAATCACTTAACACTGTAACTGCATTGTCATGAATCAAGCACTAATAACTCATATATAGAAGACTTAACAGATTCAACTCGCAGTTAATCTTCCTTGCTACTGTAAACTAAATATAGCATACATTCACTCAATAACTTATAGTAAAGTTCATGTAATGAATGACAGATACAAATAAGTAAAGCACAATCACATGAAACAGTCACGCAACACGCGGATTTTACGTGGTTCACTTCTAGGGGGGAAGTTACGTCCAAGGGAACTGGTCTTTATATTATATCTTGAGAGAGTAAACACAGTTCCATTACAACCTGATATGCAGCTCCAGATCTTCTGGGAAACTCCACACACACAGCCGTGAGCCCTTCTCTCTTAGATCTCTTTTCTTATATTGCCTTCTCTTACAACATACTCCTCCTCTCTCTCTGTCTCTCAATCCCTGCGGATTGTTACATTCATACTCAAGGAGCCAGCTACTAGTTACAGTAAGATAATACAGACGGAGTAACATGACCAGAGCTCAACTCTTACAATACTGAGACACTAGGGACACTTAGCTAGCTAAATGAATTAATGGCTAACTCGATGGCTAACCTTTTACAATACAAAATACATGCTTATATAGGCGGCCCAAAGGTCTCACCATTACAAAATTGTGGGCCTTTCCCAACAGTAACCCAAAACCCTAACTGTGAAAGTCGGCCTATCTGTACTTTGAGCTGTCGTTTTCTGTCACACCACAGCTTTCTGCAGTCTTCCACGCTTCCCGGCGCTGATCGTGGGTATGGGCGTCGCTTCCTCGGTCGCTCCCCTTCTGTCCTTCATCTTTAATACGTCGGCCCGTTGATCCTTTTTCTTTATGAGGGTAGCTGAGCCCTCGTTTCTTTGCCACTGCCTTAAGTGCAGTGGTTGAGCTCTCTCTTCTTAGCTGCTCAGGTACTGTCTTCTTTTTGACTTCCTTGTCCCGATGTAGCAGCTTTTCCTATAGCTGCGGGACCCTGCTCCAACAAAAGATATGGGGCTCCAGAAGAGAATCACAAAGAAAGGAAGAGGACTAGGTCTTGCTCCGGGTATGTAGCTTTATTGTGTTACTTTATTAATAAAGAACCTTCCAACTATGAAGAAGTGGCAGAATGGAAAGAATGGAAGGATGCTATGATCGAAGAGTATTAATCGATCATAAAGAATGATGTTTGGGATGTTGTCCCAAGACCAGAAGGGAAGTCAGTTGTAAATTCCAAATGGATCTACAAGATCAAGCATGCTGTAGATGGTAGCATAGAGAAATATAAAGCAATATTCATGGTTTGTGGCTTCTCACAGAAAGAAGGAATAGATTATGAAGAAACCTTTGCACCTGTAGCCAGATACACTTCCATCAGATCGGTACTTGGTTTGGCTGCAGTGATGAAATGGAAGATACACCAAATGGATGTCAAGACTACTTTCTTAATGGTGTAGTGGAAGAGGAAGTGTATGTAGAGCAGCCACTCGGTTTTGAGACACATGACAAGGAGTCTCATGTGTGTAGATTGAAGAAAGCCATGTATGGTTTGAAATAGGCACCTAGGACATGGTACGGCAGAATTGATGGCTTTCTATCTAGTTTGGGCTTTACCAAGAGTAAAGTAGATTCAAATATTTACTACAAGGTTGAAGATGGCAACCCAGTGGTGCTCCTACTGTATGTATATGATCCGTTTGTAACAGATGTGGATGGGTTGATTGCTGATACGAAGAGGAAGCTTGCTACTGAGTTCAAAATGAAGGACTTGGGTATGATGCACTATTTTCTAGACATGGAGGTGTGGCAGAATGCAGATGGAATCTCCCTTGGACAAGGGAAGTATGTAGTAGAGATCCTGCAGAGGGTCAGGATGATGGACTGCAAGGCCATGACCACACGTATGGCATCAAACCTGAAGCTATTGAGTGATGCTTCATCAGAAGCGGTTGATGCTATGATGTATCATCAGATGATTGGGTCCTTGATGTACCTGACAAACACGAGACCAGATATTTGCTTTGCTATGAACACTTTGAGCCATTTCTTGACAGATCTGAGACATGTTCACTTGATTGCTGCAAAGCATATTCTGAGGTACCTAAGGGGTACAATTGATTATGGGCTCAAGTATAAGGCGAATCAAAAGATTAACTTGGAGGGTTATGTTGATTCAGATTGGCTAGGTAGTGCCATCGATAGGAAGAGAACTTCAGGGTGCTACTTCAGTATGGGATCAGGTGTGATCTCTTGGTTTAGCAGGAAGTAATCCACTGTGGCACTGAGTACAGCTGAAGCAGAGTATGTCATAGCTTGTTCAGCTAGTTGTGAGGTAGTATGACTGAGGAAGCTACTGTCTGATTTATTTGATCTCCAGTTGGATGCTACTTGTATACATTGTGACAACCAAATTTGTGTGAAGTTGTCAGAGAACTTGGTGTTCCATGACAAGTCAAAGCATATCGAGATCAAGTATCACTATATCAGGGATATGGTGCAGAGGGGAGTAGTGAAGCTCCAGTATGTTGTGATGGACGAACATATAGATGATGTGTTGACAAATCCATTGGATAGGGTGAAATTTGAATACTTCAAGGAGAATCTTGGTGTTCTCCAGACCGAGGTTCCCTGCAAAGGGAAGTGATGAGTTCATGAGCCATTATGACATGGTGAGAGGATTGGTTCCTTCCATGGTCAGATGTAAGGGCTAATCCATTCTGTCATGGTGAGAGGATTGGTTACTTCCACGTCAGATGTGAGTGCTGAGCCATTCTGATGTGACTGTAGGATTGGTTCCTACATGATTAGATTTAAGCGCTGAATGCCATTCTTGGAATGGAGGCACCTGGTCAATTACCAGAAAATCTCAGTTTAGGACTAAAGGCCATTCTGATGTGACTGTAGGATTTGTTCTTACATGATCAAATGTGAGTGCAGAGCCTTTCTAACATTGGTTTTCAGATGTAAGTGCAAAGCCCTTTCGCTATGGAGGATTGGTTCCTCACATGGTCGAATGTAAGTGCTGATCCTTTCTGACATTGGTTGTTAGATGTGAGTGTTGGGCCTTTCTGACAGGGTTGTGGGATGTGTTCCCACATGGTCAGATGTGAGTGTTGGGCATGCCTTTTTGATATGATTATAGGATTGGTTCCTACATGATCAGATATATGTGCTAGGTGGGCCATTTTGACTTAGGGTCAGATATAAGTGCTGGAAGAAGATCTACATGGAGGTTAGGCCTACAACCAGAATGAAAAAGGGATGGCTCTATAGAACTTCTTGTGACAAGAATAATCATGAGATAGAACCTATGATGATGATCCAGCAGTGATGATCTAGATCGAGTGATGATCCAGATCTAGTGATGATGTTCTAGTGATGATGATCTAGATCGAGTGATGATCCAGATCCAGATGAAGATGACTTAAAGATGACGAGGACTCAATGATGATCCAGATGATATAGAGACGAAGAATTGTGCTGATAAAATTGTGTCGAGAGAATACCTTCCTAGTTAAGAGGGAGTGTTGATGTAATTGTACTTTGGAATGTATTCACTTGTATTTCTTATGTATTGTACCCCGATTTTTATTCTGGGAAGTGTTTATAATGTAATTGATTCATTTCATGCCTTGATGTTTCTATAGGGAGTTTCTATAATGTAAAAAATTCATGTCAAGTCATTGTGGGTAACCCTCCTATTGGTCAAGGCTTAAAGTCCCCGCAGTTCCAGGCCACTAGGGTTATTAGACTCTCCTAGAGAAGTCAGCCCTAATAGGTTATTGTCAAGTCGGGAATTAGTATAAATAGAGAGTGAGACTCTCTATTTAACACACACTCACTCACACTTAGTTGTAGCGTATAGATGAGGACGAATAAGACACTGGGCTAGGAAGAAAGAGGATACTGCTGTCGAGAGATCATCTTACTGTTTTGGGTTTTACTTTTGGTGTTGATTCTATCTCTAAGGAAGTTGCAGGGTTTTCTCCATTTATGGTTTCCCCGAGGAAAAACACTGTGTTCATTGTCTCTTCTGTTTGATTGCTGTGCTTGTTATTCTCTCAGTTAAAGATCTTAATATAATTCTAGCTTAATGTTAAAAATCTAACAAATAGTACCACTACTACATCAAGAATACATGATATGTAGAGACTCACTTGACCCTATTATATACTAAAATATGAGGAGGAATTACTCTCACATATTGCATGTGGGATAATATAATTCTCCAAAATAACATCTCTTAATACAATACCATGGACAAATACTCTACATAAGTAAATACAACACCATATAACTATGGGTTAAATGTATTACTCTTTTGCATAATATTGTAGACAACTTCCGACATAATACAAAGACATTATTACCTTCCAAGGAATATAATATATTTCAACATGGCATACAAAATCAATTCACTACATGGTATACACCTCAAGAGAACGGTGTTTCCAAAAGAAAGAATAGAACCATTATGGAGATGGCATGTAGCATGATGGTAACCAAGCATTTGTCGAATGAATATTGGGCTGAAGTAGTTGAAACTGATGTATATATCATGAATCAGTGTCCGACAAAGAGTGTGAAGAACAAAGTTCCTCAAGAAGCATGGACATGTATGAATTAGAGTGTTTCTAATTTAAAAGTTTTTGGTTGTGTTGCATATGCTCATGTTTGAGATGAGCTAAGAAATAAATTTGAGATGAGCTAAGAAATAAATTAGACAATAAGGGACAAAAATGTATTTTTGTTGGCTATTCTAAAGACACAAAAGCATACAAGTTGTATGATCCTGTCGCAAGGAAAGTGATCATCAGTCGAGATGTTCAATTTGTCGAGAATGAATCATGGGATGGAACTATCGACATAAATGTCAAGATTGTGTTGAATGTCGACCATGATGACATGGCAGAGGAATATCGACACCCATGACACTGTGACACCCATGACACCACAACATGGTTAATCATAAGGAATATCAACACAAGTTGCAGCTCAAGCTACGCTAACAAGTACAACAAGAGGACAACAGACTCCATCAAGCATTTTGTCAAGGTTGACATTGATAGAACCAGTGAAGACAAGAAGTCTATGTGAAATATATGAAGCTGGTACACCAAAGTTAATGAGAAATATAACATGTTAGTTGTATGCATGTATGTAGACGATTTAATATTTACTGGTGACTTTGGCATAAGAGAATTTAGAACAGTCATGGAAAGTGAATTTGAAATGACTGATTTGGGGCTTATGAAATTTTTCCTGGGCATTGAAGTCCAACAGTTTGAAAGTGGTATATTTATATCATAGTTGAAATATGCAAGTGTAGTTTTAAAAATATTTAATATGTCTAATTACAAGACAACCCCAACACCAATAATAATAGGTTTAAAATTGAGCAAGGATGATGATGGATTAATAGTAGATCCTACGCTATTTAAAAGGGTTGTTGGAAGCCTTATGTATTTAATAGTGACAAGACCAAACATCATGTATGGAGTAAGTCTGATCTCAAGATTCATGGAGTCACCAAAAGACTCTCATTGGAAAGCATGTAAATGAATTATGGGGTATGTAAGTGGCACAAAAGACCTTGGCATTATGTATTCAACCTCAGAAAATTTTAAAATCATTAGATACGCTGACAGTGACAATGGAGGAAGCACATATGATAGGAAGAGCACATCTGGGTACACATTTCATTTTGGTACAGGTATTGTGTCATGGGATTCAAATAAACAACCGATAGTAACTCTATCTTCAACAGAAGTAGAATATGTCGCAACTACAAGCGCTACATGTCAATCCGTTTGGATGTAGAGAATTTTGAAATATTTGTCGCAGAACCAACAACCATTTTATGTGATAAAAATTTAGCCATTGCATTGTCTAAGAATGATGTGTTTCATAAGAGAACCAAGCACAACGACACAAGATTTCATTCCATAAGAGAGTTGGTGAACAAAAAATAAATTTGTTTAGAATTTTGCAGGTCTAAAGATCAACTAGCAGACAAATTTACAAAACCATTGGCAAGGGATACATTCCAATATCTGTGTAGTTATCTTGGAATGACAAGTTCTACACAGTGAACTTTGTCATGCACAGAGAAACTCTAAGCTCTGAAACATTTTGTAAAATTTTGTTTAAACATCCCCATTTGCTCATAATTAAGGGGGGGTGTTGGAAATATTACTTAATCAAAGATCTGTATCATATCTCAGCTGACTCTGCCAGAATCTGTATCAGTTCAGTTTCTGTCAGACAGTCTGACAAGATGAAGAGTACACGTCCCTCATATATAAACCAGTTGAATTAAATTTCTGAAGCTAAGATTTTAGGTAGATAGTTATTACAGCCTTTAATGTTAAGATAGTAGATTCACAGAGAACCAAATGTTAGTTTTCATATAAATAGAAGAATAAGATTGTAAATCATATAGATAATTCTGGGAGAATTTTGAGAGAATATCGAAGCTCAAGCTTCCGTGTGTCTGAAAATGTCGAGAGTCAAAACTTTGTAAAAGGTGAAATATCTTTGTAAATTCTCAAGTTTATATTTACATAAAATAGTTCTCTATTATGTCCCCACAAGTTTTATAAATCCATTGTTATGGTCAAATGCATGTTTTATTTAGCCACACATTCTCTCCAGAATTACTTGCGTAAATGTTGTTTACATTTACAGGTTAAGTGAAAGATATAAAGAATCCATAATTAATTCACCAAGTAGAAGTTTTTTTTTATGACAGAGTGGCCGACTCAAGTCTTCTTGAATGTTTGGTTATAATATTTTGTAATTCTGTCGAATTGTTGTTGTGTCAATTTTTACTACATGTTACTCCAGGTGTTTCGACAT
This sequence comes from Pseudotsuga menziesii, assembly GCA_001517045.1. NCBI lineage: Eukaryota > Viridiplantae > Streptophyta > Pinopsida > Pinales > Pinaceae > Pseudotsuga > Pseudotsuga menziesii. Next base: position 55,160 of record LPNX010279462.1, read on the forward strand.
AAACCACCATGACAATCACCACTATACATTGATACATATATGCCACAAACAAATATTTTCTCCTTTACTTCAGTCGCATGCCCTTCTTGTCTGTATTCATTCATAGTGTGTTGATTGGCTATGGCAACATGTGTAGCATTTGCGGTCTTAGTCACTTGGAGGAATTGCTAGGTAGAATAAATGGGATCTGTTATATTGTTGCTGGTGCTAGTATATCTTCTATCTACTGCTATTGGAACCTCTTAATCACTTTCTTCATCAACTGCATAGATTGTTTCATCAACGGTTGAACCAACTGACTCAACATTAGTTGGCTCTACAAGATTTATGGTATTGGTGGGTTTCTTTTCACTTGTTAAGATATGAGCAATGTAAAGCTTAACATTGAATCATTAAAACCTAGGTTATTTTGTGAAGTTTGATCATGTTTTTCTACCATTTGGAAATATTAAATTTGTAAAGTTTTATATTGTTCTTCTACCATTTGGAAATATTAATTTTGTAAAGTTTAATATTGTTTATGGTCTGTTTTTTTTATAGTTCTTGACAAGCTAGAGTAGACAACATCTATTCGTATTCTATTTTTTTTGTTAGTTATTGTCAAGTTAGAATAGACAACATCTATGTATATTCTAATCGCTATCATGTTGTTTCTTTCGGTTCCTATTGAATTATAGAACCCTGAGGAGAAATGCTTCAATAATACCCTTCTACGCAATTCATAGTACAACATTAGTTATCTATTTAGCTTCATTCTCATAGAATTGTTATTTTTTAAGTAGACTATTTTTTGGGAATAATAATTTACTTTGAAGTGTCAAACTGAATTTTCAGTATTCAACAATGTGCTTGTACATGTGAAGCTTAGCTTTGAGTTGAATGGGTTTGGAAGGCTTGCTTTATGGCCTTTCCATAATCTAGATATCCTTGCTCCTCCTCAGGAATTGGTGCAAGCAGATGGCCTAAAAGGAAAACACTAGGCTACACAATAAGCACAATAAAATGTCATGTCCATTCCATTGTTGAATGGATATGATGATGCAAAAAAATACAAGTTGATGGAGGTTGCAACTAGGAAGTGCTTCATTGAGCGCAGTGTTTAGTTTGAATAAGATCAATTGTGTGATCCATCACCATACGAAGCACCAGAAGGTATAACCACTCTTCCACTACCTTTTGATGATGATGATTTGTTACATGTTTCAGATTCATATGAATAGGATCAAGATCAGCATGAACTTGGTATTTAGGTTGAACCTCATGAGATTCTAGATCCAGATCCAACAACCATTCCAAACCAAAGGCCTAAGCCTAGATGGGCCCAAAATCTCATTGTCGTAGTTGGGGATGGTGCTAGGAATCCAGAAGACAGAAGGAGAACAAGGTCCAAGTATCAGAATGAGTATGTTGCTCTCACTCTCACATATTCGCTCCCTACAGAGTGGTGCAACAAGGTTCCATGAAAGTGCTATATTATGATAGCAAATGATCACTCATTTGGCCCACATAAAAAGAAATTTGATCATTCCTTTCCTCTTCCAGCAAAAATAAACACACACTAAATCCATCAGTTAGAAGGACATTGAGAGGTTCACATGCATAGCTTCAGGATGCTACTACACAGAAGTACCATGCTCTTGCATAGTGTTGCAAATTGCAGCAGATTTTTTGCAAGTTATTTTCTAAGGAGGAAGCTTCTTTTCTTATAAAGATAACTTGTATTTTCATGTTCCTACTTATTTTGAGGGGGAGTTTTTTTCATGATGTTTTCCCCTATTTCCTCAGTTTATTGAGAAACATTTTTTAATTATTTCAGATTGTATATGGGTGAGTTTTGGACTTGTTTCCAGGGCCTACAGTTGTCCAAGTTAGGATTTAGAGGGGGTGTTAGGATTTTTAATCCTCCCTTGTCCAAACTAGTATAATAGATTATATTTTCCTAACTTAGGATTCATTTAGTTATTATTGGGTCCACTAGTACCATTAGGTCCACTTGGCCTAATGGGGCCACATGTACTAGTCACTAGAGTGTGGGGAACATAGATAGAGGATAACTCCAACTGACTGCACCTTCATGCATCAATTTATGCACCTCTTAGACCAATCCCTACAATTTAGGATCCACTGGGAGTGTCGGCACCAACCTCCTTTAGTTTTTGGTAGTTGGTGACTGGTCAAGCTAAGCTATGCTCTAGTTACATTTAGTTAGATGTCTGCCAATTCAGTTAGGGCCAGTCTTCCATGGTTGCATGTGGGAAGGCACCTATTCTCACCTACCACATCAGTTCAACTAGTTTAACTGATTATAACTTATGGAGAGAGTAAATTAGACATATCGAGTTAGCTAGTGAGCTCCGATAGTGATTTAGACACTTCTAGTTAGCCATGAAGTCAGATTGAAGAATCCTATCCACATGATTCAAATTCTCCTTTATGTAATAGTGTTGTATACTACCGGAATGAATTTTATACTATAATTATACTGAGAAATACTTATATGTTTCTAGTGAAATTTGTCTTGTTCAGTGTGTATTATTCATTCCTTTACACTGCATAATAATACAATCTAATTGCACTCATTGCATGAAGATCAATGGCACAATAATTCAAACATAACCTTCCCACTCTGATGAGATGATTTGGGTTCCCTCAGTGTCTCTTAAACCCATTCCCATTTATTCCTCGGAGGAAGTGGAGGACCCGACTATCTTTCCTATTTCATCCATCAAAACTGCAAATTTATCAGTTAGAAATCCTAAAATCCTCCGAGAGTGACGCGTCATCCTTTGGCTAGGAGGAATCCCTCTAATTATGATGATTCTTTCATGAATCAAACTATACCTTCTTTGTTGGACAGGGGGTTATGTGACTCTGTGGAACCTACTCCCGTTTCTCTTGTTTGGGCTTTTAGAGATGCAGTGACCCCCTTTGGGAAGTTTAAATGATCCTTCCAACTTTCAACATTTGGGGCTTGAGTAGTGGCTCCAAATGCACCTCTCTAAAACACTTTATGAGACTAATAAACTTGGGATTGTGATGCTACAAGAAACTATGACGTCGACCTCTTTCACCTGTGACTACTTAAATATTAAGCCTTGTTGGAGGGTGTGCACCTTTGATGTTGTTAGACACTCTGGGTGAACTTTCATTTCCTAGAACACTTTGGTGCCTGACATGAAATCCTTTTCATGTTGTGCAGGTATTTTGGTGGAAGGTAAGCTGAAGGGTTTCTCCAATATGATCCACATTCTAAATATCTATGGTCCTTACTTGAACCGGATAGGTTTCTGGGATCAACTAGTTGATTCAGGATTCCTTTCGAATTCTTCCCTCATTGTGGTCAGCAACCTAAATTTCACTACTTCACCTGGAAAGGTTTGGGTGTCGAGGAATGCTTCAGATTCATTGGAAGAATACTATTTTGATATCTTTGAGGCTTCCAACCTTTTGGACATTGCCCTGTTGTATTAGCTCCTAACTGGTCAAATGGAAGGAGTGGTTTGGAAGGTACCACTAAGAGACTCGACATATTTTATATGGTGCAGGACCTTTGTGAGAGGATGGGTCGCTTCCAATCCTGGAACTACCCAGTTGTATTTTCTAATCATAAGGCCATCATCCTTCAGTTTATTTCGATACAAATCTCACCCCCTATCCTTTCAAATTTAATCTAGTTTAGCGGGGTGATCCGGAGTTTAACACTATGATTATGAGAAACTAGAATAGCTACTCTAACACAATAGATTAGTGGGTGAATCCAATGATTAGGATGGTTAACAAGCTCAAGTTTCTTATAAGGGATGTAATGAAATGGGAAAGACAAAAGAACATCAATAACAATAAGGCTCTTGCAGATATTGAAGAGGAGATTAAACTGGATGATTCAATGGTTATTGATAGCAATTTTAGTGAAGTAAATTTATTTAGATTCCACTCACTTTTAACTAAAAAAAATAGATACTTTTGCATAAGGAAGAAACTCTCCATCAGAAGAGTCGAGCTACATGGATTAAGGTCGGGGATGGAAATAATAAATTCTTCCATAATTTTGCAAACAAAAGAAGATTGCACAATGCTATTTGGGAACTGGAGCTTGAAGGGGATGAGTTTACTTGCGATTATAGGTTTCTGAAATGGGTGTCCAATCCTTTCTTTCAAAAGGTGTACACTAACGAGCACACCACTAATATCTTCTATGAGATGAAGATTATTAAGATCTTTTCTCATTTTTTGATAGCAATGATTGTGAGAATATCAATAGGGATATTACTTCTGAGGATATTTTGAAGGTTCTCAAGGGATTTGCTATGGATAAAAGTCCTACCCGTGAGAGATAGACTGTGGACTTATTCATGCATTTTTACGACCTGATGGATCATGAGATTACTGAGGCTATTGATGACACCTGTCGATAGGGGGTGGTTCTTGATTGTTAAACTTAATATATATCACTCTTATTCCCAAGAAGGACAGATCGATATCCTTCAATGATGATATACCAATATCGCTGTGTAACTTGCTTTATAAAATCATCACCAAGATCATTGCAGAAAGGATCAAGCCTTGGTTGGGATTATATATATCGAATAAACAATATGGTTTTCTCCCTAACCGTAAAATACTAGATGATGTGGGAACTTCTCAGGAATGTATACATTCGATTGAGCAGAAAAATATTACTGCTTTTATCCTAAATTTAGATTTAGAGAAGGCTTATGAGTGACTGGATTGGTCCTCCATCTATTGTATCCTTCTACAGGTTGGTCTATCTATGGAATTATCGAAGTTGATTATCTCTTGTATCTCCTTGGCTAGTTTCTCTATTTTGATAAATGGGTAACCTTCTCCATTCTTCAAAGGTAATAGAGGCATCAGGAAAGGATGTCCTTTATCACCTTATTTATTTATACTAGCGATTGAAGGTCCGAGTCGCTTGATTATCAATGCTAAGTAGAATGGTATTTTCTCGAGGATCAAGGTGACCAAAACTCGGTTTTTAACCCACCTTCTTTATGTCAATGATGTTCTTATGTTTGGTGATGGCACTTGTAACTAGAAGCACCTAAAGGATATTATTGACATTTTCTGTGGGGCATCAGGTATGAAACTCAACCCCTTTAAATCTAGTTTCTCTGTCTTTTGTCAGGATCAGTTGATTAAGGACTCAATTTCACACATTTTTCCTTACAAAATGTAAAGTTTGGATAAGGGTATTAAATACTTAGGTTTTAATCTAAAACCTAATTCCTATAAGAAAAGGGATTGGGTATGGATCTTTAAAAAAGTAAGTTGGAAGATAGACAAGTGGACTTCCTGTTGGCTTTCCCTTGGTGGCAAACTACTTCTCATCACTGTGGTTTTGCAAGGTATACATGTTTATTGGTTTTCACTGTTCAAAGTCCCGAAAGAATTATTGACACTATAAGGAATAAGATCTTCCATATTCTCTAGCATGGTAAACACAAATATTTCAAATACCATCTTGTTGCATGGGACGACATCTCCAACCCAAAACCTATTGGTGGGTGGGTATTAATTTGTCACAGTGGTCTAGGAATTGAAAACATAGTCTCACAAAGAATACAGATAGATAATCATAAAATTGGTAAAATGGTGCTGCAATGGAAGTAGAAGCTCTATATAATCAAATGAATAATGAATAATACAATACAATGATCATGTCGAAAGCATGAATTCCAAGACAATTCAAATTCCCAAGGAGGTCCTTCGAATTCAATGAGTGAGTCTAGATTAACTGAATGTAAGCCACAGTAAACACACTAGTTAACCAACTGATCAAGTGCCAATTGACTCAACTGAGTCCTAACTAAAGTCAGAGTGCAATAAATGACTGAGTCTAACTGAAAGTAGCTCAAGGACATGCCACTGCATGCCAACCAACAAGTTGTAGCACATCAATAACTCCAATGAACCCCGATGAGGTTAACTGAAGTCAATTGGTTATCAGAAGTGGTTGTAGGTGCCTGTGTTAGCTCCAATTCATAAATAATCATTAAAAATAATTAAATAATGAATGGAGGTTCCTTCACCACTTAACGTAACTAATTGTAACCATTAGTTATCAATTAGGTGCATTTATGACACTCAGATCACTCCCGGAGTGCTCTAGTTGGCCTCCCCAAATGAAGGAGAAGGCTTAGTTGGACTCCTTGACTAAACATAGGTGTGGGTGTGCTCATGCTGATGTCATATAGTGCTCCTTTGATGTCAATTAATTCAATAAAACTTAGGATAGTGGTTTAACTAGGCCAAATTGACCAAATTAAGTGTGCATGGTGGGTAAATGTCTCCAACACCCCCCCTTAAGCTATACTCAGAGGAGTAGAAACATAAAGTGCATAAAAATTCTAGGGCCCTAGAAACAAAGGCCATAGGTCACCCTATACAATAAAGTAACTGCTTAATATAACCAAGGAAACAGGAAAAACCTCACGGAAAAAATACCCCCCTCAAACTAAGCAATAAATTAAGAAATTTTTTGTTCTTCTATGTAGCAGCATCCTGAGACTGTGCATGTGAACCTATGAATCCAAACTAAATGAATATTTCTAGATGAATATTCCTCTTTGGAAGAAGAAGAATGTGCTCAAATGAATCAGGAACATAGACAACTGCAGGATGAAAATTGGACCCATGTAGAGCAACTGAAATCAACTGATAAGAGAGCAAAAGTGCTTGAGGATTCGAAACATGTGTTGAACACTCAATAAAATGATATGTTTCATCCTTGAACAGAAATCCATGAGTAGTAAAATCAGTCCCAAGTCTTAGGAGCAAGTGTCCAAGCGGATGCAGAATGTCTTCCTCTTTACTAGTTCTGTGAGGAGATGAACATGTGACCAAAGGTAGAGAAGCCCTGGGACTATGGAGAGCGAATGCTTGAGCTCCATAATATGATATAGTTTCAGAAATAGCTAATTATTCACAAAATAAAATATCATCAATGTCATAAGAGGAAACTAACACCAAATCCCCAGCAGCAAATTTGAAGAAGAATTGTGGTACTTGATTTTTCACACCAAAATTGGTGAGAGCAACTTCAAGCAGTACTAAAAGCTCTTGGATTTTAAAATTTGAACAAAATAATATCATATCAGAAATTAAATCAGATCCAAATAGGTTCACAACAGATCCAAAACTGTGAAATGAAATCAAATCCCCAACAACATTTTCGAAGGAGACTTGCAGTACTTGTTTCTTCACACCATTGATGAGAAAAATTACAAGCAGTACTGAAGATTTATGAAACTGAAATTTTGAACCAAGAAATATCAGAGCAGATACAAAAGTATGGTCAACCGAGACGGTGGATGCACAATTGTATTTTTCTTCAAAATTCTGAATTTTGGTGCATGCAATCCTACAGGAATTTGCTGGAAGATCTAGATCATGGGGAGCGAATTGATCACTCTTTTAATATGATATTTTTTCCAAAACATCTAAGGTATTACATATTTGCAGACCAGAAGCAACAGTAGAGGGAGAAAAATGAAATTTCTCTTCACTTTCGGAAGCAATTACTGGCAAATTTTGCATAGAATTCAAAGGAAAATCACTAGTGAATGTTTGCATGGAAGTGGAGCAATGTTTTTCTTCAATATCAGAGATTTGAATTTCTTCTTCTGTTTCATCCATATGAGGATATGATATATCATAGATCTCACAAACTTCCGGAGCATCAGGAGAAGGAGTCACTGCAAGGAGACTTTCTTCAATTGGAATTGACTGTGTAGAAGATTCTGCTTCTTCTTCATCTTGAACAACTTCATTAGAGAGAGTAGAGGCCGAGAATTTTGAGTAAGTAACTATTGTGGTTCTGGATGTGATATCCAAAGTGCTATTATGATCCTCATTGTGATTTCCAAAGGTTCTATCCAATTTTGTCCAGAGATCCTTTGGGTATTCAACATAACCAATAAGGTAGAGCAAGCTAGGAGAAAGGGCCCAACATATTGCTCCAAAAGCTCTATCACCATCATTTATCCATTCATTCTCATTCTCATAAGACTCTTTTCCAATTCCAATAGACACCTCATAGAGACCTCGTCTCTTCAGAGATGCAATCATCTTCAACTCCCATTCTGAATAGCTTGTGAATGGGGTGAGAAGAGGGACTAATGAGTTCATTCGAAGTTGTACCTATTAAAACCTGCAAATCACAACAAAAGGGGCACTGTAAGTTTGGAAATACTACACATTTTAGGCTTTCATCACACCCAGCATAATTGATCAAGCAAGCTTGATCAACAATTCTTTACTTGGAGTATTAAGTGGTAAGCCTTGGCTTCTGGTGCAGTGCTGGAATTTTGATATTTTGCTCAATTTTTCATGCAAGATCTATCAAAAACCATTTTTTTGAGAGATCTAAGCTTCATCCCACTGTGATCTCTGATACCATATTAATTTTTCACAGTGGTCTAGGAACTAAAAACGTAGTCTCACAAAGAATACAGACAGATAATCATCAAATTGGCAAAATGGTGCTGCAATGGAAGTAGTAGCTCTATATAATCAAATGAATAATGAATAATACAATACAATGCTCATGCTGGAAGGATGAATGCCAATATATTTTGAATTCCCAAGGAGGTCATTCGAATTGAATGAGTGTGTATAGCTTAACTTACTGTAAGCCATAGTAAACATACTAGTTAACCAACTGATCAAGTGCCGATTGACTCAACTGAGTCCTAACTAAAGTCGGAGTGCAATAATTGACTGATTCTAACTGAAATTATCTCAAACACATGTCACTGCATGCCAGCCAACAAGTGGTAGCACATCAATAACTCCAATGAACCCCAATGAGGTTAACTGAAGTCAATTGGTCATCAGAAGTGGTTGTAGGTGCTTGTGTTAGCTCCTGTTCATAAATAATCATTAAAAATAATTAAATAATGAATGGAGGTGATTTCACCACTTAAATTAACTGATTTTAACCATCATTTATCAATTAGGTGCATTTATGACACTCAGATCACTCCCGGAGTGCTCCAGTTGGCCTCCCCGGATGAAGGAGAAGGCTTAGTTGGACTCCTTGACTAAAAGTAGGCATGCATGTGCTCATGCTAATGTCATAAAATGCTCCTTTGATGTCAATTAATTCAATAAAACTTAGGATAGTGGTTTAACTAGGCCAAATTGACCAAATTAAGTGTGCATGGTGGGTAAATGTCTCCAAAAGTGGGGGATCAAGAATCTCAAATTATTCAATTTATCTCTTTGCGCCAAAATTCTATGGAGATGCCTCATTGACATTGGTTTGTGGGGAAAAGTGATTAGATGCAAATATTTGAAGAATATTCCCTTATCTATCTGGATCAAAGACAATGCAGAGATGCTATAACACCATCAGAGATTTGGAAGAGCATCTCTCAGACACTACCTTTCATTGCATGAGGCCTTCGATGAATGATTGAAAGGGGGTACAAGTGTTCATTGGGATTGATCCCATCATTGGCATGCTAGGAAATACAAACCTAGATGTGGGATTCATAAGACCTCTCCAGCAACAAAACATGTGTGTGCTTAAACAAGCAGTTAAGGGGGAAGGGGATATACACTTTCAGTGGCTCTGTGTGCGGGAGCTATAATTGTTCATTGATTGGGCGTTAGAATGGGAGGAATATGTTACTGATCTCACTATGTCTGGAATTAGTTTATTGGATACTAGTGACTCCATTGTTTGGTTTCTGAACAATAAGAGGGGTGATGTCACTGCTTCTTTGGCTTATAAAGCGTCAGTGGAGAAGCATTTAACTAATCCTATTCCCTAGTGGATGTCGTGGGTATGGAGGGGTAAGCTACCATAAAAATTTTAGTGTTTCATTTGGATAGTCATAAACAAGAAGATTTTGACTTGGGAAGCATTATAAAAAAGAGGTTTTATTGGGTCGGGTAGGTGCAATATTTGGTGTGTTGATTATGAAATTGTTGACCATTTATTTGGTGATTGTTTTTTCTTTAATAGGTTTTGGATTTCTCTCATGTTAATGTTGCTTGTATCTTTCAATTTGGAGTTGCTATATTTGGAGGATAACCTACACCGTTGGAAGAACCTCTATCCTTCTCTGATGGATACACCATTGGCTACTTTGTGGGAGATTTGGCGGGATAGGAATTTGGCCACCTTTCAGGATACCAATATGGCAAGAGAGGAGGTTTTCATTAGCATCATGGCTAGACTTAAGTAGTTTGGATGTGGTTCCTCTTCCTTTACTGCTATAGTGACTCAGCCACTACTTTGTGATAGGATATGGGTGATTAAATTTTTTGACAGGGCAGAAAAAAAAGGAATATGTGGTGCTAGGATGGTCATTAAGCTAAAAGAGAACCATCACTTCAACTTAAGGATGGTTGTTGTTTTTAGAACTAATACTAAGGAATAATTAGTGGCCTTATGGGGGCTTCTCTGGTTTGCACAATACAAACCATTGCAATTAAGACAAGTTTTGGGGGACTCCAAAGTTATAGTGGACTAGGTCCTTCTTAAGCACCATATTTATTCCTTGAATCTTTCCCATTGGTTGAGTAGATTCAAAATCATTATTCTTTACTTCCCGGGGACTACCTTTCACCATCTTTATAGGGACTACAATAGTGAAGCCAATTCACTATTAAAAAAAAACCCATCGATGATAAGCTTGCATGCCTCACCTTCGAGGAAATAATTGATGGGATCATGATAGACTCGGGCGACTTGAGATTTTAACTATCTACTATTTCATTTATTTGTGTGTACCTGCAAATCGGGCATATAAGATATCTGTTCTATTTTGAGTTTGATAGCATAAGATTGATTTTGAAATATGCCAATAGTGTGTATCTGGGCTGAATGTCCTAATGTATTTTTATATTTATGTATGTTGTATCAAGCCAAGTAAGATACAAGACTTCAATAATAATAATGTTATGCTATCATGGGTAAAAACCTGATAGAGAATCTCCCTCTACCAATGTTGTAATTATGCCACAATTTTTAATATAAAAATATTGTTTTTTCTTTATGAAAAAAAGCAATGTATTCTCTGAATGGGTGTTTGACAATGAATCCACTTAATGATCAGGTACAAATAATATTTATTCAAAATAATCTTCAAATCAAACAAAATATAAGCATTTTTTTTTAACATGTGTGTTTTATATTTTCTTTCATGCAATCTTTTAACCAAGTTAACATTAATTAAATTATGCGGTTTATGGAACATGTGTGTTTTATATATGCTTTTATGAGACATGCAATCTTTTAACCAAGTCAACATTAATTAAATTATGCTTGTCTCTAGGTTTTATGGAAATAGTACCTCTTATTGAAGGTATCTACACACTTATAGTGGCATCAAATGAAACTAAACCCCTACAAAATATAATCATTCTTTTTCTTGGAGCTTGTTGATATTCATGCTAGATATTAAGACATATCTTGACAACATGTTTCATGTTTGTCTATGGAGATAAACATTTTCAAGTGTATGAAATTTGTCTTTGTCAAAAGATAGCTTAGGGGCTCTGCATTGATCATGAGTAATATTTTTTCCTGTCATTTTGGTCTCCAAGACTACCATTTTAAACATACTGACATAAAATACATAGTTGACAACAACCTATATAGCCCAAATGATGTGAACTAGGACTTAGGGAACATCTCTTTCCTTAACTATGATCTCTCTTATCTAATAGCGCTAAAGGCTTCAATCAAACCAGATGTCTACATGATATCTTGGGAGTATGCTTCTACTACTTGTGGCCATTTGGATATTGGGAATTTTTCAATGAAAACATGTGCTTGTATTGAGTGTGATAATTTGCTTCCTTGTGACTAGAAGACCTACATGGTCAATTGAGATTTAGTTCTAGGCCATTTGGCTTCATGCATTCCTTGATCCTCATTTGTCATTTCAGTCTCAGGAGTACCTTCTACTTGAGATCTCTTCAATTTCACATCTAATTTGATCTGGGTTGACATCACTTGTGATTCCTTCTCTTGTTTTGGACACATAATTACTTTTACTTCCTTCCAAATCTCCAAGATAGAAATCTTATATAACATCTCCTATGGGTGATGAGGATATTCAACTAGTCTTACATTTTGTCTCTTCTTATAAATTACCCCTTTAGGGTCATAATTCTACATGAATCCCAAAGGTAGATTCAATATTTGTAGCAATTGTTCCACCAAATGTTGTACTATATGATACTTGACAATAAAGGGGCACACTTGCTAAGGAATCTTGAAAGAGATGAGGCTATTATTGTTCTTGAAGTGTATTGCATCTGAATTGAACCATTGTGGCATGTACTCTAGAGAAAATATCTGAGGGGTAAGGAAATTAGGCAGATGATAAAGAGGAATGCCACATTCATAGATACAAATCTTTGTGTGATCTTCAGACAAGAACCAATATCCCCAAGAAACATCAACTCTTAATTGGAGTAATATTTTATAATCAGGTGAAATTTTGGTAGTGGGGTACCATTTAGAATAGTATAAACCTCAAACATGACTTGGTTGACAAAATATTGGTACCTATCATTGGTAGGATGATGAAGGATCAAATTAACATTAGAATCATGGAAGTGATCATGAAATTGGTAAATCATCACGTACAACATGTAATATTGGTACTAGAATAACTTGAGAGTGGAGAAGGTACAAATTTGATCATAAATAGAATCAACTAGGAACTGAGATAAATCTAGTTAGATGCCTGAATTTGCTCAGTTTGCAATGAATTCTAGGATGGTTATAAGAAATTCTCAATCAATGTGGACAAAGATTGTTTCCCTAGTTTACATGGGGAAAATCTAGAACAAAAAGTCACAGTGATGCATCCTTTCCCTAGATCATGGAACTACTTGAATGCGAAGCTTTCTTACCTCAATGATGAAGGTGATCCTTTCCTTGTAATTATCATGCGATTAGTTATACCTACAAAAGAGGATGAAGGACAAGATACAATAGTAAATGCAACAAGACAATTCGACGATATATACTAATAGTCAAGCGAAAAAATAATTAACAATCGATATTAACACAAATCATTAATGAGAAAGGGGAACATGTATGTATTAAAAATATAAAAGAAGAAAGCTACAACCAAATCCTTGACGTTGAAGCTTTGTTCTCACAATGCCTTTGACATCTTTTTCACCCACAATCTACAAGCTCTACAAGTATCACTCACAACCACACTCTTTACCTCTCTATACCAGCAATAATTCCAGCAGCCTAAAGGTGCTCTCTTGGTTCTCTTACTTCCCCATATATATGAATGGAATCTTGTATATATAGTCCAAAGGAATGCCAAAGGGGTAGATATATTTTTGGAGGAAGGTGAGGAATGTTCCCTAGAGGCTATGGGCACGAGTGCCGCCTACTCCAAGAAGTTGGGATAAGCCTCTGTGAGGAATTTCATCTAGAAGGTTCTCAAAATATTCTCTTTTTATGTTTTTGATAGTGCCAACACTTCTTGTACATGGACAAGCTACACCGACACTCTTTGTCTTGAGTTAACAAGTGCCATCGACGCACTATGTCAGTGGGTAAGAGGCATCAGGCAGGTCTCATGCCCTATGTTAGGAGGCAGGGTGTGTTAGACCTCCTAAAGATGGGAAAAAATATCCTCAAAAGATGGTTTGGTCATATCACTTCAGGGGATTGAGCATATAAACCAATTTTAGGTGTAACATAATTCCCCCCAAAGTATGAATCTAAAAGGATATGATAGGTGAAATTCTTTGCTAGATGTGGTCTAGAACTAGGGTAAAAAGAGTGGCAAGTGAATCATTGACATAAGACCAGTTACAATTTATCTGACTCAAATCATGGCTGATGATCAATACAATGTAGATCCATGTATAATGACCATGTCATGGCTACCATCAATACACTGTAGATCCACAATTAATAAGACTCAAATTGGGACATAGCTATGGAATATACATTGTAGATCTATGTCATATTGACCCAAACTTGAGAATAGCCACCAGACATACAATGTGAATTCATGAAATGACTCAAAAAATACTCCATTGAAACCTGAAGATAGGTCCATTTTTAAGCAAATACCTAACCATTCAGGGTCTTCATTCCAATCCCAAATAATACGATTATATCCATGTGAATAGATGTCCTGATGTCAAACATGGTATAAAACACTTGATTATCAGTCATTGATGGAAACTATTAACAAGTTCAGGGGAAGTCACCATTAATTTCAATAACTCCCAGGGTACCCTAGTACATTCCTCCAAATGTGAATAAATAAGTTGAATTCAAACAATCGGTAGAATATCCCGATCAGAGGCCAATGACGAAAGCCTACCATCGAAATCGAGGAAACATTCCATTGAGGCATGCATAATTCAAGGTACTTGACTAGTTTCTAAGATGAATTCCAAAATGATGTGCTGATGTCAACAGGAATAGACTCGTCGAAGGAGGGCCATGAATTTTCCCCCATCATCAACATGAAATTTGGAACAAAAGTGATTTTGAAGTGATCATTATATAGGAACAACCATAGGACTGACTTAGATATGATCGACTTGAAGGAAGGTAAAGTAGCTGCAGAGGTAGACTGTAGTAAAGACTCTCTTTGAACATAGAATAACACGACAAGTAAATTGGAAACATTGACTGAATCGAGGTAGAGACTAGACATAATGCAAAGACATGACGATGCATTCTTTGAATTGACTAAAAGGAGTTAAATGTCTCAAGAAATTGGATTGACTTGATGACAAGATAAAAACCCAACTGTTTGTATTAAAAAGCCGATAGGTTCCATGTTCAAAGGTGGACTAAGCTACCATTAATAAAAATGAAATATATTCCCCATTCCCTTAATTTCCTCATCACGATGGATGACTACCTCTTTGATTTTTAACGAGCTTGAAAAAGGTAACAAACACTCGATATAGCTTGCCGAGTGATGAGCCCAAGCTCATATGTTTTATGAACCTAAAAAACGAGGGGTTCATTCCTAAAAAAGTGTCCTTCAATGTTTAATTTCATGAGTCCGAAGAAGGTAAAATTAGTCATCGTTTCATATATAGAGTGTCTGAAATGACTAAGAATTCCCCAAACTAGAATTTTTCGTAAATTTAGTCCTCGAGGTCCTTAAAGTATAAACTGATACCTAGGATAACTCTTGTAGTCGCAATGAACTAGAGTATTTATTTTTTGTAAATGGCTCTAACCAATCTGAAAAACGGGTAAACTATCACCGAATATATGACCTTTCAAGTATTTTTACAAGCATGAAAGAATCAATTTCACTTTGCAATCTTTTCATGTTTAAGGAGCCTAAAAAGAGCTTAAACATGACTCCACAAAGGTTTTCCTGTTTCATTCTCCATTTTAAAAAGTGTAATGTAGAATTCTAATTGGAGTTAACATAAATTAGTTTAAATCTATGCTAGTTTGAATTTATGAAGAATTTATAGGGATAAAATTCCTCAATGAAAACTTCAAAATTTTGTACACTAAACATGTGTTTATGTTTCAAAAAAATTGATCCATCTCATTACTTGATAGACTTAGGTTTATGTTTCAAAAAATTTGATCCATCTCATTACTTGATAGACTTCAGGATAACATAAATCTAACCTAGTTATAAGTACATATAACTACAGTTAAATCATAAATTGAGATTTCTTTATATTTATTCATATTTTATTTTCCCATACTTCTATTAATACAAATTATTTTTGTAGAAATTTATATGGAAATTTAATTTTTTTATTTAATGCAATGTAAAATTGGACTTAAACACCCTATGCTAAAATTAATCACCTAAATCTATCTAAGAGCAAGAAAAAAACAAATATGGGTTTTTCAACTTTAGGGAAACCAATTTTAAGTGATAATGATTATCTAAGATCAGGCTTTTTAGGAGGAGATATATTCTTTGTTTACAAGCATATCCATATATTTTCATTCATGATCCTTACCATGGGTCACATACAAGATAGAATACTTTTGGACAACTGAGAGGTGGAAAAATATAATTGCATTCCCTTGGTTGGTTCGATGGAGAAGGTAGGAAAAATCAATTAAAATGGGGTTTTTAAGTGCCTCAAGAGGAAATTTGTACCATGGGGATGAATAACATATGGATCATGCCTTCATGCAATTCCCATTGACAAAGAAATGTTAAAATTAGACAATCAAAAAAAGGGAGAAAAGCGAAGGTCAATAGCAATTTAGTGAATGGGATCATCGGGCATTGGCCTAAGGAAGAATTTCAAAATCAAATAGGAAATGAAGTATGGACAGTTTTACTTAGCATTATTATTTAGAAGCAACGACCATTTCATTAAATTTTGATTAGTTTGAATGTTATATCCTTAGAGACAGGTCAAAATCAGTGTTCTCAAAGTGAAAAATAACCATTTGGAAATAATAAAATATTGAATTTGAAAATTGCAAATTTGAAATTTAATAGTGCCAAATTTGAAAACAAAATGTGTCATATGTAAAATACCATGGTGTCATGTCCCCAACTAAATATTTTTCAAATAAATAGTTAAGTTGGACTATCCAATTCCTAAGGGTTATGTGGAAAAATAAAACTATTGATATTTAACCCAAGGCCTATAGTTTCACATGTAAATTCAAACTCATATTTGTGGAGGGTGGAAAATGGGTCAATAAATGATGGAATACATATTAAATGCTCCAAAATGAAGTGGCAAGGGTCCTAGTTTGCCATGGGGGTGCATAGGTAGATGTGTGGGGTCCACATGAGGGAATATTCCTCATTTACACATGACATCATCTCAAATTCGAATTTGGAGGAAGGAGTTACTTCCAAGGTGGTGGATGAAGAGTCATAGGCTAAATTTAGGAAATGACAAGATTCTATAAAAACTATGACATTCATTATGATAGTTATCACAATTCTATGACACCCTATGACACTTATGACAGATTCTCTTACATCTATGACATATACTATGTCATCTATGACATGTAAAAGCTAAAAATAGACCTAAGAAGATGCATGAGGTGTGAGTGGGTCCCAAGGAAGCTTCATGAAAGGTTCCAAGTCTAATCTCATGAAGATAGAGCAAGCAAATTCAAGACAAGTTTCACTTGGATTAATGTAATGACCTAGATTAACACTAATTCAAGTTAATGCACTAATGGGAAGGTAATTCAAGTTTATTGGAGGGGAATTGTTATACCAAAATCTTGTCACCCTCATGTTATGAGATAGGTATCCCCTTGACTAATCCAATCCCTCATAGTGTCCCTGTAGAAATGAAGGAATAAATTAACCCCTTGCAATTTTTCCCTCTCTTGAGCTGGTAACGCGCTTTCCCCATTGACCAAAAGCGTTATCGAAGAATCAAAGAGCCAGCACCACTCCTGATACATGAGAAAAGAGAGATTCCACCACTCTTTCCCTTACTTCCAAAAGTGGTTCCCCCTTATCACCGCCTGTTTGCTTCTTTGGAAAAGCGATGCTCGAGTTTTGAAGGAAAAAAGAAAAGCTTTGAGAGGATTCTTGAAGCTTTCCTATGTGGAGCCTCATCCCTATGGTTTAGGACAAGCTAGAGCTTGAGATCCTCCCTTTTAGGATCTAATATCCACCTCAACCATGAGATCCTCAACCATACCTATCCTCCCATGCCTTTAAATACTAGCTCATTCCCCATGGAACAAAGGAGGAAGAATGGTGTTGCATACCCAAACTCTGTCAAAATCATTCTTGAGTCTTTGGAGGCAAGGTGAAGTTAGAGTCAAGGAGCCATTGGAAGGAACTCTCAACACCAAGGAATGAAGGTTGTAGTCTCTCAAATAATTTATTAATAAATAATGTCTTTTATTTCCCATATTTACCGTTTCATTTGTATGTATTGCTAGATTCCTTGGTCACAAGCATAGATCTAGTTGATTATATTGTATGTTATGATATTTTCTTTGTTGTATTCCATCTTTTACAGGTTCTTCTGAAAGGATAGTGAGGAAAAAATTTGAGAGAAGTATCATGGAATTCCATTCAAGTGATTAACCAAACCTAGGGAGAGTCTATAGCATTCCGTTTTTATGTTTTGTTCTAGATCTGAACCATTCAGACTAGGGAACCAGCTCTTGTCCGCATGAGGTGTGTATTTTTGGCTAACAAAATTGAGGCCAAGGAGGTTATTTAAAGAGGATAAATTTGAAATGGGGAATTTTTTTATCATTTTTTAATTGTCCTTTGGCATTTTGGATATCTTTTGCTTATCCATTGCACGATGGGTGCTTACTCTCCTTGCTTGAACCAATTTCGTAGGAGTTGGATTCATTACCAATTTGGTTGAGGGAGAGGAAATCCATAACTATAAATGGATATTATTTATGGTGTTTAGTTTCAGGTTGAAGGTCCATACAACTCGAGTTCTCATCTATCTCCCTATTCTCTCATTCCTTCTTCTCCATCCCCCATACTCTCATGTGATGGCACAATTGTTGGAGTGGTGCTTTCTCTTTATTGAATATATTTGATGAAAAATATTTGGGATATGATGTATTTATATTTACTCTTATGTCCACATCCTCTCTAATTCTAAATATAAGAAATCCATGTGTGAAGGGCTTGCATTCCCATGCTCTTGTATAACTAGTTTTCGTGAGTTTGGCTTCATTCTTGAAAGAGTTTTGTATGAGTTTGATATTGTTGGGGAAGAAATTTATATGATTTATATGGAAATTATATGTCATGTTACTGTCTAAATGATTTATTCTACTGTTCATGTGCCAAACTTAAGCTAGTAATACAATTTCCCCATAAGCAATTTCCATGAAAGCTACCATACAGATGTTGCACCTCATAATCAATTTCAAGAGATTAATAACCATGAATAATGAAAAAAATTGATATATTATATGCATACCCATAATATTTTCTTAAATTTGGGATGGTCATACTGCATTTGGATATCCAAAAGTATCATCTACCCTTGGGGGTTTTAACATTGATTTTCCTAGTGTTTTTGTCCTTCTTTCCCCAGGATCAAAAGCAAGTTGCAGAAGCATTTGGAAAGTGTACAGGAATTCATAATATACATTAGGATTCCCTAATACCCATAAATCTATTCCATACATTTTTTGAATTCATTTGTGTGCATTTGGATCAACTTGGGTTTCATTAATTCAAAGCTAGAAATTGGCAAAATTGTGCTAACTTGAATAACATGTCAAAATGAGTTTTATAATTCAACCATTGTGTGTTTGAGATATATTAGGATGTTTTAAATCCCATAGGGTACTTTCATAATAAATTTGGAAAGGTTCGGTTTTGTTTGGAATCAAACCAAGAAAGAATAGTTCACTACATTTTCCTAGTTTCGAAATTAGAAAAAGTATTGAAGGAGGAGGTATGTGAACTGTTTGTGAAAAGTCCTCATCCACACCATATTAAGAAGCCACATAAATAATTTTTTCAAGCCTATCAGAACCTAATATCACTTCCCTTGAGCTTCCCTAGTTCTCTCATAACCATGGAGTCGGTGTGAAATCCATTGTCAATGAGGGTGTTGAGAAATAATGTTTTCAATGTCAAATTTTTGAAGCCTCTTTGAAATTATTGACCAATTCATGGTTCAAACCTAGTGTTAGTCCTTGAGATGTCCCAAGGATATTTTGGAACTATGCTAGGGAATCAGTAACTTGATTTGAATGTAAATGGACCTTCTCTTTGAAGCATGAATAGTAATCTTGAATACTTTAAGTAAATTGCTTGAACTATAGACCAACTTGGCTATTACATGTAACTAGAAATGAAATGATGGGAAACTTTTGACTTTACAAAAATTACTATAGGAAAGTTTGAATGGATGAAAATGAGACAAAGTACTTGTGGAAGTAGGTTTTCTCTCACGATAAAGAAGGCGTGTCGAACAATAAGAATTCAATAGCTCAAACATACAATGTAATAGGAGAAATAAAAAATCAGTACAAGGACAACAAATTTGATTCCAACTAACATATCATGAATATTCCATAACATGTTAAAATTAAAAAGTGTTCATCAACATATTTGAACCAAATACAGGATGAACAATTTCCTCTGGGGTTTTGTATTATATAATTTTAACCATTACATGAATATTGAAGGAGTGGAAACACAAAAGAATATAAGAAAACATGTAATCATCAAAATTATGAATCCTCAATGCTTGGATTACAATACCATAGTTGCATCATGAGTTCAAGTGCTTGATCAAACAATTCTTTGAGAAGTTACACTTTAATAAAAAAATATGCCAACCTTTGTTCAAGAGGTCTCTAGTCCTATTTATAGCCTTGGACCTTAAAAAAAATGTTACAACAAAATTCTATTAGATGACAATTGTCTCTTCTGTTACTAGACTTTTTGTTACAAAAGTTTCAACTACATGTCCTTCTTAGTGTTGTTGGTGACTATGATGTGTACCCATCCTCAACCTAGAATGTTGGGACTGCCTCTAACTTGAATGTTTACCTTACAGATGAGGTGGCCTTTGAGTGAATTGTTGACCATGCATCTGAAGAACTTGTTGAGGCGACAACTGATAAACTTGAGGAACCAAAACTTGGACCTATTGTTGCGTTGGATGTGATGAGGATGTGTCAGCTTCTCTGCGAGGTACAATTGTTATTCTTTTCTGTTGGAGCTCAAGTGCATATACTTGGAAATATTTTTCCAGTCATTTTACATTGGATAATCTAGTATCTTTATCTCTCTAACGCACATGTCTAGCTTTGTATAGTGTGAATAACAAGGAGAGGAAACATTTTTTAGCAGCATTTGCAGGCGGGCAAGCAAACCAAAAAACGATAGAAAACTTATCCAGAATATTTTTTCCTTTGATTGACTTGGTCACATATTCAATTTGTTGATCATAATTTCTGTGGTCAACTAACATTTCCTGATAATTATTAAGAGGATACAAATTGACATTCTCGTCCCATGGATATGGGACACCTTGGTCACGATAATCATCAAAAATAGTTTGAAAGGAATTGACATCCTCTTCCAACTATACTGATTTTTCATGTACTATTTAAGCATGCTTCTTCTTTGTAATTACATTAGCTGCTTCCATAATAAAGGTGGTTTTGTCTCTAATATTCAGAGTCTGCAATTTCGACCCAGTTCTTGATTTTAAAATGTCAATAATCGAGGTTGCTTTATCTGGTTTATCCCCAAAATATGAGAGAGTTTCCTTAGCCTATTTGATTAATGCGGTGGAAAACTCCCATTCTTCCTAGGATACTATAAATTACTTCCAATACTTTGCCATTTTAGTCGTAATCTAAACCCAAGCTATTTGATTTGCACCCATCATGGGATACTTCCATGAGTACTTTTTATTTAGTTGATCCAACACCTTTTGAATCTTGTCTCAGGTGCTTTGTAACTCTTATACAAGTGCCTTGCTTTTCTTTCCATATTGCCTCAAAGGCTAGAACTCTTCTTTCTACTTTTAGATATCTTCTTTCACCTTTCTCAACTCTGCATCTCAGAAGAACAAATCAACCAGAGTCTTTGTTATGTTATTAGTTATATTTTCCTAAGCGAGTTCCAACAATGCAGCTCCTCTTGAAGTTAAAAGCTTACTATTCTCCTTCTTTAGAGAACTTATTTCCTCTTCCAGGTTGATAATTTTAGTATTGTAGTCCTGAGTTGTTTTTGCACCCCGCTAAAACTCCTCTTGAGCTACTACTAATTCAGGCATCTATATATGTTATGTTGCTGGCAACTTCAACTTCTACTTTAGAGCCCGAATCTCCTTATCCTTTTATTTCAACAAATTTCGAGTGAGAACCAGATTGAGAGGGTCTAGTCTTTTTTCAATGACTTTATTTTCTAACTTAGTTATCCTCAAAAACTTGGATCTATTGGTGAATTTTTCATATTTGAGCTATTTTTATAGCCTACAAACATATTTGGAGCTTGTTGATATTCATGCTAGATATTAAGACATCTCTTGCCAACATGTTTCATGTTTGTCTATGGAGATAAATGTTGTCAAGTGTATGAAACTTGTCCTTGTCGAAAGATACCTTAGTGGCTCTACATTGATCATGAGTAATATTTTTTCCTGTCATTGTGGTCTCCAAGATTACCATTTTAAACATACTAACATAAAATACATAGTTGACAATAACCTAGATAGCCTAGGTGATGTGAACTAGGACATAGGGAACATCTATTTGCTTAACTATGAGCTCTCTAATCTAATAGCACTAAAGGATTCAATCAATCCAGACGTCAACATGATATCTTGGGAGGATGCTTCTACTCCTTGTGGACATTTGGATATTGGGAATTTTTCAATGAAAATAGGTTCTTGTAGTGAGGGTGACAATTTGCTTCCATGTGACTAGAAGACCTGCATGGTCAATTGAGATTTAGTTCTAGGCCATTTCTCTTCATGCATCCCTTGATTTTCATCTATCATTTCAGTCTCAGGAGTACCTTCTACTTGAGACCTCTTCAATTTCGCATTTAATTTGATATGGGTTGATATCACTTGTGATTCCTTCTCTCGTTTTGGACACATAATTACTTTTACTTCCTGCCAACTCTCCAAGTTAGAAATATTATCTAACATCTCCTGTGGGTGATGAGGATATTCAACTAGTCTTACATTTTGTCTCTTCTTAGAAATTACCCTTTTAGGGTCATAATTCCACATGGATCCCAATGGTAGATTCAATCTTTGTAGTAATTGTTCAACCAAATGTTGTACTAAATGATACTTGACAATAAAGGGGCACACTTGCTGAGGAATCATTAAAGTGATGAGGCTATTATTATTCTTGAAGTGTACTGCATCTAAATTGAACCATTGTGGGATGTACTCTAGAGAAACGATATGAGGGGTAAGGAAATCAGGAAGATGATAAAGAGGATTTCCGAACTCATAGTTACAAATCTTTGTGTGATCTTCAGACAAGAACCAATCTCCCCAAGCAACATCATATCTTGACTGGAGTAATATTTTATAATCAGGTGAAATTTTGGGTAGTGGGGTACCATTTAGAATAGCATATACCTCTAACATGACTTGGTTGAAAAAATATAGGTACCTATCATTGGTAGGATGATAAAGGATCAAATTAAGGTGAGACTCGTGGAAGCGATCATGAAACTGGTAAATGATCATGTACAACATGTAATATTCGTACCAGAAGAACTTGAGAGTGGAGAAGGTAAAAATTTGATCATAAATAGAATCAAATAGGAACTAATATAAATCTAGTTGGATGCATGAATTTGTTGGGTTTACAATGAATTCTAGGATGGTTATCAGAAATTCTCAATCAATGAGGACAAAAATTGTTTCCCTATTTTACATGGGGAAAATCTAGAGCAAAAAGTTGTAAGTTTTAAACCTGTGTAGAGAATCAAAGCATATAGATTCTTTTAAGAAAAATGGAGATCAAAACACATCATTCACACATAAACACAGAGATTTTACCCTGGAAACCCTTAACCATGAAAACCAGAAAACCTTGGAGCCACACCTCCTATTTTCTCTTCATTACATTATGAAATACTCGCAATACAATATATAGGTATTCCATAACATCCAAATACCCTAATCCATCAACCAGGATTAGAAAAATACTCCAATCCCTTAACCGGGATTAAGTTACATATTTTTAGACAAATTCTAAAAATAGCCACAAACAACTATAAATAGGTTCTTTTGGGATCGCCGAGCTGCAACACTGACATGCGCATTTCACCTCCATACGCACATGCAAAGAATATAACATATACCCAACAAAAGTCACATCAATGCATCCTTTCCCTAGATCATGGAACTACTTGAATGCGAAGCTTTCTTACCTCAATGATGAAGGTGATCCTTGCCTTGTAATTATCCTGCGATTATTTATACCCAAAAGAGGATGAAGGAAAAGATACAATAGTGAGTGAATGCAATAAGAAAATTAAATGATATATACTAATAGTCAAGGAGAAAAGTAATGAATAATTGTTATTAACACAAATCATTCATGAGAAAGGGGAACATGTTTGTATTAAAAATATAAAAGTAGAAAGCTACAACCAAATCCCTGACATTGAAGCTTTGTTCTCACAACTCCTTTGAAATAACTTTCACCCACACTGTACAAGATCTACAAGTATCACTGACAACCACACTCTTTACCTCTCTATACCAACAATTATTCCAGCAACATAAAGATGCTCTCTTGTTTCTCTTATTTCCCCCTATCCATGAAGAGAAGCTTGTATATATATGCCAAAAGAATTCCCAAAGGGGTTGATATATTTTAGGAGGAAGGTGAGGAATGTTCCCTAGAGATTAAGGGCATGAGTGCCATCTAATCCAAGAAGTTGAGATAAGCCTCCATGAGGAATTTCATCTAGAAGGTTCTCAAAATATTATATTTTTACGTTTTTGATAGCACTGATGCTTCTTGTACATGGACAAGATATGCCAACACTCTTTGTATTTAGGTAACAAGTGTCATCGGTGCACTATGTCAGTGGGTAAGAGGCATCAGGCGGGTCTCACACCCTATGTTAGGAGGCAAGGTGTGTTAGACCTCCTAAAGTTGGGAAAAATAATCCCCTAAATATGGTTTGGCCATGATATCACTTCAGGAGATGGAGCATATAAACCAATTTTAGGTGTAATAGAATTCACCCGAAATTATGAAGCTAGAAGGATATGATAGGTGAAATGCTTTGCTAGATGTGATCCAGAACCAGGGGAAAAAGAGTGGCGAGTGAAGACTTGACATAATACCAGTTACAATTTATCTGACTCAAATCATGGCTGCTAACCAATACAATGCAGATCCATGTATAATGACCATGTCATGGCTACCATCAATACACTGTAGATCCATGATAAATAAGACTCAAATCGGGACATAGCTATGGAATATACATTATAGATCTATGTCACATTGACCCAAACTTGAGCATCGCCACCAGACATACAATGTGCATCCATGCAATGACTCAAAAAATACTCCATCGCAACCTAAATATAGACACATATTCAAGTGAGACCTAACCATTCAGGGTCTTCATTCCAATCCCAAATAATACGATTATATCCATGTGAATAGATGTCCTGATGTCAAACATGGTAGAAACTACTTGATTATCGGTCATTGATGGAAACCATTGACAAGTTCAAGGGAAGTCACCATTAATGTCAATGACTCCCAAGGTACCCTAGTACATTCCTCCGAATGTGAATAAATAAGTTGAATTCGAACAATCAGTAGAATCTCCTGATCGAAGGCCAATGATGAAAGCCTACCATTGAAGTGAGGAAACATTCCATTGAGGCATGCAAACTTCAAGGTACTTAACTAGTTTCTAAGATGAATTTCCAGATGATGTGCTGATGTGAACGAGAATAGACTCGTCGAAGGAGGGCCATGAATTCCCCTGCATCATCGACACGAAAGTTGGAACAAAAGTGATTTTGAAGTGATCATGATATAGGAAAAACCATAGGACTAACTTAGATATGATAGAATTGAAGGAAGGTAAAGTAACTGCAGAGGTAGACTGTAGTAAAGACTCTCTTTGAACATAGAATGACACGACAAGTGAATTGTCAAAATTGAGTCCATCGAGGCAGAGACCAGACAAAATGCAAAGACACGATGATGCATTATTTGAATTGACTAAAAATAGTTTAATGGATCATGAAAATGGATCGACTTGATGACAAGGTAAATACCCAATTGTTTGTATGAAAATGCCGCCATGTTCCATGTTCAAATGTGGACTAAGCTACCAATAATAAAAATGAAATATATTCCCCATTCCCTTTGTTTCTCCATCACGATGGATGAATACCTCTTTTATTTTTAACGAGATTGAAAAGGGTAACAAACACTCGATATAGATTACCGAATGATGAGTCCAAACTCATATGTTTTATGAACCTAAAATATGACGGGTTCATTCCCAAAAAAGGGTCCTTCAACATTTAATTTCACGAGTTTGAAGAAGTTAAAATTAGTCGTCATTTCATATTTAGAGAGTCTGAAATGACTAAGAATTCACCAAAGTGGAATTTTTCATAAATTTAGTGCTCGAGTTCCGAAAAAGTATAAACTGATACCTAGGATAACTCTTGTAGTTGCAATGAACTAGAGTATTTATTTTTCATAAATAGCTCTAACCGGTCTGAAAATTGGGTAAAGTATCACCAAATAGATGACCTTTCAAGTATTTTTACAAGCATGAAAGAATCAAGTTCACTTTGCAATCTTTTCATGTTTAAGAAGCCTGAAAAGAGCTTAAATATTACTCGATAGAGGTTTTCCTTTTTCGTTATCCATTTTAACGAGTCTGAAAAAGAGGTAAAAGCACACTCAATACCTTTTCACTGGATTTTTAACGAGCACGACGAGGTTATAAATTTTAACGAACACGATGAAGAAATTTTTTTAACTTGAACTAGAGCGTGAAAAAGTAAAAAAGAATCTTGATCACAGCCAAAAAACGCCCAATAAGACCCTGGAATCTTCAAAAAAACATTTGAACAATTCCACCGTGAAAACTATAGAAAGACCATAGCAAAAACCCATATTATTTAAATATTTCACTAATTCTTCTTAATTAAAAAATCAAAACTAATATAAAATAGTGAAATAGTTAAAATTTCTTACCATTGTGATTTTTACCATAGAGCTAGGGTGAAAACTGTGTTTAAAAGAGAAATGTGTGACGAAAATTCTAGGAGTTATGGGCATCCATTCGATGAACTGTCAGAAGCAAGTAAGAAATAAAATCCTCCCCTTCCTTTTCACGATTGAAATTTCATCTTTCATCATGCCTTTTTAGTGTTTTGGGATATTTTTTCGAAGGAAAATATCACTCCTAGGGAAACGCTCTTCTCTTTTTTGGGAGGTGCGTCGACGCATTCCCTGAAAGTGGAAAGACCGTCAGGGGTGCTCTATCTCATAGGAGATTCTGGGTCATTGCTTTGTTCCCATAGGGAAAGAGCGTCAGTAGACATGAATCCCCAAAAAACCAAATCAAGCATGGAATTCAAGTTTTTTCTCAATAAATGGAGTCTAATGGTTACCTTATGGATGTTCCATAGATGTTTGACTCAAAAAATGGTGATTTGGAAGGAGCATGGACATGAACTGGATGATGCCCAAGAGGCCAATTACCCAATGAGTGTAAGAGCACTAAGGGAGTGTGGAATCCTTAAATACTTCAAGGTTCCATGCATAAGAGCCCATGTTCACTTGCTAGACCATTTGATACGAATGTGAGATCCAAATCAGTAGCATTTTCATGTTGGGACCCATATTCTGATAATTGATGTAGAGGACATCTACTTTCTGACTGGGATGTCTAGGAGAGGAAGTGAAATATCACTCACATGTCCTAGAGGAGGGTACATGTTCATCAACAACCTTATTAATGAGCATTGTACAGTTGGCACAAGGTCCCAAGGGGGAAATATCTTGATTAAACATATTGTAGATAGGCCATTGAGGACTGTAGCCTTCACCATATAGAAGGTATCAGGTATTAGAGTTGATCACCATACTACCCAAGAACACATTCTATATGCATTGGAGTGCATGGATCCAACCATCTTCAACTGGAGTAAGGGGCTGTTGGTAAGCCTCAAGGACCAGCTCACAAAATGTCGACGAGGTGAGATAAAATAGTTCGACTATGGGGTGTTAGTAGTATCATTCTTATTGGAGAGGATTTCCTTGTTAAGTCCACATGTACCTCTCAACAACTTGGAGCCCGAGGATCCACATATGTTGCATTGGGTTGATGTTATGGCTCGTCACAGGTGGTGAAGGGCCTACAATGACCTATGATTTCATCTTTTTTCATTGGCTACAAGGCCAATTGTTGATGGTTATCACAACAGGATTTGAACCCAAAATTCAACGTCATCCAAGATTTCATAGGGATGTGTCAAACATCAATCATTAAAAAGAACGGTGATTAGGAAAGTTTTATAGCATCGTCGAATATCCGATACATCAAGCGTCGCATATCTGAACCCCAGAGTGTCGAATATCCAACCCTAAAGCATCAGATTTCCAATGGTATGGTGTCGAATACCTGACGGTCTGTGGACCCCTAAGTGTCGGATATCCGACGCTATTGGTAGTTTTTTTTTTAAATAATGTAAGGTTTACATGATTTGAAATTTTTGGTCCCATATTTTCAATGGTAACTATGTTCAAGGCATCGAATATCCGATGCCTGGCCATTATAAATATAATTTTTTTTAAACATTTCGACATGTTTGTTGTAGAAGCGACGGGCGATTTTCAAAAATCATTTGTTCCTCGACGGACGTTTTCAGGAATTGTTTTATTCTTCAATGGGCGCTTATGGGAAATTTTTTTTTCATCGACAGACAGTTTGCCGAGAATTTTTTATTCTTCTACTTCTCTCCATTTGAAAAAATTTTGATGCATGGAACTTGATCTTTTAAGATAACCGATTATATTCATTAATGAAGTTTGTGACAAAATGTCAAATAGAAATATTCCGGATCCAAATGAAGACAACCGACAATTGCTTGCTAGACTATGGGATGCAGCAAAATGAAGGGGTGATGGCAAATTTTATTGTTCGTGGACTCAATGCAGGGGATTTAAGAGGAGAAGAATATTCATCTCAACAGCCACAAAACATTGCAGCGAACATGGACATGCTCATGGGGCAACGAATATCATCCATTTGTAGGTTTAGCATTATAAAGTTTATTATATTCTTTTTTTTGTAATTGTATGTATTATTTTTATTTTTCATATATTAATGTATATCTATTGATGTTCCCATGTATTTATATTAAAGGAAAGACACCCTACAGCATATTGTCGAGAGGAAGTGCTTTCAGAACAAGTTTAAGATCAAGATCATGGAGCGTGTATGTTTAATGGAGAACAAGTGAATGATCATATTGAACAAGATGATAATACCGATAATGTAATTGAAGATGACAGTACAAATACATTGATCCCTGATTCATTTAATTTTAGAATGGATGATGACCTTGACATTGATAATGAAAATGATGATGACTTTGATGATGTTCACGATATACCTCTTCTCGATAAGGCATATGAACCCCTTTATGAAGGCTCCCAAACAAATATTCTCTTTGTTGTATTGTTGATAATGAAATTAAAGGTTATGAATGGCCTTTCAAACATTACAATCACATGGATGCTAAGGTATGTAAAATAATCCATCACATATATAGGATTGTGATAAATTTTATCTGTATTCCTCTAATAATTTTATTGTTAACTCATTATTGATCATCATACGGATGAAGCATGTTTCGTTAATATTATTTATTTATTACATTAACTATTTTTTTTTTGTAGCTTGATAGCTGAATTTTCGTTACCACCATCAAATATTTTACCTCGCACATATCGAGATTTATCTTCCATCATGAAAGAGATTGCAATGCATTATGAAGCAATTCATGCATGCCCCGATGACCATGTTATATATTATAATCATCATGAATTTGCAACAGAATGTCTGGGATGTCATGTAAGTAGATATCATACAGATAAAGTAACAAAAAAGGTGCCTCAGAAGGTTCTTCATTATATTTCCATCATTCCACGTTTGCAACGAATGTTCAGGTGCAAAAACATAGCGCAATTTATGTATTACCATGCCAGGAACAAAATTCAAGATGATGTTATCCAAATGTCTATAGATGGTTCTAATTTTAGAGATATGGAGGAAAAGTGGCCTCACTTTAAAGAAGAACCACGTAATCTTAGGATTTATTTGGCAGCAGATGAAATCCACTTACACGGTGTGGCCTATTTTTGTTATCAACAATAACATTCCTCCATGGTTGTCAATAAAGAGGGAGCACATAATGTTGTTGATGATTTCCAGGTTTTTTTGTCGAAAACTGTTTTATTTATAATGTAGTTGTAGCATCTCCTGTCATATTATGTTTCTTAATTTCATATATATATCTATTATTTTACCC
>LPNX010279462.1:90471-120677 GCA_001517045.1 Pseudotsuga menziesii
TCATAGCAAGCTGGAATACCCATGTTTCTATATTCAAAAGTATATTGTAGTCCGACAGATTACAGATTCTGACAATGGAGGTTACAGCACAGAGTATGCATGAACAACTAAGAGGGGAGTTAGGAAAATTTAGAAAGTTTAAGTGCATTGGATTATTTGAAATTTTATCCTGAATTGGGAAAGGTGGCGGTTATTAGGTAGCATAATTAGTCATTACGTCGCATGAGCAGAGAGTTAACGATGCAATAATGGGCATAAAAAGGGAGGTACAATTGATATTGTCAAATCATATCGATACTTAATCAAGTAGTTAATCAAAGCCATACCTTCAAAAATGCACGATGGATGTCCTTTGGAGAGTAATAGAACGTGTGATTGCAGTCGTTGTGAAAGCTGTACTCGTGCACTGTGCAGTCATTAAATGTGATCATTATTACAGGGGTGCTGTAATAACCTTTTCCGCCAGTGAACCAAAACCATCATGTTAAAATGGTAGGAAACATGATGAGTATGAGATTATGAGTCAAATTTCCAACATCAGGAATCGAAGCCATATCTGAGGGAGTTGTTATATTGCAAAAATATCTGCCAATAACACAAAAGTCACAGCCGCAGGCCATAAAGAAATCAAAGCAAAGGCGTAGCCTTGAATGATAGAAAAATCATCCAAATGTAGTGGAGTTACAGCTTCCCAAAAAGATGTCGCAGCTACTGGAAAAGGGTGTCGCAACTGCCGGAAAAGGGTGTCACAGCTACTAGAAAAGATGTCACAGCTGTGGGAAAAGGATAAAAGAATGTTAAATAGATGAAAATTGATTGTGTTGTAGCTGCGTGAAACAAAATTTATGGGAAAAAGTAAAACGGGGTCGTAGCTATGGAAATGGAAGAAGGAAAAGTTTCATGGTGTTGCAGCTGCCGGAAAAAGGGTGTCGCAGCTGTTGAAAAAAGGTGTCGCAGCTACAAGAAAAAGGGTGTCGCAGCTA
The DNA here is from genome assembly GCA_001517045.1 of Pseudotsuga menziesii. Taxonomy (NCBI): domain Eukaryota; kingdom Viridiplantae; phylum Streptophyta; class Pinopsida; order Pinales; family Pinaceae; genus Pseudotsuga; species Pseudotsuga menziesii. The sequence continues at coordinate 91,455 of LPNX010279462.1, forward strand.
CCAGAAAAAGGGTGTTGCAGCTGCGACAGATTTATTGAAGGGGAAAGAAAAAAAATTGGTGCAGGAAGTTACAGAGGAATGATTTTGGTCGCCAGGCCCGATAATGACCGCCACTCTTAGGCGCTTTCCTGCACAATTTATAAAAACGGATCAAGTGCAAAAGAAAAACATAACAATAACAGAAAAAAACAATTTATTTATGTACAAAGATCCATATACAATTTACAGTGATTAATTATGGATTGATAGGGGCAGAGAAAAATTCCTGCCCTTATGCTAACTGGTAGACTGGATCAGTTGCAATTTGTGAGATAAATGAATCTTTTGAAATGGGCTTATGGTACAGTCGCAACCTGCGACCATTAGCAAATAATGGTGCGTGGTTCTCATTGATGGTTACTAGGCTGACTGTACCATTATCAAATACTCTGTCCACTAGGTATGGCCCCAGCCGTCTTGTGCATAGTTTACCCTTGAAATCTCTTTTGAATCTGGAATTGTATAATAGTGCCCAGTCTCCCTAGTCTCCCTCATAGAAGACCTTCTTTTTGATGAATCGGTCATGCCAATTGGATCTCTGTTGCTGAATTCACATTGTCTGGTCCATGGTAGCCAACCGGTTCTTGTCCAGTTCATTCAATTGGTTCAATCTCCTCTTTTGGGCTTCAGTTACATCTAGGTTTACCTCTGTGGCTGTATTCAAAGTCTTAATTTCAAATTCAATTGGGAAGATGACACTTTTCCAATACACTAAGTCATAAGGAGAGAGACCTATAGTGTTACGCCAAGTGGTGCAATATTCCCATAATGCTTCCGGAAGTCTATCAGCCCAATCTCTACAATGGCTCTTGACCGTCTTGATAAGGATAACTTCAATGACTTTGTTAGTGCTTTCCACCTGGCCATTGGCTTGGGGATGGTAAGTTGAAGCTACCCAATGCTGAATATGGTACTTCCGTAGCAGAGCTTCAAATTGATGCAACACAAACTGCGGTTCTCCATTGGTATCAACTTCCTTAGGTACCCCAAAATGGGTAAATATTTCACTATACAGGAAATCAATCACATCGTGGTCGTTAGCTTTCGCCAGAGCCAGAGCTTCTACCCATTTCATCATGTAGTCGGTACAGACCAAGATGTAGGCTTTCTGCTTAGAATGAGGGCTAATAGGAGCAACAAAATCTAAATCCCACCTATCAAAGGGTTCAACCACTGATTTTGGTTGCAGAGGCATTTGATCTAATCTATTGGGCTCACCCATCCTTTGGCAGCTATCACAAGATTGGACATATCTTTTTGCATCCTTGAAAAGGGTCGGCCAATAGTAGCCCATTCTCAATGCTTTGTGTCCTGTTCTTTTGTCTACAAAATTTCCCCCACAGGGCCCATCATGGCAGGCCTTCAGTATATGGAATATTTCATCTTCTCTCACACATCTTCTAATCTCAAGATCAGGGCCTGTGTAAAAGAGATGACTATTTACCCAACAATACCTGGCACTTTGCTAAATAATTTTCCTCTTTTCTCTTTTGGACATATGTGCCAAAATATTCCCTGTAGCCAAGTAATTAGCGACATCTGCATACCAAGGGGAGTGAGCTGAAACTGCGAATAAGTGTTCATATAGAAAAGAGTCCTCAACAGGCAAATTATCATCACTGTTAGTGAAACGAGATAAGAAATCAGCGACAACATTTTCTTTTCCAGGTTTATCTATGATGGTAATATCAAATTCCTATAATAATAAGAGCCATCTAGTCACTCTGGCATTAGTAACAGGTTTATTCATTAGATATTTAATGGCAGAGTGGTCAGTGTGCACAAATGTAGGATATATAGTAATATAATGTTGAAATTTGTTAACGGAGTAAACAATAGCTAAGAACTCCTTCTCAGTGACAGTATAATTAAGTTCAGCAGGGGCTAAGTTTTTACTAATATAATAAATTGCATAAGGTACTTGACCATCCTGCTGTCCTAAAACTACTCCAATAGCAGTATCAGAAGCATCTGAAGAAATGTGGAAGGGTAGGGTCCAATTGGGTCCTCTTAATATAGGAGCTGTGGACAGCTTCTCCTTAAGCTTAACAAATGTTGTCTAGCATGCTTCATTACAAACAAATTGCACATCCTTCATTAATAGTGAAAACAAAGGAGAGGCAATTTTGGAAAAGTTTTCTATAAGTCTTTGGTAATATCCAGCATGTCCTAAGAAACTTCGCAATTTTTTTTGAGTTGAAGGAGTAGGTATATTTTTTATTACCTTGATTTTTGAGGGATCCACCTGAATTCCATCAGCAGAGATGAAATGCCCCAATAATAATATTTAACTCATCATCATATCAAACTTTTCAATGCTTAAAGAGAGTTGGGTCTGTTCACAGCGAGTTAAAACCTTTTTCAAATTTTCTAGTGCTTCTTCAAAATCCTTGCCATAAGGAGTAAAATCATCCATAAAAATTTCCATACTATCATTAAATATTTTGAAAATATGCTGATTACAGCTCTTTGAAATGTTGTTGGTGCATTACATAAACCAAAGGTAAGCACTCTGTAAGCAAAGGTTCCCTAGGGACAAGTAAAGGTAGTTTTATCTTGGCCTTCAGGAGCAATCTAAATATGATTGTACCCGCTAAACCCATCCAGGAAGGAGAAGAGCTTCTTCCCTGATAAGGTGTCGAGTACTTGATCGATAAAACGCAAGGGAAAATTGTCTTTTTTTGTTGCTTTGTTCAGCTCCCTATAGTCCACACAGACTCTCCATTTACCATTTTTCTTGGGTACAATTACGAATGGAGACACCCACTCGCTGTCTGAAATAGGATTTATAAATCCTGCTTCCAAGAGTTTCTGAATTTATTCCTTCACTATGTCCCTAAGATTGGGGTTCATTCATTGTTGAGGCTGGCACATAGGTTAGGAGTCACTTTTAATATAAATATGATGGGTGCACAGGTTAGAGGGAATACCCCTCATGTCTGTGTACTCCAAAGCAAATTCCCCTTTGTGTTCTTTTAAGAGACTAATCAGGCACTTCTGTTCATCTAAAAAGAGGATGGGGTTAATATTTAGGGTTTTTCCAGAATCTACCTCGATAGGAATACTTTTTGAATTTTTCAATACTGGGATTATATGTGGGTCAGTGACTAGTGCTTCTTCTATGAGATTTTCTTGTTCTTCCTCACCTAGAGTAATATTCAAGATTTGATAAATTTCTTTATTGACCGAAGTAGGTTCAATGATGAAATTATTAATGGCATCATCTTCAGTTTCATCCTTAAAGGTTAAATCCTTCCCTATAGTTAATAATGGTTAAACGCCCTCTTCTTCCTCTGGCTCCATCCATAAAGAAGTTTCAGCTTCTAGGCTCAGCTGAGCTGGAGGATAGAGAGTGAGGTTCTTTGTCTCGGTGCCATCTGATATGGTCATAGACCCAGATCGATAGCCGATGCAAGCATCAACTGTCGCTAACCAAGGCCTTCCTAGGATCAGTGGGTGTCCTCCTAGCTACAACTTAGGTTGTAAAACCAAGAAGTCAGCAGGGTACTCCCAAGAATCAACTGAGATGACGAGATCATCCAAAATTCCTTCAGGTTTAATGGTGGATCTATATTCCAGTTCTAAAACAGTGGGGGTTGGTCTAATATTAGTGAGCCCAAGTTTTCTTATAGTTTCAATCGTCATGACATTAATCGCTGCTCCTAAATCTACCAATATGTTGGGTATATGTGTATGCCCAATCTGTGTTTTTCCTGTTATTAATGTCGATAATTTACCTATGACATGAACAGTGGGAGGATCTCTGGGTTTCCTTCCTGGTTTCCTTTTGCACAGATCCCAAACAGTTCTAGCATAGATAGGTACATCTTGAAGAGCTTGAAGGAGGGGAATTTTAACATAAAGATTCTTTAACTCTCCTAAGGGGTTAAACTGAGGTTGTCCCACTACCTTTGGTAGCATTAATCTCTCAGGGTACGGTGGTTGCCTAATCAGCTGGGTAGGTTGTGTGTCACTAGATATATCATTCTATGTTTCAGCTGACCCATTAGTGGGATGTTCAGCATCTTCAATGATGGGGGTTGTATTAGATAGATGTTGTGGATTCACCCTTTCTTCGTGTACAGGGGATGGAACATCTTCAATGATTACAATATCTACTACCTTTCCTAATCGTAAGTGAATATAATTTCAAGGCATAGGAGAAAGGGAGTAGGCATGCATGTTGACAGTCTCAAATTGATGGACTGTTTTATTTTTTGGGTTAGGATTAGGTTGAGCAGGCAGCTGAGGTCGTATCGACATATTAGGGGTAGCATTGTTCTGCAACTGTAGCTGTGACTGCTAATGAGGATATTTAGGATATTGAGGAGGGTATGGTTGCTATTGATGTAGAAGTTGTTGAGGAAACTGGTTCCCTGGATGGAAATTCCTCCATCCAAGAGACCAAGAAGTTGGTTGGTGTGGTGGTTGTGGTGGCTATACCTAGGGATTCCAGGATTTATAATTTTGCATTGAAGGTTGAGAGGGGTTCCATTGAGAATTAGGTGAAGGGAATTGTGTATTCACGTTCTGCATATTATTCCAATTATTCATGTTATTCAAAAATGGAAATGAGTCTGTAGTCATACCTTGATTTTGAGGCTGCCAGGGCTTCTTTTGTGCAATGACATAGGTCGGTTCCACCTTTGGAGTTGACGCCTATAGAACAACCTTCACTTGGGGAAGTGACAGGAATTATTTTGTGTCATGGTTCAGCTCACACATCTAACACACTTCTACCTTGTCAAGTGGGAACTCCTTTAGAGGGTGGTTCTTTCTACATCGAGGACAAAACACACCTAGTGTGATATCCTCTACTGCCTATTTTTGCTTTTCCCTAAGGACGTCAATTTCCAAGGAGATAGAGCTCATCATTTTTGTTTTGAAATTTTCAAGGAGGTTTCCTATCTTTGCACGGGTGGCTCCTCCATTAGATGAATTCTTAGTTCTGTCGAAGACATCACGTTCTAGCTTCGTTTGTCCCGCCTGTTGTTCCTAGAAGATCCCCTAGAGTACCTTTTACATAATTCCACAATTTTCTTGAAAGAATCCTTGGAGATATCCCCCTTTCCTAACAGGTTGAACATATCTAGGCAATCATCCCTAATCCCGTGAAGCAGGATTATCTTGAGCACATCTAACCCCATGTTTGTCTATCCATCTCTTTGCACATTGTATAAAATCCTCTCAACAAAATCTTCCATACTTTCATCCTCCTGTACTATTTTAAACAGTTCTTCTCTCTTGTCCTTGGTGTTGCAATATTCCTGATATTTTTCCAAGAACACCTATTTCATCCTATCCCAATTAGTAACAATTCTGACTCCTAGGCTCATGAACCAGTGTAATGCATTGTCCTTCAGAGTGGCAGGGAAGAGCTTCATCTTTTGTGCATCGGTGATGTAGTCATAGCTGTGACAGATGATATCAAATTCGAAAAGAAATTCATTTGGATCCTCTGTTGCTTTTCCATGAAAGCGAGGCAACACCAATGGCAATATATTTTTCATAGGGGCTGTCCCTTTCAGCTGTTGAATTGGGAATTGAAGTGTAGCCACTGTCCCTTTAGGCAGGGAATGATATTCATGATGATGGTTTTCTCCCATTACCTCTTCCTCATCAGATTCGTGTATGTTACTCATTCCTTCTTTTGTTTTATCCTCTTAGTTCTTCTCTTCATCCTTCCACTGATCAACAAATTTCTGATGGAACTGTGTCCAATCCTCTTTAGTTACAACCTTTCCATAAATGTGATAGATTGGACCTCGATTAGCAGATCATGCTGTACTAACTTTGTCCTCTTCTGCGCGGGTATTTGAGGATGTTGCAGCTACTTATGTGTTCTCCACTATGGATCCTGATGCTAGCACCCTAGGATTAGCAGGGCTTCTTCTGATAGGTGTTTCCTGATAGAGAGCCCTGGTAGAAGAATCAGTTCTGTCAATCATATCATCAATGAATGTTCTTCTTCCCAATTCTGGACCTTGACCATGACCTTGACCACGTGCATTGTTAATACTTTGCTGGGTTTTGGGATTTGTAAGATGATCACACTTTACCCTTCTTGTATTCATACAACCCAAATCATTCCACCGAAAAACTAAAAGAGATTGAATAGAAACAATTACAGGATGCAACTATGATAGTGTTTAATATTTATCCTCTCCGGCAATGGCGCCAAAATGTTGGGCACCCAATATGCAAGTTAATTACAGATAACATATGGAGTGTGCAATATTTATTGTCAACCCAGGGAAGTAATTTATTTCAAGGATAACACGCACAATATATTATTAAACATTGAGTTGTTGTAAGTAACCAATCCTATTCTCTGTTCAGCTATGCTCATCCCAAGAATCCACTTAATCTGGTTTACCTTCTAAAGAATATAGTAACAATAACCTTCAGCTATTCTTGACCTAGAAATTGAAAGATTCATGAAATCACATCTAGATTACTTTTGTAGAAAATGAGATCCTATTTACCAAATCATCTAATGATTTACCCAACTATCTTAATCTGATTATTCTAGAAATCCAAAAGACATGAATTGAGTTTAGCTAGTCTAGGAATTCAGAGTACAGAAATTGAGTTCAACTCTCCTATGAATTCAAAGTATAGGAATGAAATTATGCAACCATAAAAGCAAGGAACAAACTGTAAGGATTCATGGAAACAACAATTAAAAGATCTAAGGATGAACAGGGTTGTTACAGCTACCACGCAATTGCATAAGGAATAATTACCTACTCAGTCAACTGTCACACCATGCCACTACAGATTTCCAAGAGATGCAATTAATAACACACTGTAAATCCACAAACAACTGTTACAACTTCCTATGAAGAAATAAAATTAGCATAACATCACACGACAGAATAATTAAAATGCCTAGTTTAACTCAGCAATCCCTTTGGGAAGGCAGGCCCAGCCTTCACACAGAGATGTTGGATATAACGCACGTTAAAACCCTTAGATCTGAAGTAACTCCTTGTATTAAAAAGGAAGATCAATTACACAACTCTCAGTTGTAGCTAATACAATGAATTGGTTAGGGGTTCAACCCTTGGCTTAGAACAATTCTCCATATTTATACAATGTAAATCATAACATCATATCCCTATTATTGGGAAGCAATGAAGATCTCTAATCTTCAGGCGCCCTAAATTACAACAGCTGTTACAACCATGGCAGGATGAAAGATAGGAAATATAGGGAAACTTTTAATTGACCCAAAAATAATGATATCCTCAGATCACAACTATACACGAGCAGCAGTGCACTGTTGACCTCCAAATCTGTCGCATTCTGTTGCAACTATCTTTGTACAACTTTGCCTGGAATAATATACTGGGACCGCATTCTTTGGGCAATGGTAGGATGGATGACGATCAGCTTGAGTGATGAATGCCCATCCTTTTCTTAGCATGTTCATCCCACTATACCTGCAGTCTCTATATCTCAAAATACCTTTATAAACCATCATGTGTTATCATATTAAGAGATATAGAGCCTTAATTACCACAATCATAAGTATTAATAAAACAAGACAATAACCGATCATACCTTGGTGACTTGAGGAACAGAGTGAGGGGAAAACATCTGCTTAGCCTACTCAATAGGGTAGGATAAAGCAAAAAGAGGTGAATAAGAATGGTAAAAAAGGGGCCATTTATGGGCCCAACAGGGAGATTTAGAGAAGGATTCAAGTTCCACCATAGCCACGATAGATAGAGTTTTTCTGCTCACATGTATGCTCGTTTCGGTGGAGAAGGATGAAAATCGGTCACTACCCTGAGTAGGATTGTCGAGCTATATTTTGTTATAAGCAAGAAACTAGAACCTAGCCCCTAGATCATTCAAGATCATTATAAAATACCTAGGTTAGAAAGAAACTTGAACCTAACCTAGTATTTTCCAAATTATAGCGACAATAGGGGTTTGCCAGAATTCTGCCAAATGTTATGGATTTCTTCTTTAAGGTGTTTTATTATAGAAACCTTATATTAGAAAGAAACTCAAACATAACCCAGTAATTCCCAAGCTCTAAACACCATGAGAGCTTGGACTATACAATATATTTTCATTAAGTGATTGAATGAAGTAATCTGCTTACAATAACTATTTTTTCAAAATATTAAATTTTTTTCTACATACCTGTAAATATCATCATCAAACAAAACTGTCCATGAGGACAGAGTTCAAGAACTCTATCCACATGAACTATATCTCACAAAAGATAACAAGTGTTTAGCCAAGAAATAGTGAATATTCGTGGTATTATGCTTCACAAGTTTGCAATGTTACAACCTAATGAAACATAATACCATGAATCGTCACCATTATTAGCCAACACTTATTAGCTATTTTAGAGTTAGTGAATTGAAAGTGGCTAAGTCAATGAAAAAAAGAAAGGTAATAAGTTTGACTAAATAAACTATTTTGATAATTGTACCTACATATTCTGCTACATGCATTGCTTGCATGCCTCACATATCTCAACATACTATCAAAATTATTATTATTGGTATGTGTACCTTCTCTCACTGACAGTCTTCTTCCTATTTATTCTCCAAAACAACTATATTATAGGGCCTTTTGGCATGGCATTGTTTTGCATGCAACTTTTATTTTGTCAATCTAGCATAACTAAAGCATCGAACCTACAAACATACTATCAAAACAATAGAATATTAGTTTGGGATACTATATTTTTCCATTCTATGATCCAGTCCCTTTTGTAATACCTTCAACCCTTCAAAAGATAGGGGATAAGAGAAGGTATATGTGGTACCTAACAAGGAGAACCTAGATAATGCCTATAAACGAGTCATTAATGGTGATGATAAAAAATAGTTTCACCTTTGAATTGCTTCAATAGCCTATAAATAGTAAAGAATCCCTACTCTAGAAATATAATTTCAAGAAATAAAACACACCATAACCCACACGTAATTTGATAAATGAATGGAAATAATTATCAATGGGAAATAATAATAATAAAAATATACCCATAGATCTTAGTTTAGGGATGTATTGAGGTTTATACCACATATTTGATAGTGTATGCATCCAATACTTAAAGGACCTTTGGGTAGGTAGAACAGGGCATCAATTCATCCTCCATTGGAGTCCTTCAACCATTCATCTCGCTCCCCCTCGTTCGTAGCTCTCAAAATATTTACTTTGGGAATAAAGTACTTATACAATTCAATGAAAGCCATCAGCTATGCAAGATGTTGAAAGTAAGGATATTGTTTCATGTTTCACTTCTGTTGTGAAAAGGAATACTGATAAGTTAGGAAGTACCAAAGCTAGTCATTATGTGTGCGTGGACTTAATGTAGGGAGAGAAGTCATGTCTAATTTTTTGTTCTTGAATGGGAGCAATGATCAAACCACAATAGTGGTTTATAGATGGCAATCATGTAATGGAAATCACAGGGAAACTGTCAAACATTGGGAAGAATCATTGCATTAACAGGGCAACGTTTCATACCCACTCCAAAGCCCCCAAGAGCAGGGAGTTCTGAGTTGGTTTTGAAATTTGGACAGTTTGTGGAGTGTAACAGCAGTGAGCCCTTTCATTTTCAGTTATGAGCACACTAGGAGCAACATTGGGAATTCCTATGGGCATAAACAAATCTAGAATCAAGTATGAGCATCAAAGGGACAAATCTGAGCACTTTGGGAGCATTCTGAAGGTCACAACAAATAGTAAAGCATCTCAAATCAGCTATAATTAGGCCAACTTTTAGTTCTGGGCACATTGCAGCAATAAAAGATGATTATCAATGGAAATAGGAGGTGTTATTTGCAATTATGGCTGTGAAAATGAGAAATCTGTGGGTGAAAGCAACCCTAAAATCTCATTCATATGCCTTATAGCAGCATCGAAAGGAATTTTGGGCACAAAAAAACCTGTTTGACAGTAAAAAAGGGTATGAAGCAACCCTATTTCAGCATCTTGGGCACCCTTGTGCACTTATCCATCACCAAACAGGTGTACCTCTAAATCTGGGCCAAATTGGAGGGTTAAAAGGCAGTTCTAGGCATGAATAGCCCTATGAAAAGTGACGAACAAAGGAAAAAAAAGGCTTTGAGAAATGTTGGGTTGAATTTGAGGGTTGAAATGACATTGACAAACAATTCTAGGCACATATATGGACATAAAGAACAAACCTGGGCACTCCAACAGCCTCAAACCTTCATTCTGGGAATAAATAAGGGCTGTTCCAACCTCCTAAACAACAATTTATAGTAGTGTCATGGATTATGGGTGCTTTTTATCCACAAAAGGGGGGTAAACAAACCTAAATAAAACAAATATCATTTAATTTCAGACCCTATAAACCAAGTCAGATTATGCTTCAGGTGATTCTCAGCAATCTCTTGAAGGATATCAATAGAAAATAATAGTCTTTGGTGGCTTTCCTTGCAACCGTAGGTCACAAAACAACCCTAAAAATCTCTGGACCTATGCACAAGAGAAGTAACAACCCTAGTTGGCCCTAAAATACCAATTTTGTTCTGCATTAAGGGCCCCTATGCATAAAATGGAATCCCTAAAGAGGGCCAATTCACCTTGGTGTACTGGTTTATTGTTAGAGGAAGGCCTTCTCTCATTATTTGAGGAACATTCACCCTTGGAGACACATGCATAAGGGTAGTGTTCATCCATACCAAAGGAGAAAGTCATCATTTGAAGCATGCTTACACTCTTTTATACACCATTTCATGAAATATATTACATGCTTGGAGGTTACTCATTGAGCTGGTCCACTTGGAAGGTTGTTCACATGTTTCATGCCCTATTTTGTGAAGAACATTTTTGTATTTGGGGGTTGTTTTATAGATTGATGATTTTGCACATGGGTGGAATCTAGGTCCTACAAAGCAAGTTGTGTTTTACTCCAAATGGTGTTATGATGTATAGGAATCCTACAAAGCTAATTGCCTCGACAATGAAGTAGGTTTAGAGTCTCGATGTTTATATTTCTAGGTTTTTTTTTTTTGAATTTAAGTGTCATGTGTGTGACCTGTGCAGTCCCACATTCACTTGGTGGATTTAGTACGGATTGGGATGAAATGACCATTTTGTTACCAATCCAATCATTCATACCCTGATTTGCTTGGTTGAGTACCAAACTTGTCAACCACCCATAATCGCTCCAACATTCTACATGTCATCATACTTGCTATATGTGATGTATGTCTCAAACATATTTCCAGAGACGTGAAAGCATTGGTGACCAAGCATAGTGCCCATCCATGTATATTTCCAAATCCTTTAGGAACACACATTTATAATACATTATATAAATATTTGTGAGTGTATCATAGTTCCCATGTATAACATGATATTTTGTGAGCCTACCCAATACATGTTAGGAAAAGGAAATGCAAGCAATAAGTGAGAATGGAGACTTGTATGTAACTAAAAGAGGGGCATACATAATAATTTTTAGGGCATACATTAGAATTTTTTAGAATTTCCACTGTACTGTTGTAGGATTGCCACTATGCAAATAAGGCATTGACTTGATAGTCACAATCCCATTAGTATGATAAATTATGGGAGAGATCATAAAAACATCCCTACACAAATATTAACCGATAAGTATGGTTTTGGTGTATCATTTGGAGAATAAAATCCTATAACAATAGTTTTTATTATGACTCATTAAAGGGTCCTAGATGATATTTGGGCACTTTTAGGCCCTTCAACTTTCAAGCAAAAGAAGCCATAAACAATAAGTATGTGCACCCTAGAAAAGATGGAAAAGATCATAAAACATATTAGGTAAAATGGATAACCATCTACAACATCACAACATCATTCATGGGAAAACTAAAAACCACTTACAACCATCAAAAGTAAGGGTTACAACAACAACGAGTGTAGAGTAAGGAGAGAGGAGTGGTCAGGAAAATGAATAATCGGGCCAATGTAGAGTGGAAAAGTGACCAGCTAGAAGTTTGGAAGAGGATATTAATCAAGATTCCTTGAAAAAGGAACTCATGTCAAAGATGCTTTTTGATGGAAGTGACCAACATACCAACTCCATATCACTTCTATCTGAAGTAAATGTAGATGAATGTGAAGATATGTTCTTTGAAGGAGATAGTCCATTAAAGGAGAACCTCCAGGCCCTGTATAGACATATATTGGCATAAATTGCAGTGTTGTATTTGATGCATATATATAACAGATCGTCTCAAGCTTGACAACGTTGAAAGGCCAATGGCCACAAGCATACATATGAATCTTATGAAGCCTACCCAATTCATGTTAGGAAAAGGCAATGCAAGCAATAAGTGAGAATGGATACTTTTATGTAACTAAGAGAGGGGCATACATTAGAATTTTTAGGGCTACGAAGTGCCCACACCTATTAACCAAACTCATTCTTGACAAGCTTTTTCTTTAAAAAGTTTTTTGCTTATAAGTCTTTCCAAGTTTTTTTGCATATAAGTCTTTCCAAGTTTTTTTGCTGGTATTTTTCTATGCTTATGCCAAAAAAAAATTCGGCCATGGTGCAGGTAGAACCAAATAGGTATTTGTCAGACATGTCTTCCCCCAGCGAATGGAGTTTGGGAAGGCTAGAGGAAAGTAAGACATCCAGTAGGTCTACAAGGGATAGATCAACTAGATGTCAAAAGATCAGAAGAAAATTCAACAAACGCATGAATTTTTTCTCAAAGGACGGGGGTCATGTTCCTATGATGATGAGACAGTGGGAGACATCGACGTGCCCTTAAGGTACCAACACCTAGTGAAACAATGGGTGCCTAGTGATCTTCCTCAAGTAAACATTGATTTTTGTGTGAATGAGAGGATATATAGAATTGCACCGTTGTCATTGCATGGATTGCCGGGTTGTTTTGCATGGATGGGATAAAGGTTCAATACGGTAGATGTACAGAATTGATGGAGTATGTTGGACCCTGTTACAACTACAGTGATTGGATGTGCCTGGTCCAATAGACACGAAGTATGCGTAGATATGGGTTTTCAGTGAATTATATATAATTGAAAGACAAAGCTCAAAATAAAGGAGCAACATTGTACATGGAAAGAAGGCCAAAAACAACTGGTAATATTGCTCGGTTTATAAATAGTACACAACCAGGGTCTACACTAAATATACCCAACTGCATATTCAAGTCACATGAAGGAAACCATGTCTTTGTATGTGCAATTAAATCAATAGCTGTTGGTGAAGAACTACTTATTGATTACAATTTGAATCATGTAGATACAAACACTATTAGTATGGTTGTGGTACAACAAACAATTTGACCACCCTTTTATTAATTATTTTAACATCTATAGGACTTTTCATTAGCATATAATTGTAATTTTATACTTTTCATGTTTCCTTATGTAACTTTTAGTATGTTTTGATGCAGGGTTCTCTCAGGGGCACCTCCATCTCCATAGATGTTTGTCGACCCGAGTCAAGGTAGCAGGTATACATCGATATTTCCAATGTAATATTAAATTTAGGATGGACATACAGATACGTTGTTATGTATTTTCATTAGTATATTAGGTTTGTTTATATAATATTATCTATTTTCCATGCAGAGTGTTGATCACGGAAGCCAACCGGCTATTGATCAACCGACTACAGCATCGGGGCAACAGCCAAACATGAATGTAATTCTCCATTTCAAATAATTTAAAATCATAAACATGTTTATCATGATGCATAATGTTTATTTTGTTATGTATTCTTTCATTTTTATGTTTGCGTTCATGAGGGTAATGTTGTCTACCTTTTTTGCAGAATGACAGGGGAAAGTCCCCAGCTGTTGATCAGATGACTGGAGCCTCGATGCAACCAGTAAACCTAAATGTAATTACACATTCTAAATACTTCAAAAATATACACATATAAAACATGTAGCATAGTGTTTATTTTTGCTCTGTATTTGTTAGCTATTACATATTGCGCTCATTGTGATAATGTTCTGTACTTTTTTTGCAGGTGGATGATCGAGGTAAATCCCCATCTGTTGATCAGACCACACCCTTGTCTAGGCATCAGGTAATAATATAATTATTTGCGCACACTATTGATTCAAAGGCTAAGAATTTTTTTATATATTTCAATTGCAGACAGGGGATTCGGTTTATGAAACAGCGTCTCAAAACTCTTTACAGAATGAGGTCTCCTAGTTGATGAGAGATAGTGAAATTAGAGAATCTGCAGACCCGTTGAGGGTGATACAAAATACAAGGGAAAAACAAAATGAGGAACTGATTCATCTGACATTGGTAGTTCCACTAACAGAAGGGCTCAAACAAAGGATTCAATTGTTGTTACAGCAACGTAAACAAGTGGACGTAAGTTATCGAATAATAATGTAAATTCATTTATAAAAATTTTATAATATTTGATTTTATATGCTATTGAACTTATAATACAATGGTTTGAATTTACCGCGCGCTATGGATATTATCAGTGGTGGTCAAGGCAATTTTGTTCCTAGTGACCAAACCACTCCACGTACACCACATACTACTCCCATATTGTCCACTGAACAGTGGGCAACACGCTCTGCGACACCCCCAAGGGCAGCAGAGGGTACAGCTGATGTTTCCCCACCCACAGCAGATGTTGCAGAAGAAGGGGTGGATGCAGGGTTAAATAGAGATGTGGAAGCATTTCTTGGATCTTCTCATGTGACTAGCATTGGTTCAATAGTGTGTACATTTTTTGTGAATGAAGAAGTGGTTCCAATAAAGATAGAGAGGATTCCAGGTCATTATAGATTGTTCGATTTAGTTTTTATAATTTGTGTCTAATATACCGATAATATTTTTTAATGTTGACTAATGATGGCATTAATGTTTTGTAGGAAATGATATATTTTATAAACATATGAATGATTTGGCCTTGGATATCTTCAAGCCCACCATCCACATAATGTGGAACAAGTAGCCAAAATATTTAAAGGACGATCTGACTAATCGCTTGGTTAGTCTATTCGGAAAAGATACCTTCGATACATCGAAGGTCCTACAGAAGGCTGGAAAACATCTAAAGATTGTCTGAGACCAGTATAGGGTTCACCTAGAAAAGAACCCTAGGTATGAGCGCCCTCCAATGATTCCATCTACGGAGTGGAAAGCCCTGGTGTAAGATGGAAAAGAGAAGGGCATAAGAAAATCAGGAAAGATACCACCAGGTGGAACAAGGAGGTATTCAGTACATTCCAAAATGTAGTGGTAATCCTTATTATTACTAGTTTTTATATCAATTTTGGCACATCGACTAATGTATTTAAGGCCACATCTAAGGCCACCAAGGCAAGAATTGAAAAAATTGGCCAACACAAGCTTGGGCCTAGTGGTCACTCCAACTTAGTGGCCTGATATGAAAGTATCACAAAACCCGAATCCGCATCCAAATATCATACAGATTATTATTTTTGTTTTGTTCTGACAAAAAATGTAAAATTAATGACATCATGCAAATATGAAGGTCGACCGGTTCAAAGAATTGCCTAGTGTGGATTACATCAAGCTTGGCTTCGAATAGGGCTTTGACGCCGTTGTTGAACACCGAAGAAGCTTGTATAGGAATACTGCATGATCTTCTGCTGATCCATCTGGTGGCCAGGTATGTAAAAACTGTATAGTTTAATGATAATTTATTAATTCTCATGCAATTTGTTCCTTATAAATAAATTAACATAAATTATTTATTCCTTTTGTGTAGGAAAGTAATGATCCCGTTCATGTCGAGGATGTACATGACCAACACCACAAAGATCATGCTTCTCATCCTGGTAATGAATTTATTAATGTGCTACTATTTTTTATAGACCATTGCAGATGATGAACATTAATTATAATTCTACACAATTCAACTGCAGAGCATGTAGATGCAGATAACATAGAACAGGTTGGGCCTGTACGAGATAATGTTGAACATGTTGATCTTCCCATGGCAGGTAAAAACACACATTCGTAATGTTTTTTTTTAATGAATTACTCGTATTTATCAAAATATAAATATATTAATGAAATATTTTGACATTATTGCAGAAATGCATCACCCCTCGCGTGAAGTTCAACCTTGTGAGAAGACTAGTAGGGATACCGATGATCAGATTTCGGAAGATCTGACTCTAACTAAATATTTAAAGAGAAGAAAAGTAAAAAGGATGTGACCCTAAAAATTTTGAGTAATTCTTATTTATAAAAAAAACATTTAATGGTTTTTTCCTCTGTTTCATGAATGAGTGTTTGAATGAATGCTTTAATGAACGGTTTACTCATTTTTTTTCTTCTGCCATTGATCAAATGAATGTTTTAATGAATGGTTTTTTCAGCTGTTGAATGATTGAATGGTTTAATGAATGATTTAAACAATGATTTAATGAAAGCATATTTCAACTATTGAGTGAAATAATTTGCAGTATATGCATTGTTATTTGCATTGTAGATGCATTGTTATTTGGATTGTGAAATAGTGAAATAAATTGTTATTTGTAAGTAGATGCATTGGGTTTGGGGAGTTGAGAGTGATGTGAGGAGGGGAGGGACCATAAGAGCTTCCACCTTCAAGTGGTTGGTCCTGTTTAGTAGAGAATATTAAATTATTCTCAAAATAGAGAGGAGCTCAATGAATGGTAAGGTAGAATACATTAAAAAACATCTATTTCTATAATTTTAGTGTATAATTTTCACTATTGCTATTTGACTCCTCCATTGGAACTTGTTAAGAGGCAAGAAATGGAATTTTGATCAAATTTATGGCCTTATATACATAATATTTTTGGTTATCCATGTTTTATCAGGTGATCTATTCTTAACAATTAATTTACTTGAATAGTTGAATAGTATTGTAATTTACATTGTAATAAAATTGTATTTATTTAGATTGGTTTTTTTATTTTCATAAACAAACATAAATTTATTTGATGGGTCCTAACATGAAACTATTGCAACATGACAAAAAATGAATTATGTTGATCCTAGTCACTTCAAGGGTAAACATCAATATGCTCCTGTTACTCGAAAGGGTTACTGGAAGGTATCTAATAGAACCATGTTAGTTTTCCAGGTTTAAGATTGATTGTATTTAAGGATAAACACATGATTGCTTCTTAAGGAATCTTATGAAAATATTGATGGCATTTTATGAACATTTTGTTGCAGGTTTCTGTGTTGTAGGTTGTGTTTCTATTGCATATTATGGAACTTCTTTACTAGCTAGTCCATCGATAAAGCTTGCATACCTTTGATCTTTTGTAAATTTTTTGTATAAGTTAGTGGTGTTTTCTAGGTTTGTGCATGATATGATATTGCATAGGGGTGTGGCACATCTAATGCTTGTATGCTATTGCACTGTGTGATCATTATACTGTTGCAATCTGTGATTTCCATGCATGATGAATATTTAAAATTATATGCATCTACCATTCTAGGTGAAAATTTTGATTTCCATGTACTTTCTTAAAAAAGAGCCCTTCTGGCTTAGCAAAAAACTCAGTAATATGCTATAGAATCCAACTGGCTCATTTTGAGGGAAGTTTTTCTTCACAAAGAAAAGTATGCAGATCATATTTCCAATGAGATAACCAATGTAATCCCATGGAAATGGATATTGGAACATGGGAAACCAATACTTGACAAGTTGTGTATGCCATTTAACTTGAAGGATAAATGGAGTAATATGAAGAAGAGTAATTACTGAAGCATGTACATACATGGATGAATTAATTATATCTATCTTGTTCCCAATCTTCCTCTTTGGAGGAAAAATACTTGGAATCTCATGTGTAATCTCAACATATCCTTCTAGCATTCTACTTAATTATAGTAATACTTCCTTCATAGTGTCACATTTTTCAACATTATTGGACTTTATGCCATATAAGACTCTTATTTGCACCATTTCATAACACTCCTTGGTATCCTTTATTGCATTTATGAAGTTCTTTGTAAATATCAAAACTTCTCTCTAGCCCTTATCTTTAATTGACAACTAAATTATTTTTCTATCCTTTATAATGTTCTAAGTTCTTCTCAAGTGATTTATGTCTCCATTGGGCATCCACAAACTACTTATATTTTACATTTTAGTCCTTCGGTTGACTTGGACTTGAGCATGCATTTTATTTATATGTTTGACAAAATGATTCTGTATCACCACTCATTTGGACATGTTGAGTGAAAATCTATCATATCTAAAACACTAATTAGATTATTTTGATGCATAAAATTCAATGATCACCAGCAGAGTGTGTGCTCTAGAATGAAAAAGATATATAGAAGTAGACCATACTGATATGTCATAAGAGTTGTCAGGTAAAGAACTGTAAATGAAAAGGATATAGATTATTTACATATTTATTGGAATAATATCCACCATTATCTGTGTGAAGGATATTGATCCTCTTACGAGATTGTTTCTCTGCAAGAGCTTTAAAATCTCGAAGACAAGAAAACACATCATCTTTGTGTTTTAAGAAGTAGACCCCTGTGTATATAGGGATGTAATCAATGAAGGTTAGTAGTAAGTACATATATTTATTTATTCATAGATATGTGAGGAAAGGGACCAGTAATGTCACTAGGAACAAAATCAATAAGTGATGTGGCTCTCTTAGCCTTTCCTTTCTCAAATCTCTCTTCAAGGTGCCTACCAAGAGTATATATTGGACAAACTCCATCTAAGAAGGATATAGGTGGAAACCCCACTATCCCGACTTGTTTGATTAATTGATGCAATTAACGTAAGTTAATATGCCCAAACATATCATGCCATAACTTAGTAACATCATTAGAATGCATTAACAAAGCTAAAGTAGGAGTTTTAAGAAAAAACTTTGAAAAAACATACAATTTATTTTTGTGATCAACTTTTCCAAGTGAAATCTTTGAACCATCAATTGAATCTGAAATAATTATTGAGTATTTGGTGAAGATAAATTGCTTACCATGGCCTGAGTGTGTCATTTGATAGATGGAAATCATATTTTTCAGACAGATAAGGTACAAGTAAAACATCTTGAAATTTCCCATCTTCTTGTAAAATATCACAAAAGATTTGTGTGTTCAAGACATTCAAATGTTACCATTGTTACTACATGTTTAAGTGAACTACACTACACCACTTCCTAAATGGAAACCTAATATCTTTTGCTTTGTTAAATCTACCACTCGGCGTCGCTTTTTCAACGATGTTCCAATGCTTTTGTTAAAGATTCAACACCTTCAACCGACGCTCAACCGATGCTTTTTATTAAACCTCTGACACCTTTCCTGTCGAATATTTGATGCTTTTAGGAAAAATCCGACGGCATTTCCATGACTCCGACACTTCATCCCATTGGAAGACCAACCCTTCAAGTGTTAGGAGGCATTGGATATTCGATGCTTTCCAGAAAAAACACCGATAGTGTGGCCATGACTATGACACTTCAACCCGTTGGAAGGCCGACCCTTCAAGTGTCAGTAGGTGTCGGATATTCAATGGTTTGTGCAAGTTTTTAGTGACACTTTGAAATAGATGACTGTCGAATAGGAGACACCCTGTGGCGTTCAATCTTCGACCGACTTAGGTATCATGTCGAATATCCGACGATATGCCATCGACGGTAAAAAAAATTGCATGTGTTGAATATGTGACTAAGAAGTGTCGAATTTCAGACATGCAAGGTGTCATATTTTGGGTTGAAATTCTGTTTTGTAGGGACTACGCATATGTGAGGACTAACTACAAGGGTGACCCTGATATTCCATTTCCTGAGGGAGATCGGTGGGACAACTGAGGCACGAAGGACACTACCTCATTGTGTTTTTTTTTTATATCATATCTCATTTTTTTGTATTTTTGGTGATACTAAGACACATCCTACATTTTTACAGACATCGTTCAATCTAGACCTGCAGGGGCCTCTCCTATCGAAAGGCGAAGGGTGGTTATATATATCCATCAAGAATGTAGAGGAAGAGGAGGAGCTTCAATAAATTGAAGACAACCTCCATAGGTTGACTACGGGGTTTCCTAACATTTCTATTGATGACCTTCCCAAGCATTATCAGCTCCATATTGCAGGAGTCTTAGGGAGTTTTGGGAGGCTACTCTGTAGACTAGCACGTGTTGTTATGTGTTATCATGAGCATGAGGGTTAGTCCATAGTGACTCCTATTTTTGTATTGTATACATACTAAAATATTCAAAGCTTCATATTTTTACCCTTTGATGTACTAGAAACTTGATGGTTCCAAATTTTGGGTAGACCGAAAGATTATGGCTCCAATTTTTGTATCAGTATCGGTTATATATGAAACTCTTTTTACATACATGTGTCTGTATGAATGGATACCTATATGTGTTTTCTTTTATGATCTTTTATACATGAGTTAAGTACCAGTCCAAAACATAATTTTCTAATGAATCAACCACTACGTTCAAATGTCTTAGGATGTGATGGTAGGATACACATTCAAAATACCTTTCTAAAATATGAAACCTCGAGAACATATGAAGAAGTACAGGGTTCCTAATGGTGTAGACCTGGTTCAACTAATCCAAAACTAACTCTGAATCTAGATAAACCATAATATAACTCACATCATTAGTTAAAGCTTCAGTTAATTAACCAATCATTGCATTGTAATCTGCAATATTGTTTGTAGCGGGACCCATACAAGTTCCACCTCATCTTACGAAATCATCGGTAGGGGAATACAATAACCAAGTTGTCGATGCAAGATTCATAGCATAACAACTGGCACCATCCACAAAGCCAGAGTAAGCAGCCATTTATCCATTTAAACACAACCTTGTATAAGAAGGCTTACCTAAGACACATATTACATTCACAACAAATTCACAATCCAAACTACACATAAGACTCTTTAAACAATATGTACATAGTACATATTGTTAGATGACCTAGACATAGTAATTCTTGAGGTAAATCCCATTTCGGGGCTCACCTAACGGTATTCCATCATAGTATATCAGCTCATAATATCCTTTCTCTAAGACACAACTAACAATGTAAGGCCCATGCCACATGGATTCTAATTTTCCACCTCCCAATTTATCATGTTTCTGGCCGTATGTCAGGAACAGATCGCCTTCGTTGAAGAGGCGAGGTTGAATGGATCAGTCGTACCAAGATTTAATTCATCATTTATGTACCTCATTAGGTAAGGTGTCATCTCAACAAGTCTCATCAAGATTGTTCAAGTACAAGAACCGTTCTTTCTCTAAAGTGGTATTGGGTAGTAGTTCTATAGCATGTTTCAAAGAAGGAATCTCACATTTTATCGGGAGAGTAGCTTCTAGCCCATACACCAATTGAAATAGGTTGAAGCTAGTATATGTCTTAACAGTAGTCCTATAATACCATAATGCATAAAAAAATTGTAAATAGAAATTGGACTTGGCTTGTTCTACCATCCGTTGAAGCATAGTTTCAAACACCTTGTTAATGGCTTCAACTTGACCATTGGCATGCAGGTAGTAGGGTGTAGAGTTATCATGACGAAAACCTAGTTTGGCACTTAGTTTCGACATCCTATTGTTTTGAAAATGTGAACAATGATCAATCATAATGGCTTGAGGGAATCCAAGCCTAGTGATTATGTGATTGAAAGGAAATAGGGCAGAAATTTTTCCATCTTTGACATATGTAGGCATCACCTCAGCCCATTTTGTAAATATTCCATGGCTATAATGATGTAACCATGCCCCCTGGATGAGGCAGGATTACAATGCATAAAATAAATGCCCCATTTCAAAAAAGTTCTGACAATAATGATAGGATGTAAAGGAGCAAGGTGGGTGCACTTTTTGGATTGAAAAAGATGGCAGGGTGGGAATTTTTTCATGGCCTCCATGCAATATTTGAATATTGAGGGCTAAAAGTACCCAACTCAAAAAATTTATGAGCAGTAGCCATCCCAAAAATATGACTGCCACATGGTCCAGAGTGATAGCCATTCAAGGATATTTCAGCCTCTTCATGAGTTAAGCAATTCCAAGAAATTACATCAATGCCACGATGGTACAATCTATCATTGACGATAAGATAGTACTTGGCATGATGAAGGATACAACGACGTTCATCTTAGGTTGAATTAGGTTAAAAGAGTTGAGTCTGGAGGTATAAAATAAAATCTCCATACCAGTGGTTAGATTTACTAATGAGGAACAGGGATTCATCAGGTAATAAATCCCAAGGGCAGCAGATCCTTAGTAATATGGGGAAGATCACACATAAGCTCTGTAAAGACAATGGAATTATTTGAACTGGATTTCACAAATAATAAGTTGAATTCCTGGAGAATAATAATCCAATGAAATTATTTTCCCCCAAGCATCTGACAAGTCAATATGTAATAGAGGGGGTTAGAATCTACATACACAGTAGTTGTGCAGAGCAAGATGTAGTGACGAAATTTCTGTACCGCAATGACTGTGGCCAAAGACAACTTCTGAACATGCAAATAACAAGTTTTAGATTCAAGGAGACTATTACTTAGGTAATATATCACATGTTCCTGGTCATTTGCATCCATTTGAACTTATACCAATGCCAATGGTAGTTAATGACACAACCACATACAAGGAGTAGTACCTGGTGTAGTCAAGTGGATGCAACACAGGTGTGTGTGTAATTGCGTGTTTGAGAGTGTCAAATGGACGTTGTTCAAATTCATCCCAAACAAAGGGTGTATCCTTTTTTAACAAACACATGAATCCATGTGTCTTCTCGACGTAGTTACAGACAAAATGAAGCAGAAAGTTTGCCTTCCTTTGCAAAGTTTCAAGTTAGATAACATTGGTAGGTGGTGGTAGGGACAAGATAGCTTCAATTTTTAGTGGGTCTATATGGATGCCATCCTTGGAAACAATGAAGCTAAGCAGTCTGCCAGTCTCAACACAAAAAACACATTTGTGTGGATTCAACCGATTTTTTTAATGGAGACACCTAAGAAAATTGGCTCTCATATGGTCAACATGGTGCCGTGATGCTATGAATCGGTGGGTAAGTCATCAAAGTACAGTTCTAGGATATCTTTGATGTCATGGAAAGCATAATACATGGCACGTTGAAAGGTAGCACCATCATTTTTTAGGTCAAAAGGTAACTTTCTATAGGAAAAGGTCCCCAATGAGAAAATGAAGGTCATCTTATGCTGATGAGAAGGGAGTATCTCTATATTATTATAGCCAGAAAGTCAATCCATGAATGAAAATATGACTCTATTGGTGTATTTATCGATGATTTGATCGATATAAGGAGTAGGGAAATTATCCTTGGGACAAACCCTATTAAGATCTCAAAAATCGATACAAACTTGTTGAGGCCTGGAAATTTGTAGGCAAAAATAGTAAGGGATTCTCCCCAGTCAACGTTCCCAACTAGCCCGTGACTGTTTGGTGTAGGGAATCTATCTGGTTTGTGGTCCGGCTACCATAGGTCAAGTAACAAAAATAAAAGGTTTTACCAGTTGCGGCCCGGTCCACCGTGTATATTTCTGTGTTTTTAGTTTTAAGTATGATATGCAAGTGCCTATCTAAAATGCAGATTGATGTAGAATACGAGGAGCGGTCACAATGTGATGCGTAGGTTCTTACCTCTCGTCTTAAACTCTCTCGCATCTAAATCATACATAGCAAGAAAATAAAACTAACTACCTAACCTATCCCTAGGGAGCAAGATTATCATTCATTAATGAGTAATTTATTTTGTACATGCATCATGAAAAATCACAGATAGCTGATACTTCTTTCAAAACACATGAACATTTAAATATATTTGAACAACCAGATAGCCAATTGTTTATGAACAACATTCATTACTCATAGTGGAAATTTTCATAAAATAAACCAAAGAACATTCATACAAGAACATAGGTTCACAGAGTTAGAACGATCTCACAGTTAATGGACACAAAGCTGAAAACAAAATACTTCCTCTTCAACAAATCCATAGCACAACATTTGAACATTCCACCAAGCTTTCTGCAACAGGAAAATTGTAATTATCTATTGCAAAAGGAAATAGTTCTTCTTACAATATGTCCTCACAAATCTAACTGGGAAAAAGTCCAGATTCTCTCTAACTCTCCTATACTTATACTACAAGAAAAATCTTGGGATGCCCCTCGGTGACCTTTGGGCTCCTCACCCATTTAACCTCACAATTTTGTCCTTTTGTGAGTGCTCATGATTCGTCCAATACGTTACATTTTATATTAAGATTTACAAGCACTTTGTATAACGAGAGACTAGCTTGATCAGTGATAAACTTTTCCTGGGCCTCAATTGTTATTAAATCCACTGGCCTTGTTTTTTTTTCTTGCTCAGTAATCCATTAGTCCCTTGCTAGAGCCTATTGAGCTTGGACTTGACTCTCTTCTTCTTTTCTCTATTTATGCTTCTTCATTCTTCAGCCAATTTCTTACTTGTTGCCTCCCTTCTACTTTGTCTTTTAAACACATCCTACTCGCGGTAAACATCCTGTCATGAAAATAGCATATTTAGACTATTTAGGGTTTAATAAAGTAATATGAACTGCATTAATACATGCATTCTACATAAAAAGAAAACATGAAAATGCACAAAAAATATTGACAACTGGGTCTAAAATGTTTTTCTAAACCCTCTGTCCAACTTTAAAAAAAATGATCTTGAAATATCATACTCTTCATCTCAATTCCGACCATATTTGGACCAACTCAACATCCTCCAATGATGGCATAAAAAATGACAAAGGAACTGCCATCGAAAAATAGCGTAAAAGCACATGAGAAAGGTGGGAAACCTTGTCCAGCGGGAAAAATACTAAGCAACAGATCACAACAAACTTTCATCGGAGAACAGAAACTCTATACGATGGACGATTAGTGCATTACATAGCTGCAATGGTGGAAGACCATTAGACTGCGAGTTCCGTGGTCAACTGAGGATATCGACGATCGAAATCTCAGAGGTGTAACCGGTATTGCATCGACAGATAAACCAGCTAAGCGGTGGAAAGATAGTTTACTAGAAAGCCACAATGGCGGATGTCAAACCAACTACAGGTCTTGGTAATCATAAAACCATCGACGATCGGAGCAGTTATATAGCAGACGGTTAGTTTGATGAGGAGCCGCAACGGTGGATGACATAAGGACTACAGCTTTCGATTAAAGTTATAAACCGTTCCGAGTGTGAAAAGCAAAATATCGCAAAGTCAAAAACCTCGGCATTGGAAAATAAAAGAGCTAACCATTGGAACATTCAGCATTTAGCTTCCGCAACGCTAGAAAACGTAAAGACTACAGCTTCTATTCTACTGTCCAAAAACTTCCGACAGCAAAAATTTATCGAAAAACAAAGTGTTCAAAAGATTTAGGTTGGGCAGTGATGAAATCAGTTTGTTTAACCTTCGAAACAGTGACAGCAAAGAGAAACAAGCTCCCACTCGAACGTAAATAGACTTCTGATAATGATGAAGGAAATCATTCAAACCAAAAAGAAACATCATTTTCAAAACTCCACCGTTAACGTGTTTGTAGTCAAGAAGTAGTTTTCTAAAAAGCATGAAAGCAATTGACCTCTCTTCAACTTCAAACAATCCAAGTTTGTAGTAGAGGGAAAATAGAAAAAGAGTTCAGCAATCCAAAAAATCTTAGGCAAGATAAAAATTAAAAGGAGGGTCCAAAATTTTAAAAAATTTGGGAGAAAAGTTGCAGCTGCAACAATTGGCGACTACCTAGTGAACCTAGATCTCTGGACAATTTATTCCTTAAGAAATAGACTGTTTAACAATAAAACCAACATATTGAATTCTTCTAGCTGTCTGGATTTCCCAAATTGAAAATATATGTACTTTTAATCATTGATGATGGTCCAATTTAGGAAAATGGAACCCAAGATTTCAAAGTCAAGATAACTCTTTTGAGGCCAAGAATATGAGTTTCATTTTTTACCTCTGTCTTCGGGTAGCTTCCAACTTGGACACCACGGGATTGTAACATATGGTAAATAGGAATATTCATGTGTTCCTCATTCCCATCCCATCTTGCACTTTTGTGCTTTTTTTGGACTTTTTTGTCCCTTTTTTGAGTCCTCCTGCATGCCTTTCTTTCTGAATTTTTTTATTCAAGCTCCTCTATCCATAGTGTCCTTTTGTGTGAGAGATGTATTTAATTTTCATCTCACAGACGGAGAAGAACTTTTTGGAAGCTTTGTACTCATCTGATTCAGTACTTTGTCTTGATACATATTGCTTCCTTAGGAGATTTCGACTCTTATTTTCCTTTTGGATTTCACTTCTTGGCATGGGATTATTTATATATAATATACTGTTTACCCTGCTTCCTTTCCTTGGGTCTTTTGCTGTCACCCCCTAGGACATTTTTACATGTGAGATGGATGGAGCCTTGAAAGAGTATTCCAGAATTTTGATCCTGATTTATTTTACAAGGATTAAGTAGGACTTCAATGTGTTCATAGCCATTTAGGAAAACTGTTAAACTAGAAGAAATTCTTTCAGATAAAACAATAGTACACAGTCTTATAATCAAGGATTTTAGTTAATCCAGAATTCTGATGCCCTCCATGCAACCAAAAGTTTGCCTCTTTTATTGAAATTGTTGGAATATAATCCGTCGGGATTATATTTTGTAAATAAATAAATAAAATTGATGTAGGAAGTCGAAAAGGCTGGGCAGAAGGTGAAACACAACCGTTCTATGAATTGTATAAATATATGCATTAGCAAGGGAATAATATAGAATCAGGAGTTATTACCTATCAGTGGTATCAGAGCTTGGTTGTTTGCCATAACTCCTGTTGTTCTAGAATTCTGCAATTCTGCCCCGTGCATAGTCTGTGCCCTCCTGGCTGCCAGACTGCTCACTCATTTTCTCTGACAAAATGGTTGAATTATTTGTGCTGTGACCTCAGTTATTCCTACCCATTGTATTCCATCTTCCCTTGCGAGCTGCTGAGTTTATTTCTCTACAATTTTCAAGGTTTCGACCCTAATCCCGCAAGCAGTTTGCCAACCTCTACACACCATTGCGATATTCAAGTCTGAATATCTGCTTGACATTCCTATCCGCGCAGTAGGTGCAGCATTTCCATGTTGCTCATGCACAATCTGTGCAGCAGACTTTGAAACAGTTCCATCGGTTGCCTTAGGTTTTGTATCCACCTGATTTCCTTCGTGTTTAACTTTTATTTCACTGATTTCAGCGCAGGCAAAACCACCTCACACTTTATGACTATTAGTACCCTCTGTGGCTGATTCTGAATGGTGTTGCAAGTATACTCAATAATATGAAGGAGCCCCATATTTTGTAGCTTTCCTGAGTTAACTTCGCTAGCCTGGATCAAGGCGTTTCTTCATGCACTCTCTCCTGTCTGTGTCGATGCTTTTTTCCCTCAGTCCTAGCAATCTACCCATTCCAACTGCCCTATGATTGCTTGCTCAGTCATGCATTTTCCTATATGTTACTCTCCAGTTTTGAATGTTATCGTGAACATCCACTGATCCCTATCGGTCGGGAAAAACTATTGCATGAACACTCTCTTTCTCTACATTGAATATCTATGGAGTATCGTGGACTATCTCTTCCATTGTGGTGACTATTGTGGTGCATGGAACTTGGCAGGCAGTGCGCTCTCTATGCATGAGCTATGTTCTTTCTATCCTAGTTGCGACCTGTTTTCCTGGAGCTACATCTCTTTAAATTGTCAATGATGACAGAGTTTATCATTTTTTGTTTTTAAGCACCACAAACTATTGCAGAGACTCAGACCTGCATTGTGTTGAATAATGCACATAGTTTATTGAAGGAGAGATTATCATTTTCTTGTACTATTTTTTGTAAATAAGGTGGCAGAGACTTAGACCTGCACCTTTACTCTTTCATAGTTGCTAGATTCATCACACAAGATGCAATCTATAGCATCTGGAGTTGGTGCCACTCTCACTGGAAAGAGAGGCAGAGGAAGAAGAAACTTCAGAGGTAGAGGAGGTAGAAACAACTTCAACAAAAGATCAGATTTGCAGTGCAAGTGTTGTGGAAAGACTGGGCACACATCAAATCAGTGTTGGGCTTCATGGGACTCCATCAAAGACAAGCATAACCAGAAGAAAGATGATAATAAAATTCAAGATGCTAGTAAATCTTCTGATTCTGCTCATTGTATTGTTTCACATTGTAATCTTGGAATTAATGAAATGACTTCACTTTCATCTTACAAATATTTTTGGCTGCTTGATACTGGTGCAACATCACACATGACATTTAGAAAATACTATTTTGAAGAACTTAATGAAACAATAGATGGCATAGCTTACTTTGCAGATAAGTCAAGTCTTAAACCAAAGGGAATGGGCACCATTCGACTGAAGATGCCTGGATTCCCTGATTTCTTGTTGAAGAATGTTCTTTATCTTCTAGAGTTGCAGAGAATCCTGCTATCCTTGGTGGAGATTCAACAGTGAGGCCATTCCATCCACATGTTTGATGGAATTGTAGAAATAAGAAATTCCTCTAACAACCAAGTCATCATGACTGGATACGAAGATGGGAAGCTACTAAAGCTAAAGGGTTCATCTGCAAGAGTTCAGAACTATGCCTACCTCTCTCAGCATGGAGAAGGTAATTTATCATATAGTTCATTGTGGCATGCAAGATTTGGTCATCTAAATTATAACAGTCTTCGTTTGTTGAGAAAGAATGGTGTATTTTGTTTTCCCACCATTCCCAAAGAGAAGAACAAATGTGATGCATGTATATTATGGAAACATAGTAAGCTGCCATTCCATGAATCTAATTTCAGAGCAAGTAGGAAATTAGAATTAGTGCATTCTAATTTATATGGCCCAATGCCAACCCCTTCTGCAAATGGGAATAAGTATTTTATGACATTTGTTTATGACTACTCAAGAATGTGCTGGATTTACTATTTAAAGACAAAATCAGAAGCATTTCAAACATTCAAAGACTTTCATGCATTGATAGAAAAACAAGCACAATAAAAAATTGGTACACTTCGTACTGATAATGGGAAAGAATAAACTTCAAATGATTTTGGAGATTATCTTCACCAACATGGAATTGCACATCAGACTACAGTTCCCTACAATCCTCAACAAAATGGTGTAGCAGAAAGAATGAATAGAACCATAATGAATA
>LPNX010279462.1:129706-185952 GCA_001517045.1 Pseudotsuga menziesii
TCTTTTGTCATTGGTCATGTTGCCCATTATATGCAAACTCCTAATGAAAGTCATTGGAAAGCAGCAAAAAGAATACTTCGATATATTCGAGGTACAATTCAGTTTGGGATTCATTATAGTACAGAGGGGAAACCTTTGTTCGCTGGTTTCACTGATTCAGATTGGGCCGGTGATCCTGATGATTGAAAGTCTACTACAGGTTATGTTTTCAGTCTGGGATCTGGACCTGTCACTTGGGCTTGTAAGAAACAACAATCTCTTGCTCTTTCTTCAGCAGAAGCAGAATATCGAGCCGCAGTTAATGCCAGTCAGAAAGCTTTATGGCTTCGACAGATTCTTTCAGAGTTTGGATTCGAGCAGCAGCAGCCTACTCCACTTTGGTACGACAATCAAAGTCCCATCAAGCTTGCCAAAGATCCAGTTCTACATCAGCGCAGCAAACACATTGAGCTACACATGCACTTCATCAAAAATCTTGTTCATGATCGTGTTATTGAAGTGTTCTATTGCCCTACAGATGATCAAGTTGCATACATCTTCACCAAGTCTCTTATAGAAGCAAAGTTTTCTAAACTTCGGTCTATGTTAGGAGTTCAGGAATGTGTCATTAAGGGGGGATAGGCTCTAATGCCTCCTTCCTTCTCCTAATAGTGTCACTTTTGTAAATCCTTCAATCCTATCCCAAGTTGTTCTTAAGGGGGGATGTTAGGATATTTAGACACTTAGGAGTTAGTTAAGATCAACTTGTGTAATATATCCATTAGGTAAAAGTCTGTTTCTTTAGTATGAATTAGTATGCATTTGTAAATATTCTAATCCGACAGTCACGATATAGAGTGATCCGACGGTTCAACTTCTCTTAGATCATACCTACCATTGATCCGTGGCTTAACACCCGATTGGTCTATGATCTCTATTTAAAGAGCATAGAGGGTCCTTGGCTAGTTGATCGATTATGAGAAGCTCATGTAACTTTCTTTCTTTTGCATAATAAATTGCTCCAAGTAGCTATTTGGTTGGGGCCATGGACTGTTTCCCTCTCGAGGGTTTTAACCATGTGACAAACATTGGTGTATTGATCTGTGATCTGTTTGTGTGAAGTGGTTGTTCTTGGTGTTTGGTCCTTTGGGAGTACCCTATGTACCCCAACACGGTCCACCATGTATATTTTTGTGTTTTTAGTTTTAAGTATGATATGCAAGTGCCTATCTAAAATGCAGATTGATGTAGAATACGAGGAGCGGTCACAATGTGATGCGCAGGTTCTTAACTGTCATCTTAAACTCTCTCGCATATAAATCACACACAGCAAGAAAATAAAACTAACTACCTAACCTATCCCTAGGGAGAAAGATTATCATTCATTAATGAGTAATGTATTTTGTACATGCATCATGAAAAATCACAGACAGCTGATACTTCTTTCAAAACACATGAACATTTAAAGATATTTGAACAACCAGATAACCAATTGTTTATGAACAACATTCATTACTCATAGTGGAAATTTTCATAAAATAAACCAGAGAACATTCATACAAGAACATAGGTTCACAGAGTTAGAAAGATCTAAAATGGACACAAAGCTGAAAACGAAATAGTTCCTCTTCAACAAATCCATAGCACAACATTTGAACATTCCACCAAGCTTTCTCCAACAGGAAAATTGTAATTATTTATTGCAAAAGGAAATAATTCTTCTTACAATATGTCCTCACAAATCTAACTGGGAAAAAGTCCAGATCCTCTCTAACTCTCCTATACTTATACTACAAGAAAACTCTTGGGATGCCCCTCAGTGACCTTTGGGCTCCTCAACCGTTTAACCTCACAATTTTGTCATTTTGTGAGTGCTCATGATTCGTCCAATATGTTACATTTTAGATTAAGATTTACAAGCGCTTTGTATAACAAGAGACCAACTTGATTAGTGATAAAATTCTCCTAGGCCTCAGTTGCTATTAAATCCGCTGGCCCTATTTTTTTTTTCTTGCTCAGTAATCCGTTAGTCCCTTGCTAGAGCCTATTGAGCTCGGACTTGACTCTCTTCTTCTTTTCTCTATTTATGCTTCTTCATTCTTTAGCCAATTTCTTCCTTGCTGCCTCCCTTCTACTTTGTCTTTTAAACAAATCTTACTCGTGGTAAACATCCTATCATGAAAATAGCAGATTTAGACCATTTAGGGTTTAATAAGGTAATATGAATTGCATTAATACTTGCATTCTACATAAAAAGAAAACATGAAAATGCACAGAAAATCATGACAACTAGGTCTGAAATTTTTTTCTAAACCCTCTGTCCAACTTAAAAAAAATTTGATCTTGAAAGATCATACTCTTCATCTCAATCCTGACTGTATTTGGACCAACTCAACATCCTCCAATGATAGCATAAAAAATTACAAAGGAACCGCCATCAAAAAATAGGGTAAAAGCATATGAGAAAGGTGGGAAACCTTGACTGGCAGGAAAAATACTAAGCAATGGACCACAACAAACTTTCATCAGTGAACGAAAACTCTATACGATAGATGATTAGCGCATTACGCAGTCGCAATGATGGAATACCATCAGACTATGAGTTCCACGGTCAACTGAGGATATCGGCGATCGGAAGCTCAGAGGCCTAACCGGTACTGCGTCGACAAATAAACCAACTAAGCAGTGGAAAGATAGTTTACTAGAAAGCCGCAATAGCGGATGTCAAACCAACTACGGGTCTTGGTAATCATAAAACCATCTACGATCAGAGCAGTTATATAGCAGATGATTAGTCTGCTGAGGAGCCGCAATGGTGGACGACATAAGGACTACAGCTTTCGATTAAAGTTATAAACCGTTCCAAGAGCAAAAAGCAAAATATCGCAAAGTCAAAAACCTCGGCATCGGAAAAGAAAAGAGCTAACCATCGGAACATTCAGCGTCTAGCTTCTACAATGGCAGAAAACATAAAGACTTACGGCTTCCGTTCTACTATCTAAAAACTTCCAACAACGAAAATTTATCGAAAAACAAAGTTTTCAAAAGATTTAGGCTGGGAAGCGATGAAATCAGTTTGTTTAACCTCTAAAATAGTGATAGCAAAGAGAAACAAGCTCCCACTCGAATGTAAACAGAATTCCGATAACGATGAAGGAAATCATTCAGACCAAAAAGAAACATCATTTTCAAAACACCACCGTTAACACGTTTGCAGACAGGAATTAGTTTTCTGAAAAAGCATGAAAGCAATTGGACTCTCTTCAACTTCAAACAATCCAAGTTTGTAGCAGAGAAAATAGAAACAGAGTTCAGCAATCCAAAAAATATTAAGCAAGATAAACATTAAAAGGAGGGTCCAAAATTTTAAAAAATTTGGGAGAAAAGTTGCAGCTGGAACAAAACCCTAATCGTTCCCTATTTTTTGTTCACGGGAACAATATTAGAAACAAATTATGTCAATGACACATGGTAAATGAACCCAACATTGAGAATATTTTCAACTTCTTCCTTGATGGTCGTTGCTTTTCATGAATGTACTTGACATAACTTTTGACGGACTAGTTTGGCATTAGGGTAAGTCTTGATCTCATGAATGATGATTGAAGGATCTATCCATGTCGTTTATTCATACATACAAGAAAAATGTCTCTAAATTCCCTAAAAAGGGTCACATAAGACCTAAGTTCCAAAGGAGAACAATTCCAACCCAAGTGAATATTCTCTGCAACTCCAAGTTTTACTAATATCTCAACCAAAACGGTCTTAGTAATGTTACTCTAATTACCCTTGGAATCAACAGAGTGAATGAGTACCGGTGATTGAGGTGTAGTTACAATATCAGATGAAATCAGTGTTTCAAAATGATAATATGCCATTTGGTAACTACGAAGGAAAGACGATAGGTGATTATGGTCTTTCCAAGGAATCTCATCTAAATACATGACTTCCTTGATGGATTCATCATACATAAGAGGTTGCAAAATATAATCTAGAGATGGGGGGGGATTTAACCAATATGGTAGGTGATAAAGGTCATATGCCACCAAAATATTATCATTAAGGGTGGGGTCACTAGTGGACTGGATATCCTGGTAAGTCTCTTCAAAATGTCTGAAAGATGTCAAATCAACAATTGATTTCCCTTTATCTAAAGTGCTATACTCCTAGAGGAGATCATTCTCACATACACAACCTGTGAAAGGGAGGGAGGATTGTTGGAGCAGTAATACATCCTTAGTACATAGTTTAGACCTTAGGCTAATTTTATTTTCCTAAATTGCAATGATATCCTATGGTTTAGACATAGGAGGGTTAATTCTGCAATATATCTGGTTAATTTGGCATGTTCACACCTACAACAGCCCCCTAGTTGGTCAACCTAGCCCATGTGCACCCTCATTAATGCATTGGAGCTCTACCTCCTTGATTTGTGGGGTCTAGGTTTTACCAAATGCACTAGTGGTGTATCTGGCCTAATTTGGCTCTCCTAGGAGCATTTATTGCCACCTAGAGCACCCCACTCACCTCTATATTCTCACCCATGCATGCCTAGGAACCATTGATGACCCAGCACACTCCACCAATGTTCACATGCATTTTTGTGACTGTTTGGGCTGAGTTGGAGTTCCTTTGGTCCACCTAGGGGGGATTGAGGTCAAATATCACCATGACACATGTACAACTCCAATCGGCTTCCAGATCCTCTCAAATTTGTCCAATGTACTACAAATATGTATCATACACATATTCAAGGTGTGATTTAATATAATGGTTAGATATTAGCACCTTTCACATGTGTTATTCAAGCTATTTTCAGTCTCTTTGTTCTTCTCTTACATGTTTTTCCAAACACTTTGATGGTGAAATTGTTCTAGCTCCTAGATATAACTAATTGAGAAGCAATTTCTCACATGGTATCAGACCGAGTTGGAGCTGCATCTAATCTTGTGAGGTTGAGTTGTTGTTTAGGGCATATTTCCAGTTTATGTGAGTGTTTTTCATTGCAGGTTTTTACAAAAACTTCATGGATTCGAAAGTTGTTCCTTTTTTTTCCCCATTCAACTATTCTGAATGGAATTTGAATATGTGTGCATATCTCAAGAGGCAATGTCTCTATGATGTGTCCATTGGTGTTGTGAGAGAACTAGAGTCCTGTCAAGAGAAAGATGCTTGGATTAATGACAATGATAGAGCCTGTGGAGCAATGTGTCTAGCTATACCTCCTACAATGCACTACCTCCTTGATTCTGTTGATTACCCATTTGAGCTTTGGATAAATCTGGATGAAGCTCTTAGCATGCAGCAAGAAGATGTGAGCTACATGAAGAGCAAGCAAATGGGAACCTCCTTATTGGTTCTTCCTATGATCTTGGCCCCATGCATTTCTCAAGAAGCTGTTCGAAATGAAGAATAAGAAGTAGCCAAAGACTCAACAAATGAACTAGCTCAAGTTTCTTCCTCTATGGCTTCCTCTCCTTGTCAAGAAGCTATGTTTCATGAAGAGAGCATACGAGTTGCTGCCATCACTACTGCTGAAAATTTATCTATCCATTCTACACCCTTCTCCTCTATGTCTTCTATTACGAATGGGGTAGATATATTGCTAGTTGATCTTCATAGCGAGCCTTCTCTGGAAGATGGGTTTTCTTCACATGAGAGTACCGGTTCGAAAGATGGAGAGATTTGGATGTCAAGTGAAGATCTCTCATTGCTTCACACTATTTTTCCCACATCAGAGGAAATTTCAATTTAAAATGGGCCTTCCCAAAAATAATACAAATTCCATGTCATCATGTATTATCCAATCAAAATGCTTTAAAATTCAAAAAGGGAGCACCTCTTAAACAATATTTTAATATAAATTTGGGGATAGGTATCATAAAAAAAACTACATTTTTTGTTCGTAGTTTTGACATATCTCCACGTGCTTTTACTCAAATTTCAATCGGGAGAGCTCATTGGATGCGGATTGAAATTCCACATCCTACGAGTACCCACTCGGCGTACTTTTGACGGGACCTTCTACCCCGAAAATAAGAAATACCTAAAAAAATGTGATGATGATGTCATCATCACATTTTTTCAGGTATTTCTTGTTTTTGGGGTATCAGGGCCAATCAAAAGTATGTCAAGTGGGTACTCATTGGATGCGGAATTTAAATTCACATCCAATGAGCTCTCCCGATTGAAATTTGAGTAAAAACACAAGGAGATTTGTCGAAATTACGAACAAAAAAGTAGTTTTTTCTTTTCTTCCTCCAAAATTAATAAATATTATTTTATTATTTTAACTATTATT
Source organism: Pseudotsuga menziesii (assembly GCA_001517045.1). Taxonomy (NCBI): domain Eukaryota; kingdom Viridiplantae; phylum Streptophyta; class Pinopsida; order Pinales; family Pinaceae; genus Pseudotsuga; species Pseudotsuga menziesii. The sequence goes on from LPNX010279462.1 coordinate 135,987, forward strand.
TTGCTAATTTTCCTTAGGAGGCCCATTTTGATTTGAAATTTCCTCTAATGTATATCCATCCACCATCACTAGTAGATTTCCTTCAAGTTCATATGAATATGGAGAAGCCTTTGCCATCACAATGGCACATTTGGCACTCTTGTTCCACATTCTTGCAACTAATTGCAACCTCCATTCGAAGTTGATGCTTCAAGATCCTTATGAATCGCTTGGGGTCACCTATTCTCAAGAATTTTGAGTCTCTTTCAGGCATGGCATCTTTTTAGGTTCGAAGTTCCAGTTTGAAGACCACCATTCTCTCTCCCATCAGTGCATTTCAGTTGTTCTACATGGTCTAAGGATTCATCATGCAGTTGTTCCTGAGTTGGTTGAGCACATTCCACTTCTTCCCAAGAATAAGATTCCTCCAGACATTTTTTATTTTGGAGTATATACATATATTTTTTCTATGTCATAATCCATCTTTTGAGGGGAGGTTTTGTCCCATGAGGTTTTCCTCCTTACCTCTATTACATGGATCAATAAAATTTGTAAAAGGTGACTTGTGCCTTAGTTGCCAAGGCCTAAAAATCATGAGAAGTACTAAGTCTGGATTAAGGGGGGGTGTTGAAGTAGTAATACATCCTTAGTACATAGTTTATACCATAGGACAATTTCATTTTCCTGAATTGCAATGATATCCTATGGTTTAGACTTAGGAGGGTTAGTTCTGCAATATATCTAGTTAATTTGGCCTGTTCACACCTACAACAATTCCCTAGTTGGTTAAACTATCCCATGTGCACCCTCATCAATGCATTGGGGTGCTACCTCCTTGATTTGTGGGGTCCAGGTTTGACCAAGTGCGCTAGTGGTGTATCTGGCCTGATTTAGCTCTCTTAGGAGCATTTGTTGCCACCTAGAGCACCCCACTCACCTATATCTTCTCACCCATGCATTCCCAGGACCCATTAATGACCCAACACACTCCACCAATGTTCACATGAGGTTTCGTGACTATTTGGGCCGAGTTGGAGCTCCTTTGGTCCACCTAGCGGGGATTCAGGTCAAATCTCACCATGACACGTGTACAACTCCAATTGGATTCTAGAGCCTCTTGAATTTTTCCAACGCACTACAAATATGTATCATACACATCTTCAAGGTGTGTTGTAATATAATGGTTAGATATTAGCACCTTTCACATGTGTTATTCAAGCTATTTTTAGTCTCTTTGTTTTTCTCTTGCATGTTTTGCCAAATACTTTGATAGTGAAATTATTTTAGCTCCTAGATCTAACTTGAGAAGCAATTTCTACATGGTATCCAAGCGAGTTGAATCCGCAACTAATCTTGTGAGGTAGAGTTATTGTTTAAGGCATATTTCTAGTTTATGTGAGTGTTTTTCATTGCAGGTTTTTACATCAACTTCATGGATTTGAAAGTTGTTCCTCTCCTTTCCCCATTCAATTATTCTGAATGGAAGTCGAAGATGTGTGCATATCTCAAGAGGCAATGTCTCTGTGATGTGTCCATTGGTGCCGTGAGAGAACCAGAGTCTTGTCAAGAGAAGGATGCTTGGATTAATGACAATGATAGAGCCTATGGAGCTATGTGTCTAGCTATACCTCCTACAATGTGCTACCTCCTTGATTATGTTGATTACCCATTTGAGATTTTGAGAATATGGATGAAGCTCTTGGCATGCAACAAGAAGATGTGAGCTACATGGAGAGCAAGCAAATGGGAACCTCCTTATGTGTTCCTCCTATGATCTCGACCTCATGCATTTCTCAAGAAGCTGTTCGAAATGAAGACGAAGAAGTAGCCAAAGACTTGGCAAATGAACCAGCTCAAGTTTCTTCCTCTGTGGCCTCCTCTCCTTTTCAATAAGCTATGTTTCATGAAGAGAGCATATGAGTTGATCCCATCACTACTGCTAAAAATTTATCTATCCATTCTACACCCTTATCCTCTATGTCTTCTATTACGAACGGGAAAGATGTATTGCTAGTTGATGTTCATAGCAAGCCTTCTCTGGAAGATGGGTTTTCTTCACATGAGAGTACTAGTTCGAAAGATGGAGAGATTTGGATGTCAAGTGAAAATATTTCATTTATTCGTACTATTTTTCCCATATATCCCTCCACCATCACTAGTAAAGTCCCTTCAAGTTCATATGAAGATGGAGAATCCTTTGCCATCACAATGACACATTTGGGACTCTTGTTCCACATTCTTGCAGTTGATTACAACCTCCATTCGAAGTTAATGCTTCAATATCCTTATGAATCGCTTGGGGTCACCTATTCTCAAGCATTTTCAGTCTCTTTCAAGCATGGCAACTTGTTAGGTTCAAAGTTCAAGTTTGAAGAGCACCATTCCCTCTCCCATCAGTGCATTTTAGTTTTTGTACATGGTCTAAGGATTCATCATGCAGTTGTTCCTGAGTTGGTTGAGCACATTCCACTTCTTTCCAAGAAGAATATTCCTCTAGACATTTTTTAGTTTGGAGTATATGCAGATTTTGTTTCTATGTCATAATCCATTTTTTGAGGGGAGGTTTTGTCCCGTGAGGTTTTCCTCCTTACCTCTTTTACATGGATCAATAAAATTTGTAAAAGGTGACTTGTGCCTTAGTTTCCAAGGCCTAAAAATCATGAGAAGTACTAAGTCTAGATTAAGGGGGGATGTAATAGTAGTAATACATCCTTAGTACATAGTTTATACCATAGGATAATTTCATTTTCATGAATTACAGTGATATCCTATGGTTTAGACTTAGGAGGGTTAATTTTGCAATATATCTGGTTAATTTGGCATGTTCGCACCTACAAAAACACCCTAGTTGGTCAAAATAGCCCATGTGCACCCTCATTAATGCATTGGGGTGCTACCTCCTTGATTTGTGGGGTCCAGGTTTGACCAAGTGTGCTAGTGGTGTATCTGGCCTAATTTTTCTCTCTTAGGAGCATTTATTGCTACCTAGAGCACCGCACTCACCTCTATATTCTCACCCACGCATGCCTAGGACCCATTAATGACCCAACACACTCCATCAATGTTCACATGAGTTTTTGCAATTGTTTGGGCTGAGTTGGAGCTCCTTTGGTCCACCAAGGGGGGGATTGAGGTCAAATCTCACCATGACACATGTACAACTCCAACTGGCTTTCAGAGCCTCTTGAATTTGTCCAATGTACTACAAATATGTATCATACACATATTCAATGTGTGCTGTAATATAATGGTTAGATATTAGCACCTTTCACATGTGCTATTCAAGTTATTTTTCAGTCTCTTTGTTTTTCTCTTGCATGTTTTGTCAAACACTTTGATGGTGAAATTATTCTAGCTCCTAGATCTAACTTGAGAAGAAATTTCTCACAAGGATTTTTTAATGGAAAGATTCCCATAAGTGAGGAATATTTGAGAAGACCTACCCCTATGTTTTGATATTGTAGAGCCGAAGAGGCCAAGAGCAGGAAATTGTTCGCAGAATTAGAACTTGTGTATGGAAAAAAATATTCCAATTGATCAATCGTAACAATATTCTATTGGAATGGGAATTGGACCACTTGAAACACTGATAAAGCAATTTTATGCATCATGTAGAACCAATTCCTAACTATGAGGGGATTGTAGTCTCAAGGAACATCGAAAACCTTGACATGGATGGACACTATTTTTCCCTCTAGTTTAATTAGGAGAGAGGACAGTAATCCATAAGGTTGAATTGATGACCATCAAAGGCCTTCAGGGCGGTAGGTGAATGGTTAATTTCAAAGGAGCCTATAGCTCTCCAAAATGATAGAGACATGACAGAAGTCGAGGCACCTTCATCGAACACGATGCGATAGAATTTCTTCCCAATGACTTTCGTAGACAATTGGAAAGATAACTCATGGGAGAGCCTTAACTTAAAATCATCTAGTTTAAAGGTGATAATATTACTATTTTCAAGATCCATAACTCCAAGAACTAAGTTATTCCTCTACGTAGGACATGTTTAGAGTACTTCGAGGGTGGACATGGCACATGGTGCCTGAGCCAAATATTCTACTACATAGTAGTGTTGAGCAACCCATGCACTCGGGTTAAATATCGATTTTCGAATCATACTCTTTGGTTTCTGAAAGACTGTGTCAAGAACAATTTTTTCAATATGAATATTGTTGGTAGGAGGAGTGGAAACCGTAGGTTTATTAGTTGAAGTGTTATCTCTTTGTTTTCTGGAGGAGGGTCATAGTTTTGGGATGTGGTGGTAAGACTAACCGATTAACTAGACATCATTTTAACCTCATCTATAGAAGACGAAGAATACTTGTGGAAGGATAGATGGTTAATCAATTCATGTTGGGTAGGTAAAGGATCGATCAAGACTGTCAAGGTGTGAGTGTTTTTCAAAAACATGATGACCTCTTCACAGCAAGGACATTCTTTGGTGAAGTGGTCACCTCCACATAAGTAGGGGAATTTTTCCTTTCTCTTATTCTTAGATTCGAAATCTGTGTTTTGTGTTTTATTACTCTACTGTTGATTTTCAGATTTCTTTGATTTATTCTTTCCTTGCTTTTTCATTCCTAAATATTCTAAGGCTTGAATGAAATTTACCTTGGTAGAGGAAACCAAAGTAGAAGTGGTTTTTGGATTTGTGGCGGTCTGGCTAGCAAGTTTGTTTTCATTTTTTGGGGATTTAGTCGTCGACTTTGTTTGAACAGAACCAAGTACACCATTGGATGGTGGTTCTATTGAAGGTCTTGAGGGGTCCGTAGTAGGACGGGGAGCATGTGGGATCAGGTCATATCGAGTGCATGACTAGGAATAAACCAAGTCTAGGTACTGAACTCGGCTGATGGCTTGTTCTTTGGTGACAACACCTCCCATGGCAACATCTCGGGTAATGGGTGGAAGCAATGACTTAGTGAACCAATCGACGCATAATTTGTTAGGTATGGGGTATTTTATCAACCTATGTCATCATCTCCACTCATGTATGATCAAATATATGGGTGGAAGTGGCTTGACGGAGTGAGGTCAAAATATTCGTACTCATTTTGTACCAAATTGGGAGTTGAAAATGTGTCAAAAACACCATTGTTAAGGTGTTAAAATACCAAAAAGGGTTCTGAGGCAATTCTATATACCACTTGGCAGTGCTCTCAGTGAGAGTTCTTTGAAAAAGTCTCAAATGGATAGAAGCATTGATTAGAGAGCTGGAAAAATACCAAAACTGGTAGGTCATAACATGGTTTTTGGTGTCCTTTCCAGCTTTGTAGTTAGAATTGGGTATATATGAAGGTAACTTTACTGGAATAGAGGGCCATGAAGGATCATGGTGAATAGGGTTGTTGATAAATCGTGCCAAATCTAGTAGATAAAGTTTATCCAGAAAGATCAGCTGTTGATTAGGTTGTGAGCACTAGTAATATTGATAAGGCATCTGAGTACCAGTAAGTCCGTAAGTGGATTGATAAACAGGTGTTGATGATCCTCCTATAATAGGTTGGTTTAGTTGTGGTTGGTTTCCAAATGATCCACTTGATGGTCCTGTGGGTGGTGGGCTTCCAGGTGGGACCCCAGATGGCAGACCTCTAGGTGGGCCTCTAGATGATAGACCTCTAGGTGGTGGATCTCCAGGTGGGCATTCAGATGGCGGACCTCCAGGTGGGCCTTTAAATGGCAGACCTCTAGGTGGGCCTCTAGATGGTGGACCTCTAGGTTGGCCACTAGTTTTTTTATCAAAAATTTTTAATCAATGCAGATAAGATTGTTTTCCTAGTTTACATGGGGAAAATGTAGAACAAAAACTCACAGTGATGCATCTTTTCCATAGAACATGGAACCAATTGAATGCAAATATTTCTTACCTCAACGATGAAGGTGATCCTTTCCTTGTAATTCTCCTGTGATTATCTATACCTGCAAAAGAGTATGAAGGACGCAATACAATAGTGAAAGAAACAAGACAATTCAACGATCTATACTAATAGTCAAGGAGAAGAGTAATGAACAATAGATATTAACAAAAATAATTCATGAGAAAGGGGAACGTGTTTGTGTTAACAATATAAGAGAAGAAATATACAACCAAAGACTTGACGTTGAAGCTTTGTTCACACAATTCCTTTGACATCACTTTCACCCACACTCTACAAGCTCTACAAGTTTCACTCACAACCACACTCTTTGCCTCTCTATACCAACAATGATTCCAACAACATAAAGATTATCTCTTGGTTCTCTTACCTCTCCCTATCCATGAAGCGAAGCTTGTATATATAGGCCAAAGGAATCCCAAAGGGGTTGAGATATTATGGGAGGAAGGTGAGGAATGATCCATAGAGGCTAGGGGCACGAGTGCCAACTACTCCAAGCAGTTGGGATAAGCCTCCACGAGGAATTTCATCTAGAATGCTGTCGAAATATTATTTTTTACCTTTTTGACAACATTGCCGCTTCTTATACCTGAAAAAGCTACGTCGATGCTCTTTGTCTTGAGGCAAAAAGTGTCATCAATGCACTATGTTAGTAGGTAAAAGGTGTCAAGCAGGTCTGATTCCCTATGTCAGGAGGCAGGATGCGTCAGGTCTCCTAGAGTTGGGGAAAAAGATCCTTAAAATATGGTTTGGCCATATCACTTCAAGGGATTGACCATAGAAACCAATTTTAGGTGTAACAAGGAGTATACCAAGGACTGATTCATTTATTAATTGGTCACCAGTAAATGTAATTAATTGATAGATAAGAGACTTGTCAATTCTATGAAACTCAGTAGAAACTTCCAGTTTGTAGGGAGGTTCCCTCTCTAGCAACTCAACATTTGGAGGCATCAAAATTTAGATAAAATTAGGATTTTCTTCAGGGGAGAGATCCTTGTACTTGATGCTCAACGATTCTTCAGTGAATTTTTTTTGCATAATTCCTTTTGGAATTACCATCATCTTCTCAATGAATTGTTTATTTATTGGGAAGATCGACGTTTCATGTCATGCCAAAACCATGCTGCTTTCTTATGAATAAAGATCAATACACCAACCCACAAATTTTGGAGAATATTGCATTCAAAGGATGACCATGAGAGGAAACCTTGATTCCCATATGTAAAAATGGTCTTATCTAGCTTCAAACCTTTGTTTATCCTCCATAGTTTATCCTCCATAGCTACATGGTGCATATTTTAAATGGAAGTCATAGTATCAGAAACCTCTAAAAAGGCATTTGATAGGTGCTCCTCTAGAATTATAGAAGTTATGATAGGTGAATATGGAACAGAGAATGATGATGAAGCTAATGGAGGCACCTCCATGGTAAAAGCAATAGAAATTATACTTTTGACTGTGAGGTGGTAGAATAGAGGGTAATACCTTGCGGGTAATAGGAGGTCAAAATATTAGCCAAGAATTTTGAATTTGAAAATGAGAGAGAGATGGCTTATAAAGGAATTTGACACCAATTAATGTGGATTCCACATGGTTGGATGCAATAGGCACGACTTAGCTGGAGGTAGGTGTGCACTTAATGTTGGAGATGTTACTGGAGTAGAGACATGTGTCTACAGGTTATGGGTTGCATGATTCTTTATATTAGTGGTTTGAGTAGTGGGGTAGTAGGTAGTTTATTGCTTTAGGATTAGTGGATGGAAGAATTGAGTAGACTGGTTTTGCAGACCTGAAATCATAAGATTATGCCATGTGTCTGCAGTGGTTTTCTTTCAGTGTCTAAATCCTTAAAATAAATAGTGAGCTTCTTCCGCTGCCTGAATGATTTACAATCGATGATCTATGTGATCAGGCAATTTACTCATTTCACCCAGGCACTAGATCTTTCATAGATCCATGTGTCATTTCTGACAATCTGTCCCATCGCTTAAAATTCTCTGGACACCTGACAAGCTTTGATGGGTCAACTTAATGGATTTTTTCAAACACAGGAAAACCTTGACAATTAGGAGGTTTAAATATTGTAATATATTGGTATTTTAGAAACTTATTTGGTGAACCTAAACCCATTAATCATTTTCATGTGTCACATGCGACATTTACTCATGATCACGATCATATCATGCGCTTCCCTTTATCTCTCGTATCATTAAAAAGTACCAACGTTTATCTCCTTAAGAGGGAGTTGCGACCACAACATGATCATGTCAACACAACCAGCATCTATTGGTGCACTTCAAGTAGGGAACAAGTTCTTCTCAAGATGCTTGAAAAATATATCACTAACAACTACCATGGCCAAACACTATAAAAATGACATGTTGTTGAGTGGATATAGAATGAAAACTTGAAACCAACCTAACGTACTATTAAAGTTCACTAGTTAAACATTAGGTGACCCCAACAATCAACTCGTTTAGCACCATTATTCACTTGAAATTACAATTGCGCCAAGGCAAAGAAATCACAATTATGATACATTGTTTCCATTGAAACAACACTAATCAAGACATTGACCAAGATAGAAACTCCAAAATGCAGCTTTAAAATTGAAGAATTCCATAGACATTGACTAAGATAGGAGTAGTCCCGACATTTCATATATTTCAAGTTATTATTTGTAATAACACAAACCTACAAGTTGCATTCATCTAGTAACTATGGAAAATATATAGCATCATGAACTAAAAAGTCATTTTGCATGATAACTTATTTTGACCTTGCTTAAACCATTATGCCTTCCATGGAATTTGGAACATGCTAGCTCTATACTTACTCATTGGATCCTTTAACCTTTATTATTTGATCCCTTGAATGTTATATACTCTCATCTTTCTTTTATTTCCATCTTATATATGTTATATGTTGAGAGGGGCGAGCTTAAGGATGATTCTCCACGACTTTCATTTAACCATGATACATTTAGCTCCACTTTGTGTGAATATTGTAGTCATCCTTTAGTACCTTTGAAAAACCTTAGTGAAGCATTACCTGTCAGCTTCCTTATTTCCTAAGATATGGGTTAATCCTTCATGCCATTGGTATGTTTGTGTGTTATTGATCTACCCATGATTATAGGGTTTTTTCCATGTGTTAATGATTCCATAGTGCTTGGTAGCATGCTTAGTCAACCTCCATGATGATAACACACAATTACATCTATGAGAATCCTTCAATGCTAACAATTTATCTTACTCTTCTCCTTCCTAATTCAAATATAGATTCAAAATATGGCATAGCCATCACTTTGTCAATCCACTTGGTACATCTGTTAAGCCTTATATTTCTCAAGAGAGTGCATTCTTCATTTTTTTGTTGTGTATTATCCTCAGTGGAGAACACTAGTTCCATATCTTTGAGCCCTATCACTTTCCATGTTAGTGATAGCCAACGCCTTTGTTCAATCATGTCAAACCTTTCACATGGTACCCAAACGATATTTGTAAAAATTCCATCAAATTCTTATCAAATTACTCATACTTCCCCAACAGCCTCCACACCAACATTCCATTCCAATAATTAAAAAAGCATTCATCCATAGTTTTCATTGAAAAATTCCATTTCAACCTATGCCCCAATGCCTCTTTAAAATATAGTTTGATTTCTTTATTTTTAAGCATGAAGCAAGTCTACCTTGGAGGTAGTCCGGTACCTGCTTTAACATGAAATAAATAATTGACTCTTTCTAAGGTTATCATGAAACTTTCATGGCTTCTTGAAGAAAATTTTACATACAACACATCACACAAACCCTTAGGAAGATGTATATTCAATATCTCCAACTAATCATGATCTTTGGGAGTATCAACTTTAGTGTTCCCTTGACATGCCCCATATATCTCCTTATTAAACTTAAACTACAAGAGTATAAAAGACTCACGTGGACATCTAACCATCAACACTTTTGTGTCTATTTTAACATACAACCTTACTGGAGACTCAAACTCAATGATAAGATATTTCATACATGAAATTACAAATTCAAAGGAAATAAATTTGATTTTATAAATCTAGTTCCCTCTTATTTCACTCAATATATCAAGGCACCCATTGTTCATAGTTTAGCAAAAAAATCAATAGCTCCAATTAAGAGAATAGAGGGCACCCCTGTATACTCTCTCCCTGTTCGCATTATTATGTAGCTTAGTTCATCTCGTTGGTTCCCACGGCAAGACTAAGAGTATAAATATGAATGGGAATAGAAATTAGTATCCTCCAGTTCATAAGCTGCACGGGGACTGGATTTGCATCCCTTACTTCAATCCCCCTTATTTATTCATCATTTTCTCAACCTATCTATTTTTTCTTGTCCTGTGCTTAAGATTCCATCATCTTTCTACTTCCCTACTATATTTTCATGGATATCCCCATCCATGGATTCCTTTGGTATCTTTCCTTCTCTCATCTAGCTCATTGTAGGATTTTCCTTGAACCTACTTTCTCCCCTTGTCCACTTGGGAAGGAACCTTTCCTTCCTTTTTCTTCCCACATGGTGGCCATGATATGTGTCTTCTTCTTTGGGTAGGTCTAGACTACTCCTTGGCCATTTGATTCTCCTTTATTTTCACACCATGTTCTTCTATCCCTCAATTTGCCCCTAAAATACCAAGAGAAACCTTATATATTTTATCATCGCCACTACACCTTTTGGTTTATTCTATGTTATTTATTTCCTTCCTTGCACCATACATTATATGTGTGTTGGAGCAGGGCCCCACAGTTATAGGAAAAGCTGCTATTTTTGGTAGAAGATGGACAATTTTTGGAGGGAAGACAATTTTGGTGATGCCAATAAGCTAGCGATATAAGAGATGTGATGCGATAAAGGTACGACGTCCTAGCACATTTCCCACTGCAGATCATGGCCGAAAATCGTGGCGGTCAGAATAAGAAAGTCAAAGGAAATAGTACTTGAAGTGGCCGAGAAGAGAGCTCAACTACTACATTTAAGGTAGCGGCGACGACATGAGGGCTCAGCTACCCTCATAAATGGAGAAGGAGCAACGGGCCGAGGTATTAAAGATAAAGGACAGAAGGGGAGCGACTGAGGAAGCGGCACCCATACCCGCGATCAGCACCGAAAATCGCGGAAGACTGCAGGAAGCTGCGGTGTAACTAGTAAGCGGTGGTTCAAAGTACAGATAGGCCGACTGTCACAGTTAGGGTTTTGGGTTACTGTTGGGATAGGCCCATAGCTTTGTATCACAGTGAGACCTTTGGGCCACCTGTTTAAGCATGTATTTTGTATTATGAAAGGTTGGGTTGGTTGGGTTGTTACTAGTTGTCATCATTATTGTGAGACATTGAGGAAGATTCGAGCTATGGTTCTATCATTCAGTATGTAGTTATCTTACTGTAACTAGTGGCCGGCTCCTTGAGCATGAATGTAACAATCCACAGGGATTGAGAGTGAGAGAAGGGTCTATTGTAAGGAGAAAGCATTATAGGAAGAAAAGAGATCTAAGAGACGGGCTCCCAGCTGTGTGCATGGAGTTTCCCAGAAGATCTCAAGCTGCATAAGAGGTTGCAGCGGAACTATGTCTACTCTCTCAAGATATAATATAAACACAGTTCCCATGGATGTAGCTTCCCCCCTGGAAGTGAACCACGTAACATCCGTGTGTTGTGTGACTATTCCATGTGATTGTGCTCTACTTATTTGCTATCTGTTATACGTTACATGAACTTTTCTTATCAGTTAATGAATGTATGTATGCTATCCTTCAGTTTACAGTAACATAGAAGGTTAAATGCAAGTTGAATGTGTCGAGTATTCTGTATATGATTTTATCAGTGCTTGATTCACGACAGCTAACAGCTACAGTGTTAAGTGACTTCTGTATATTTAGTTCAGCGAGTTGAGCGTAATTGATGTTAAGCGCGTTAAACTGTAGAAGCTTAAGTGAAGTTGTTTAACACCCTAATGAAGGTTAACTGAGATATTATACAAAGGGAGGAAGCCTCAGGGCCTTGAGAGTTGATGAGCATATTGAGTCTTACTGCAGGAAATATCGAAGCGTAGAAAGGCGATATCGCACTCTCAGGGGAGCTATGGTGTGAGATATCTTAGGTTAAGAGTTGAGCAGAAGAGAAAGTTTGTGCATCGTCCTAGAAGCTGCGATGTGATAAGAGTTAGTCTCGTAGAAGAGTCAGCTAGGAAGAGAGAAATAGCCCTTGCTGAGATATTTAGCTGGTTAATTAGAGTCAAGAGGACCTAGGATGCTACAGAACCTGGTTGAGGAAGCCTGATTCTTCAGCCACCCCATCTAGGATCACTTCGGGTGAGACTTCAGGCCGTTCTGCGGTCTATTGCCGAAAGGGCCAGTGAGCTAGGGGTTTTGTTGGTACAATAAAGTAAGCCCAAGTCTGCCCAGTAAGATGAACAAATGGTTCCATTGCCGATTTTGAACAAATTGAAGAGCTGATGTTCTGTTGGCATCCTACTAAAGAATAACTTAACCAGTGGGTTGAGTGTAAAGAAAGAGAATTTGCTGAGAAAGAAAACAAGAGTCCTAGGATGAGTACAGAGGACTGGTTATAGAAACATATCTTCACAGACCTGCATGAGATATTTTTTGTGACCTATGCAAATGAGTTGTACGATTGGTTGTCAAAGTTGAATGATAAGAATGTATTTAAGAAGAAAAGGAACATTGTCTGGACACCAAAGCTGATTCACACTGTGAAGAACATAGATAATCCTATTTCACGGGAAGTAGACTTCTGGCTTGCGAGTTTGCTGGAAGGTTTCATTACAGAGTTTGCAGTTGATCAAAGAAAGAGTTTCAGTGAAGTATAGAGGTACTTCTTCAAGGGATATCGCGGTCAGTACTTGAACTCTTTAAATTTGTCCCTTAAGATGTTATTGTATGAAAAAGGAGTACTAGATATATTCTCAGATGAATAAGTTAAGTAAGTGTAATGTCACAAGAGTTTGAGAGTGATTCTGAAGAAATTGGATGTACACGTAGCGGTAAGAGATATAAAGTAGATTTCAGATCTTCCTTCTTTGAAGACAGTTCAGACAGTACTAGAGAACAGAGTCAAAGTAATAGAGAAAGAACAGTAGGGGGTATCCCTTACCACCCTTATACCCCACAGAAACCAACTGGGACTCAGAATAATCCCGCAGGAACTCCATCTAGTAGTTCACACACAGTACATACTACCTTTATACCACGTACATTTACACCTCCAAGTGGTAGTAATACAACAAATCAAAATCCACCTCGTAGAAATAGAATGGGGGATGACATGAAATTACCTACCTTTAGGGGTACAGGGGCAGAAGACCCATAACAGCATTGGTTCCTATGTGAAGCTATATGGACCATTAAACAGATCCAGGATGACAATACTAAGCTTGTCCAGTTGGCCACTACACTTAGAGAAAGATATTTAACATCGTATATGAAGTATACATCAGCGTAGAATAGAACACTTGCAGATGTCAGGACCGCAATGATTAAGGAATTTAAGAAACCCAAGTCGGAGTCACAATGTATCATAGAACTTAAAGACATTAAACAGTTACCCACAGAGTCAGTATGGGATTTCGATTAGAAATTTAAAGCTCTTATAGATCGAGTTAGTCTTGAGTTTGCGTCAGAGCAGCATAAGGAATGGTTCATCGTAGCACTACTCCCTCATATCAGACTCCCACTAATGCCACAGAAACTCCATACGCAGGATGAAGCATTGGATATGGAAATGAAACTAGAGGCTTCACCTTTAGCTGAGACTAGTGCAGGTATGACAAATTTACATAATCAGTTAGCCAATCTCACTTTACAGCTACATGAGATTAAGATAGGAAAAGGGGTTGAACAAGAATTATGGTGTACAAAGTGTAAAGGACACGGCCATACCAAAGATAATTGTCCAGTATTTGTTGAGTATATAGCAAGTGGGGCTCCGAACCCCTTAGTACAAAATCAAGGGCCATGGTGTGAAATCTGTAGAATAAGAGGACATAGACCATAGGAATGCCCTTTACTTCAGAAGTATGTACAAACTCCTAAGAATTTATACTGTAACTTCTGTAAGTCAGTAAGACATGATGAAAATAATTGCAGAGCTTATGATCTCATGATAGAGAGAAAACATGACTTCTAAAGAGTCTAGTCAGAAACATCAGGACCGGCAACAAGTCCACAGCATGAACCGACTCATGATGGCCGTGGTGGAGGCTTTGGCCGTGGCCATGGACCAATTGTTTGTTACAACTGTGGAGCAATAGGAAATTATGCTCAGGATTGTCAGAACCCTACTACAACATGTAAGTATTGAAAGTCCTATGATCATACTATAGAAGAATGTCCTATCTTGATAGCCAAGATTAAGGATCCTAAGCCAGCAGTAAACCAGAATATTCAGCTTATTGCTGCTGAGCAGAAAGAACCAGAACCAAGAGTCAATGTTGTGACTCGCAGCGGTGCTTCTACTAGTAGGACATCGTAGAATGCCGAAAAGAATACAGGTCCGAAGTGGGTGCGTAAAGCCATTGATAAATCTACACCACTTGACCTGCAGAAGAACAAAGAAACATTTCAGCAAGCTAAAAATTTCTTTACTGACCCTACACCATCAGGATTGCAGATATTTCCTTGTAAGGGTGTACCGCAGCAAAAACCTTGTGGCGTTAGTCCTGTGCAGATATCTCAGGCTACCACATCTGGAAGGTGTGAAGAGGATGAGTTGACAGGAAGTGTACAATCCTTCCTGCGAAGCTGCTTGAAACTCGTAAGAAATGAGAAATCCATAGGAGAGATTCAATGCATCATAGATTAGTATCAACATTCTTCTTTCGTGAGCAATACGTAGCGTGTTGTTCATAATATTATGGGCCATACAAGAACAGAAAGAGAAATGAGACTCACAGCACAAATTGGAGAGTTTGAAATGGATGAGGTAATCCTAGATTTAGGATCAGAGGTAAACGTTCTTACTAAGAAGATATGGGAATAGATGGGTAGCCCTAAGTTAGCCAGATCACCTATCCATCTGCGATTAGCCAATTAGGAGAGGGTACCGCCACTGGGTCGATTACCGCAAGTACCAGTTGATATTGATGGTGTTCGTAGCTTTGCAGATTTTGAAGTCATAGAAATTATTGGTGATAGCAGACCGTATCCAGCTTTATTAGGTATTGATTGGGCATTTGATAACATGGATGTTATCAATTTGAAGAAAAGACAAATGACCTTTGAGGATAAACAGATTCAAGTCATTGCACTGTTGGATCCTTTTCAGGGTCCTCGATACATTGAACCTATGAGAGCAGAGGAAGAGGTGTGTAATATGGAGAGCCTCTATCAGATGACTGCTAACCATAGTGATTATATCAATCCCACCACAGAAGGAAATATTACTTGGCGATGCGATAGCTCATGTGCATCGGATTTGGATGTTGGTTTAGAAAATTGGTAGAATAGACTTTATGAAGTTTCATCTCGCAGATGTGCATTTATGACTAAGTCACTGTGATGGATTGGAACAGAGATTAAGGATATTCTGTCGTTTGATGGCTTGGCAGACATCAATGACTTTTTAGAGCAGTTTGAGCAGGAAATCCCTAATGAGCAGAGGATGGTAGTTATTGACCTTGCAATAAGAGCCACACTTATATGGTGGCATGCACATAAATAAAATATCTCATCATGGGATGACTTTAAGAGATTGATGGTGATCGGATTCTCTAATGACAAGGACTATTTACAGCAGAAATATACAGGAGAAAGTGACCCCAGGTCACATATTAAGATTTGTGAACAGAATTGGTCAGACATTCCAGTGGATGAATGGGTTCACCTATTCATTCACACTTTAGACACAATCCTAAGGAACTGGTACACTGAGACAGAGTTGCACAGAGGAATGATTACATGGCCAGTTATGATAGATAGCTTTGTACTCACTTTCACTTGTGAATCTAAGTATCCGAGCATTGATCAAGCTCTAAAGACTATAAAGACTAAGATATTTGATGACTATACCCTACCACTGTATGCTCAACCTGATTGGGCCATCCAATTAGAACATGCGCTAGAGTGTTACAACTTCGCAGAAGAGCCAGGTGATGAGGATGAGAATCCTCGTAGTATCAACATTCCAGAGTCAGAAGGGACTCGCGAAGTTGATGGACCAAAGCTAGAGATTCTAGCTGTCACAGAGCCTATTAAGATTAAAAAGATCAATATTGGCACTGAAATAGAACCAAAGTTTGTCTCTATTGGAGACTATTGGGATGATGAAACGATAGGACACATCGCATATTTGTTACATGAATATCAGGAATTATTTCCCATTAAGATTATAGAGATGAAGGGAATAGTAGGAGATTTGGAAGTCATGAGGATACCTTTGAAAGAAGATGCTAGGCCAGTTAAGCAGCGTCCATACAGATTAAATCCTAGTTATAAAGAAAAAGTTAAGGATGAGATTGATAAGATGCCAGCAGCAGGCATCATTGAGCCAGTAGAAGAGAGCGAATGGGTTAGTCCCATGGTTGTGCAAGAAAAGAAAACTAAAGGATAAATTAGGATTTGTGTCGATTTGCGCAAACTCAATGACGCATCACTTCATGACCCATTTCTGACACCTTTTACTGATGAAGTTTTAGACAATGTGGGAGGACAGGAGATCTATTCATTCACCGATGTCTTTTCAGGCTATCACCAGATAAGAATCCATCCAGAGGATCGACATAAGACCACCTTTGCCCTTTGGTCTTAAAAATGCACCAGCTATTTTTTCTAGAGTAGTAGTTGCTGTCTTTAAGGAATACATCCATAAATTCTTAGAATTCTATTTTGATGATTGGACTGTATTTGGATTAATCACAAAGCATATAGGAGATTTAAGGCTCATGTTAGCGAAATGTATGCAATATCAGATTTCTCTTAACTTGAAGAAATGTATATTCTGTGCACCATTTGGTATTTTGTTGGGTCATATTGTTTGCAAATGAGGCTTGATGGTCGATCCTGCAAAGATTTCCATCATTGTAAATCTTCCAGCACCCAACTCAATCAAGTAATTGAGGACAATGCTTGGTCATACAGGGTATTATAGAAAATTCATCAAGGGCTATGCAAAGATCACAGCACCTATGGAAAAGTTGTTAAAGAAAGAAGTGAAATTCCTATGGAATGAGGAATGCTAGCAAAGTTTAGACACTCTTAAAGAGAAGATGGTTACAGCACCCATCTTAGTATTTAATCCTTATCTGATGATATCCTGATCTCAGGTCTATCTTTGAGAACAACGTAGCTCCACGTAGCTGATCAAATAGATCATCTATGCGGGGCAACGAATATCTGTTTTTAATGGTCATATTGTTTAGTTGACGGTAATCTATGCATAGTCGCATAGTTCCGTCTCTCTTTTTGACAAAGATGACTGGTGCTCCCCAAGGGGACACACTGGGTCGTATGTACTTCTTATCTATTAACTCCTTTAGCTGTGATTTTAGTTCATTAAGTTCTAAAATATTCATACGATACGGATCTTTTGAGCTAGGTATCACACCTGGCACCAATTCAATAGTGAAATCCAGTTCCCTCCTGGGAGGTAATCCTGGAATTTCCTCTGGAAAGACATCAGTAAATTCATTTAAAATAGGAATATCTTTTATTTTTAACTTATCTCTTTTAGACTTACTTGCCTCATCTGTAATGGTTACAGCATAGGCTTTACACCCTTTCCTGACTGCTCTTTTAAGTTGTAAAGCAGAAATATGTCTAATTACAGTTTTCCTAGGAATACCTTTAAATGTTACTAGTTGTTCATTATTATTTACACACGTAAAGGTTTTATCAAAACAGTTTAAAACTACCTTGTGCTGCTCTAACCAATCCATACCAATTAGTAAATCATACGAGCCAAGTGGTAGAACATTAAGCTTAATTATAGTTTTAAAATCATTCATAAGTAAGGCACATTCTTTCACATAACATGTTACTTTCCTTTTTTCCCCAGTGGCTAATTGAACTAACCAGGAACTATCAAACTTTTCAACAGTCAATTTACACTTTTCCACTATCTGAGGTGAAAAGTAACTAAGAATAGCTCCTGGATCAATTAAAATGGTTACAGGGGTTTGATTAACCATACCTTTCACTTCCACCATGGAAGTCTGATAGTCAGCTTGGCAGTTCTCCAAAGCTGCATTTATTCTGGGCATAGTCCTCGCAAATTCTCCAATGGTCATTTCATCCTGCACGGTGTGAATATTGCTGTTTGAATTTTTTCAATTTGGGAAAATCGAGGCATAGTATGGGCCATTGCATTCCCAGTACTTAACAGGCTCCTTCCATTCAAAATTTTTAGTGAAATTCCCATGATTGTTTGCAGCTTCCTTGCCTTTAAAATTACTGTAATTATTAGAGTTATTAGAAGCACCATTTCTATTTCCCTAAAAGTTATTACTGTTTGAATAATTTATGTTCTTATTATTCTTGAAATTCTTCTGGGGTACAAATTCATTTTTCTTGAACTCGGGCGGACTGTTGTTTGTCTTAGCCTTCCAGTTGGCTATGCCTTCTTTCTTCTTAATCTGTTCAAAACAGAAATTAGCCTTCCTCATGGCTTCCTCTAGAGTTTTCAGGTTATCATACTCGATTCTGTCCTTGATGTGATATGGCAGACAGCTGAGAAACCGTTGCACTTTAGGTTTCTCATCAACTAAATAAGGTACATACCTCAACAAGCTTAAGAATTTACTGTTTAGATCCTTCATAGTCATCGATCCTAACTTTAATTCGTAAAATTCTTTAGCTCTTTCTTCATCATATTGTTCAGACAGAAATTTATTCTTGAAGTACCTTTTAAAGGTGCTCTAATTAAATTCTTTTTCCTTGATCCCCTTGACTCTTTTCAGATCTTGCCACCATATATCTGCTTTTCCAGTGAGATTATAGATTTCCATTCTTTCCTTCACTTGATTTGAATAGTTGTATATCTGAAAATATTTCTTCATCCCGGATAACCAGGACTCTGCTTCCTCCCATTTTTCAGTCTCTCCATTGAAAGTTGGGGGATTTATTTTTTTAAACTCCCCGGAAATCTCTTCATATGGTCTATACTTCTTCTTTCTATCATACAACTCATCCTCACTACTGTCACTAGTAGTGTAATAACTTTGTTGTTCCTTGAACCCTTCAGATGATGAGTTGCTTTCAGCCTTAGCCAGCTTCATCTTTTTAGATCCTTTCTGATGGATAGCCTCCTCAGATTTGGATCTTTTGCTCCTCCCTTCAATCTGAAATTTTTCCATCAAGATTTGGTTCAACTCTTCTTGAGTCTTCAAAATCCTCTCATTGTCCTTCTTGACTGATTCCATTTCAGTCTTCAAATTCTTTATAGTCTACATCAGCTCTGAAGAATGAGTAGTTACCTCTTCTAACATAGGTTCTCTAGATATTTGTCTTGTCTTGGTGTTTGGAGACTCCTCCTTAGCATATTCTCCTAACTTCTCCATACCTGCCTGTTAGATTCAGAAAAAGAAATTTTCTGCTTCTTTACATAAAACACAATATAGGTTAGTATATTGTTTTTACTGTTCTACGGAAACTAGTTGGGCTGCATTGAGGCCTAGTATTTGAACCATGCTCTGATACCACATGTCAAAACCCCAAATTTTCTGAAAAATTTAAAATTTTTAATTTACATAATAATAACATAAATGCAGTTAACTAATCATTTAATTAGTTAAAGGTTATCAGCTTATTATTAGAATTCATTTGTTATTTGCATAGATTGATAGAACAAATATTTTCAGTTTACTGACTTGTTTCTTTTTGCGAACATAAGGTGGGGCTGTCATGAAAAAATGTGCTTACTTAGCTTTCGAGCTAATGCAGAAAGTTTCTTCTATCCTTACAGATTACAGGTAAGAAGATTGGCTGCTGCAAGTAAAAATTCTAAAGTCTTATGTACAATTTTGTTTGCAATTCAAGGTTCAGTAAGACATTAGTGGTTAAGCACATATCAATGCTTACTGAGGTAAAATCCATTATCTGTTCTTCATTCTAGTAGAGGTAGAATTATAGTTCTTAAGATTACTAAACTGTCTGATATCTATCATAGTTGTCAGTGTCAAAAGATCTTTAAATAAGATTGTTTACAAGTAGAAAATGAAAATCAAAAGTTTATGTTTAAGAAAACACAAATACTCTTACTTCTTAAAGTGTATGAATAAGGGGTTTACAATTTAATGCTTCTAAATTCAAACTATCCACTGATAGGGATATACTCATGCCGATGCACCAGGTCTTATTTACATTACCACTGATTCAACACATACTAAAGCTTATCTTAGGTCTGATGGATCACCTACCACAAATTGGTTATTATTTTAGTCATTAAAAGTATGTACAACATAAAAGTTTCAAGGTCTAACCATTACGTTGATAAACTTTCTCTTAAATGGCTTCACCTTCATATGTGTTAAATTCTAAGTTAAGGACATTTATTCCAGCTGATGCATTCATCAAAAATATTTAGTTGCTATTTCCTCTTGTAAGCATTTATCAAACTTAGGTGAATATGGCAAGACCATAAAGGTTAACATTATAAACACAATAGTTACTATGGTTGAATCTACAACCTCCTTAAAGTCAACCATTAGGATACTCTATAATTATATTATAGGTGTTGGTAGAATACTTGTAAAAATAATATGCTTACTTACCCATATGTATTATACTTCCCTCCTATAATCATGTTACAAACTTATTCTATTAAGACTGTAAAGTGTTAAATGACAAAGTAGTCATTCACTCGGATGAACAGGTCATAATCAAGTCCCTGACATTTTAAGTTTATAGTCTTACTCTAAATATAACTCTTAAAATCTTTACCTTAGACATTTCAAGTTTGTATACAAGATGATGTTACTGCACTTACCACTCTAGATATAGTGCTCCTTAATTCAAAAGTTTACTAATAAAAATATCATGTTACAAGGTTCTTTGCCATATAGTTCGTTGTACCCACGATGAACATAGTGTTATCATTTGATTGCATCACATGGGTGATAATATAATATAACGTATAGTAATGATTTGTTAAACCTTGCATCGGTGGTAAGTTTCCATGACAAAGTTTACGTATTAACCTAACACTTGTTATAATGTTCCAATGATAGGTTGACTCGGCCGGGACTAAGGTATAACCTTGGAGACAGCCAAAAAAATTTCAACACTGGATCCTCGTGATTAGCTCAACAAAACTATAGAAAACAAACCCACCGTGGAAAATTATTTGCATGGCGACGTGGCTTCGTTTGGGCCATGCATTGCAGGTTTTAAAAGTGTCTTCCCCAAGACCTAGCTCATTATCCTCCCTCGCCTTCAGTACTTGTCCATCCTCTGTGAAAGAAAATGGGCTGCTCTGTCACCTGTGTAGTCCTGCGACTATCTATGGCTTCTCCTCCCTTGTTAGCTTGCCCCATTGCACCAACGTGAAGGCCGTCTCATGGTGCTTCTGCTCATCATGCATTACTAGCTCTCTTGTTTTCTTTTTCGCTTCCTCCATTGTTTAAACTTGAGCCCTTGACTGTGTCCATCCTTACCATTCTCCTTCAGTTTATCCAAAGAGAGTGGTTCCACCTTTCGGAGTGTTATGGTTGAGTTTCACTGTTACTATGCATTGTTGGAAGGAGTAACAGCTCAGCTTTAGGGTTTTATCTACTCCTTCATTTTTATGACTCGAGGGTTCCCTGCTGTCAGTGATTCATGAGTGTTGTAACGCCGTTTCTTTTGCAACTGAATGGTAGACTCCTTGCTTGTGCTGGTCGATGGTCGCTGCATTGCTATTTATGACTTCTCAGTTGCTAAGGTAAAAGAATTATTCATTTTCTTTTAAAGATAATGCCAATTTCTTGTATATACATCTCTTTGCTTTTAATATAAATTTAACAGCCGGACGTATGTTTGTTTTGTATATATGATCTGCCTCTCTTCTCTGTCTGCACAAAGAGTATGGGGTTGCGGCGATAAGGGGCCACAGTAAGCCCTGGTTTCTCCATGGCTCATAAACCTTGTGTAAACCCTTATGGGGTAATGAGGGATTGGTCATTGCATCCTGTTAGACCCTCATGGCTTTTGGTTGTTTTTTCGTTGTTTATCACCGTTTGGTTAAGACTCTAGCTCTATTGCAGGGCTCTTCGGCTTCGGCCGTGAGTGTAAATTTTTGTTTTGTAAATATTACTCTGTTTATAGTAAAAAAACAGGCTGCAAGCCTTTATGTGTAAATTCTCAGTACGGCTGTGGGTTAATATTACAGAACTGGGTTTTACAGTCATTACTTGTTGTATATTCTGAATGAATAGGGTTTTTACCCTAAGTTATTATATAAGTATTAATTATTGTTTTCCTTTTCTGCATTCCTTCCTTGCTTACATTATTGAAATTTCGAATGCTTACTTATGTTTAATTTAAAACTACAACTGTGAGTAAAATACTGTTAGTTCCACCGTTTGTTGATTTACTTGTATAAATTGGGTTTTATAGGGTTTAACCCTATTTGACAATGAAGAAAATAACTCTGTTTCTTTTTCTTTTAAATTACTGCTAAGTTGAAATGTGCTTCTGCAATGTTAGGGTTACTAGTTATATTTACAGTATGTAATTAAGCTCGATAAAAGAGCATCCTGTACTTCTGTTGTTTACTTCCTGCACAAAATGCATTTGATATGTTTACTGTTAAAAAAAATATTATTATTAGGGTTTATGTACCTGGTTTATAATTTGACTTTCTTATTAATAAGAATTTGTAATTATTGATGTATAGTTTATACCCTTTTAATAATATAGGGTTTTTATATCTTTCTTTTTACAATAATTCTAAGTACTGTCACTATACTTGTAGCTCAGACAGTATAAATAGGTCTGGGATATACTTACAGTAATAAGAATACTACTTATGTTAATAGTAATAATATTCTTATATTGCATAAATAACGTACCTTATTACTATTATAATAACTATATTATCTCTCTGTGATTACTATAGCCTCTATATTAATATCCTTAGTTTATTTTTATATGTATATCAAAAATAGTACTTGTTAATTAATTCTTGTGTAATTTATGCTATACTATCTATGTTCTTTTGTAATTAATTTTTTTCTTAGTGATGATATTTATTTATATATATCCAGAATTTAATTAACTCTATCCAGAGTTTATCTTATAAGCACAAATATTAACCTTTGTTCATATTCTAAACAAAAATATTAACAGCTCTGGAAACTTGTTCGAGCTCAGTCCCAATAAAAAAGAAAGAAAATAATGAAATGAAATACATCACAAAACATTCATAAAATCTAGACCAGATTGGTTTGACAGTAGTATCTAATCATTATATAACTATTCCTACTTTCAGTTTATTATTAGACATATAGTAGTGAAGTTATTCTAATCTAGAAGAAAGGAACTGTATGGTAAAACAGGAAATAAATCTAGTCTAAAATCTACTCTCCTATTTATTCTTTATAATATAAAATTACTGAAAGCAAAATACAGTACAAGGAAGTAGTTTTTAACTAAGAACTCATACAACTGTCAATAAATTATCTTTTTTGAAAATAGTTAAAGAAACAAACTACTACTCTACAATCTCATCATGCTATCCTTATTTAAATTTTACCCCTGTGCTGGAGTACGGTCTAGTAAAACCCAGATGTGGAAAAACATAGTGGGTCTTTATTTTTCATCAAAAGATTCTATTACTAATAAACTAAAACCTTTACATCACTAAACCAGTTAACTCTTATATCATAAACTACAAACATAACATTCAACCATTCACAGTATTTAAACAAAAATAGTTAGGTGACAGAACCTACTTGATCTTTAGACAACAACATCAATTGGAGGCCGTTCCTCCCTACCAACTCCTGGAGAGCACTTAAATAGTGACTCCTCAGGACCCCCGAGCTTGCTCTGGTCTCCCTAGCTGGAACTAGGTGCAGCAATAGTCAGATACCAGTCTTCAAACTCAGTATTAATCCAGAACTTATCAGTAAGTTCTCCTAGCTAACAAGTTGTAATAAACCAAGTTACTGCAGCAATCCTCTCATAACAACTTCCTTACTGTTTTTCTCTTTTTCCCCAAATGAATTTCCTGAGTATAATTCCACCTGAATGTTTCTTCTCTGGAAAATATCTGAGCAACCCTAGCTCTATTCATTTGGTACTTTTAAAAGATTGCCTAGGTCTTTTTTGGGTTAGTTGTCATTTAATGAGTCACCTGCTCTGATCCCACTTTCTTAGGGGATCATGACCCCAAATATAGGGAAGTTTCCACCTGCAACTTAGGAAGTGTTTGAGGATGCTGCCACTTGCCTTTTTCCCTCCACCTAGTTCCATCCACCAGTTTGACCAGTAACCTCTTTTTAACAGCTCTCCCATGCTATTGTCTCCACAATTTATTTATTAATAATAAAATATTCTGAATTACATTCCACTTCTATTGACTCTGCTGAGTCATCAGGTCCTACTTAGCATTAAATTTAACATAATGTCTCAGGAATATAATTAAAACAATTAACATTATTTTACAAAATTGGGGTATGTGACATACACACCCCCTTAAAATGTAACATCGTCCTCGATGTTACTTATTCTTCATCCTCTGCAACCTCCTAGAATAGATTCGGGTATGCTTCCCACATCTTACTTTCCAGTTCCCAAGTAGCTTCTTCAAGACTAAGGTGCTTCCATTGCACCTTCAACTATCCAATTGTGTGGTTCCGTAGAGTAATTTCCCTCCTCCCGAGGATACAGTCCGGTTCCACCAGAACTTCTCCTTCTAGTTCCACCTGTACAACATTCCAATCAATCACATGAGTAGCATCATGAACATACTTTTTCAAAATAGAAATATGAAAAACATTATGCACTTTCAAGTTAGGTGGTAACGCTAGCTGATATGCAACTTGACCAATTCTGGATAAAATTTCAAGCGGACCACAATAACGTGGTGCTAGTTTTGCACAACTCCCCAGTCTTAGGGAGCTTTTCTTTGGTCTTACCTTTATAAACATGTGCTCACCCACCTGGAACTCCTTAGGAGTTCTTTTCAAATCTGCTTGGCTCTTTTGCTGATCCTGTGCTACCTTCAAATTTTCCTGCACTTGTTTCACAATCTGTTCCATTTCCTTCAATAATTCAGGTCCTAACACCATTCTATCTACTGGATTATTCCAGGAGATAGGAGTGTTGCATTTATGCCCATACAAAATTTCAAATGGACTAAACTTAGCTGATGAGTGATAGTTATTATTATATGCAAACTCTGCTAAATGCAAGTAGTCCTCCCACTTACCTGGCTAATCCTTAACATACATTCTAAACAGATCTTCCAGCACCCGATTCACTCTTTCAGTCTGTCCGTCTGTCTGAGGATGGAAAGAGGTGCTGAAATTCAGTGTTGTGTTTAATCCCTTAAACAAGGACCTCTAAAAATTCCCTGTGAATTTAGGATTCTTGTCTGAAATAATAACCTTAGGTACTCCATGTAACCTAAAAATATGCTTTAAAAATATATCAGCTATATTGGCAGCCTTGTAAGTAGTCTTGACAGGAATGAAATGTGCTGCTTTACTTAACTTCTCAACCACCACCATAATTGAATCATTCTGATTCTGATTTCTGGGCAATCCAGTAATGAAATCCAAGCTGATTACTTCCCATTTCCAACTAGGAATAGGCAAAGGTTGCAGTAAACCAGCTGGATGTTGGTGTCCAGTTTTCACTTGTTGACAATCCAAACATCTAGCTATGTGTTCAGCTACTTCAGATTTCATATTATGCCAAAAATATTCTTTTCTTAACATGGTTATAGTCTTTTGGTAACATGGATTTCCTGAGTAAGGTGTTTTATGAACTTCATCCAGAATCAGCAACTTGACCTTAGGCATATTAGGCACATACAGTTTGTCCTTAAACAATAAAAATCCATCTTTATTTAGACTATAACCTTTTATTAAGCTTTATGTAGGTTCTTCTTTAGCTGTAACTTGTAATTTTTTATAAATTTCATCCTATTTTATCCCTTCTGTGAGCTGTTCATTTAAATCAGAAGCATAAGTGCTTATTGCTGCTGTAAAATTCAGCTTTGCATTTTTGCTTAAAGCATCAGCCACCTTATTTTCTTTTCCTTTTATGTGTTGAATTTCGAAATAATATTCACTCAAGAAGGCCAACCACCTTGCTTGTCTTGCATTTAAGTTGGGCTAATCTAAAAGGTATTTCAAACCTTTATTATCAGTCATTAAAATAAACTTTCTGCCTATTAAGTGGTGTCGCCACATTTTTAAAGCATGTATAACAACTGCAAGTTCTAAATCATAAGTTGCATAATTCTTTTCGTGGATCTTTAACTTCCTAGACTCATAGGCAATGACATGCCCGTCTTGAGTCAGCACACCGCCTAAACCATCATTACAAGCATCGGTGCATACCACGAAATCCTTATTAGGATCTGTTATTCTTAGAATAGGCACAGTTGTTAATAAGGTTTTTAATTTCTTAAAAATTTCTTCACATTTTAAGTTCCAATCGAATTTCTTGCCTTTCTTTTCCAAGGAAGTGATTGGATTAGCTATTTTTGAAAAGCCTTCAATGAATCTCCGGTAATAACCGGTAATTCCCATGAATGACCTAACATCTGTTACGTCTTTTGGAACCGGCCAATCTTCGATTGCCCGAATCTTTTCAGGATCAACTGAAATCCCTTCCTTAGTCACTACGTGACCTAAGTACTAGATTTCATCCTTAAAGAAATCACACTTGCTTAAATTTGCAAAAAGTTGTTGCTCTCATAGCTCTTGTAAAACTATCTGTAAGTGTTCCTTATGTTCCGCTTCATTTTTAGAATAAATTAAGATATCATCGATAAACACGACAACAAATTTATCTAAGTACTTATGTATTATATTATTCATTAGGCACATAAAGACAGCTGGGGCGTTGGTAAGCCCAAATGGCATTACGACAAATTCGTAATGTCCATACCTTGTCCTGAAGGCTGTCTTGAAAATGTCCTCATCTTTAATCCTTACCTGATGATATCCTGATCTCAGGTCTATCTTTGAGAACACCGTAGCTCCACGTAGATGATCAAACAGATCATCTATGCGGGGCAACGGATATTTGTTTTTAATGGTCATCTTGTTTAGTTGAAGGTAATCTATGCATAGTCGCATAGTTTCGTCTTTCTTTTTGACAAAGATGACTGGTGCTCCCCAAAGGGACACACTGGGTCGAATGTACTTCTTATCTATTAACTCCTTTAGCTGTGATTTTAGTTCAATAAGTTCTAAAATATTCATACGATACGGAGCTTTTGAGGTAGGCACCACACCTGGCACCAATTCAATAGTGAAATCCAGTTCCCTCCTGGGAGGTAATCCTGGAATTTCCTCTGGAAAGACATCAATAAATTCATTTAAAACAGGAATATCTTCTATTTTTAACTTATCTTTTTCAGACCTACTTGCCTCATCTGTAATGGTTACAGCATAGGCTTTCAAACCCTTTCCTGACTGCTCTTTTAAGTTGTAAAGCAGAAATCTGTCTAATTACAGTTTTCCTAGGAATACCTTTAACTGTTACTGGTTGTTCATTATTATTTACGCACGTAAAGGTTTTATCAAAACAGTTTAAAACTACCTTATGCTACTCTAAACAATCCATACCAATTAGTAAATCATACGAGCCAAGTGGCAGAACATTAAGCTTAACTATAGTTTTAAAATCATTCATAAGTAAGGCACATTCTTTCACATAACATGTTACTTTCCTTTTTTCCCCAGTGGCTAATTGAACTAACCAGGAACTATCAAACTTTTCAACAGTCAATTTACACTTTTCCACTATCTGAGGTGAAACGTAACTAAGACTAGCTCTTGGATCAATTAAAATGGTTACAGGGGTTTGATTAACCATACCTTCCACTTCCACCATGGAAGTCTGATAGTCAGCTTGGCGGTTCTCCAAAGCTGCATTTATTCTGGGCATAGTCCTCACAAATTCTCCAATGGTCATTTCATCCTACACAGTGTGAATATTGCTGTTTGAATTTTTCCGATTTGGGCAAACCAAGGCATAGTGCAGGCCATTACATTCCCAGCACTTAACAGGCTCCTTCCGTTCAAAATTTTTAGTGAAATTCCCATGATTGTTTGCAGCTTCCTTGCCTTTAAAATTACTGGAATTATTAGAGTTATTAGAAGCACCATTTCTATTTCCTTGAAAGTTCTTACTGTTTGAATAATTTATGTTCTTATTATTCTTGAAATTCTTCTGGGGTACAAATTCTTTTTTCTTGAACTCAGGCTGACTATTGTTTTTCTTAGCCTTCCAGTTAGCTATGCCTTCTTTCTTCTTGTTCTGTTCAAATCAGAAATTAACCTTTCGCATGGATTCCTCCAGAGTTTTCGGGTTATCATACTCGATTATGTCCTTGATGTGATATGGCAGACAGCTAAGAAACCGCTGCACTTTAGGTTTCTTATCGACTAAATGAGGTACATACCTCAACAAGCTTAAGAATTTACTGTTTAGATCCTTCATAGTCATGGATCCTAACTTTAATTTGTAAAATTCTTTAGCTATTTCTTCATAATATTGTTTGGACAGAAATTTCTTCTTGAAGTGCCTTTTAAAGATGCTCCAATTAACTTCTTTTTCCTTGATCCCCTTGACTCTTTTCAGATCTTGCCACCATATGTCTGCTTTTCCAGTGATATTATAGATTTCCATTCTTGCTTTCACCTGATTTGAATAGTTGTATATCTAAAAATATTTCTTCATCCCGGATAACCAGGACTCTGCTTCCTCCCCTTTTTCAGTCTCTCCATTGAAAGTTGGGGGATTTATTTTTTTAAACTCCCCGAAAATATCTTCATATGGTCTATACTTCTTCTTTCTATCATACAACTCAGCCTCACTACTGTCACTAGTAGTGTAAT
This sequence comes from Pseudotsuga menziesii, assembly GCA_001517045.1. NCBI lineage: Eukaryota > Viridiplantae > Streptophyta > Pinopsida > Pinales > Pinaceae > Pseudotsuga > Pseudotsuga menziesii. The sequence goes on from LPNX010279462.1 coordinate 164,889, forward strand.
AACTTTGTTGTTCCTTGAACCCTTCAAATGATGAGCTGCTTTCAGCCTTAGCCAGCTTCATCTTTTTAGATCCTTTCTGATGGCTAGCCTCCTCAGATTTGGATCTTTTTCTCCTCCCTTCAGTCTGAAATTTTTTCATCAAGATTTGGTTCAACTCTTCTTGAGTCTTCAAAATCCTCTCATTGTCCTTCTTGACTGATTCCATTTCAGTCTTCAAATTATTTATAGTCTGCATCAGCTCTGAAGAATGAGCAGTTACCTCTTCTAACATAGGTTCTCTAGACATTTGTCTTGTCTCGGTGTTTGGAGACTCCTCCTCAGCATATTCTCCTAGCTTCTCCATACCTGCCTGTTAGATTCAGAAAAAGAAATTTTCTGTTTCTTTACATAAAACAGAATATAGGTTAGTATATTGTTTTTACTATTCTACGGAAACTAGTTGGGCTGCATTGAGCCTAGTATTTGAACCATGCTCTGATACCACATGTCAAAACGCCAAATTTTCTGAAAAATTTAAAATTTTTAATTTACATAATAATAACATAAATGCAGTTAACTAATCATTTAATTAGTTAAAGGTTATCAGCTTATTATTAGAATTCATCTGTTATTTGCATAGATTGATAGAACAAATCTTTTCAGTTTACTAACTTGTTTCTTTTTGCGAACATAAGGTGGGGCTGTCATGAAAAACTGGGCTTACTTAGCTTTCGAGCTAATGCAGAAAGTTTCTTCTGTCCTTATAGATTACAGGTAAGAAGATTGGATGCTGCAAGTAAAAATTCTAAAGTCTTATGTACAAGTTTGTTTGCAATTCAAGGTTCAGTAAGACATTAGTGGTTAAGCACATATCAATGCTTACTGAGGTAAAATCCATTATCTGTTCTTCATTCTAATAGAGGTAGAATTATAGTTCTTAAGATTACTGAACTGTCTGATATCTATCATAGTTGTCAATGTCAAAAGATCTTTAAATAAGATTGTTTACAAGTAGGAAACGAAAATCAAAATTTTATGTTTAAGAAAACACAAATACTCTTACTTCATAAAGTGTATGAATAAGGGGTTTACAATTTACTGCTTCTAAATTCAAACTATCCACTGATAGGGATATACTCATGCTGATGCACTAGGTCTTATTTACATTACCACTGATTCAACACATACTAAAGCTTATGTTAGGTCTGATGGATCACCTACCGTAAACTGGTTATTACTTTAGTCATTAAAAGTATGTACAACATAAAAGTTTCAAGGTCTAACCATTACGTTGATAAACTTTCTCTTAAATGGCTTCACCTTCATATGTGTTAAATTCTAAGTTAAGGACATTTATTCTAGCTGATGCATTCATCAAAAATATTTACTTGCTATTTCCTCTTGTAAGCATTTATCAAACTTAGGTGAATATGGCAAGACCATAAAGGTTAACATTATGAACACAATAGTTACTATGGTTGAATCTACAACCTCCTTAAAGTCAACCATTAGTATACTCTATAATTATAATATAAGTGTTGGTAGAATACTTGTAAAAATAATATTCTTACTTAACCATATGTATTATACTTCCCTCCTATAATCATGTTACAAACTTATTCTATTAAGACTGTAAAGTGTTAAATGACAAAGTAGTCATTCACCCGGATGAACAGGTCATAATCAAGTCCCTGACATTTTAATTTTATAGTATTACTCTAAAGATAACTCTTAAAATCTTTACCTTAGACATTTCAAGTTTGTATACAAGATGATGTTACTGCACTTACCACTCTAGATATAGTGCTCCTTAATTCAAAAGTTTATTAATAAAAATATCATGTTACAAGGTTCTTTACCATATAGTTGGCTATACCCACGATGAACCTAGTGTTATCATTTGATTGCATCGCATGGGTGATAATATAATATAAAGTATAGTAATGATTTGTTAAACCTTGCATCGGTGGTAAGTTTCCACAACAAAGTTTACGTATTAACCTAACACTTGTTATAATGTTCCAATGATAGGTTGACTCGGTCGGGACTAAGGTATAACCTTGGAGACAGCCGAAAAATTGTCAACATTAGATCCTCATGATTAGCTCAACGAAACTATAGAACAAAAACCCACCATGGCAAATTATTTGCATGGCGACGTGGCTTCGTTTGGGCCATGCATTGCAGGTTTTAAAAGAGTCTTCCCCAAGACCTAGCTCATTATCCTCCCTTGCCTTTGGCACTTGTCCATCCTCTGTGAAAGAAAACCGGAGGCTCTATCACCTGTGTAGTGCTGCGACTGTTTATGGATTCTCCTCCCTGGTTAGCTTGCCCCATTGCACCAACGTGAAGGCCATCTCATGGTGCTTCTGCTCATCATTCGCTACTCGCTCTCTTGTTTGATTTTTCGCTGCCTCCATTGTTTAAACTCGAGCCCTTGACTGTGTCCGTCCTTACCATTCTCCTTCAGTTTATCCAACGAGAGTGGTTCCTCCTTTCGGAGTGTTATGGTTTGAGTTTCACCATTACTATGCGTGTTGGAAGGAGTAACAGCTCGGCTTTAGGGTTTTATCTACTCCTTCAGTTTTATGACTCGAGGGTTCCCTGCTGTCAGTGATTCATGAGTGTTGTAACGCCGTTTCTTTTGTAACTGAATGGCAGACTCCTTGCTTTTGCTGGTCGCTGGTCGTTGCATTGCTGTTTATGACTTCTCAGTTGCTAAGATAAAAGAATTATTTGTTTTCTTTTAAAGATAATGCCAATTTCTTGTATATACATCTCTTTGATTTTAATATAAATTTAACAACCGGACGTATGTTTGTTTTGCAGATATGATCTGCCTCTCTTCTCTGTCTGCACAAAGAGTACGGGGTTGCGGCGATAAGGGGCCACGGTAAGCCCTGGTTTCTCCATGGCTCGTCCACCTTGTGTAAACCCTTATGGGGTAATGAGGGATTGGTCATTGCGGCCTGTTAGACCCTCATGGCTTTTGGTTGTTTGTTCATTGTTTATCACCGTTTGGTTAAGACCCTAGCTCTATTGCAGGGCTCTCCAGCTTCGGCCGTGAGTGTAAATTTTTGTTTTGTAAATATTACTCTGTTTATAGTAAAAGAACAGGCTGCAAGCCTTTATGTGTAAATTCTCAGTACGGCCGTGGGTTAATATTACAGAATTGGGTTTTACAGTCATTACTTGTTGTATATTCTGAATGAATAGGGTTTTTACCCTAAGCTATTATATAAGTATTAATTACTGTTTTCCTTTTCTGCATTCCTTCCTTGCTTACATTATTGAAATTTCGAATGCTTACTTATTTTTAATTTAAAGCTACAACTGTGAGTAAAATACTGTTAGTTCCACCGTTTGTTGATTTACTTGTATAAATTGGGTTTTATAGGGTTTAACCCTATTTGATAGTGAAGAAAATAACTCTGTTCCTTTTTCTTTTAAATTACTGCTAAGTTGAAATGTGCTTCTGCAATGTTAGGGTTACTAGTTATATTTATAGTATGTAATTAAGCTCGAATAAAGAGCATCCTGTACTTCTGTTGTTTACTTCCTACACAAAATGTATTTGATTTGTTTACTGTTAAAAAAAATATTATTATTAGGGTTTTTGTACCTGGTTTATAATTTGACTTTCTTATTAATAAGAATTTGTAATTATTGATGTATAGTTTATACCCTTTTAATAATATAGGGTTTTTATATCTTTATTTTTACAATAATTCTAAGTACTGTCAGTATACTTGTAGCTCAGACAGTATAAATAGTTCTGGGATATACTTACAGTAATAAGAATACTACTTATGTTAATAGTAATAATATTCTTATATTGCATAAATAAAGTACCTTATTACTATTATAATAACTATATTATCCCTCTGTGATTACTATAGCCTCTATATTAATATCCTTAGTTTATTTTTATAAGTACATCGAAAATAGTACTTGTTAATTAATTCTTGTGTAATTTATGCTATACTATCTATGTTCTTTTGTAATTAATTTGTTTTCTTAGTTATGATATTTATTTATATATATCCAGAATTTAATTAACTCTATCCAGAGTTTATCTTATAAGCACAAATATTAACCTTTATTCATATTCTAAATAAAAAGATTAACAGCTCTGGAAACTTGTTCGAGCTCAATACCAATAAAAAAGAAGGAAAATAATGAAATGAAATACATCACAAAACATTCATAAAATCTAGACCAGATTGGTTTGACAGTAGTATCTAATCATTATATAACTATTCCTACTTTCAATTTATTATTAGACATATAGTAGTGAATTTATTCTAATATGGAAGAAAGGAACTGTATGGTAAAACAGGAAATAAATCTAGTCTAAAATCTACTCTCCTATTTATTCTTTATAATATAAAATTACTGAAAGCAAAATACAGGACAAGGAAGTAGTTTTTAACTAAGAACTCATACAACTGTCAATAAAATATCTTTTCTCAAAATATTTAAAGAAACAAACTACTACTCTGCAATCTCATCATGCTATCCTTATTTAAATTTTACCCCTGTGCTGGAGTACGGTCTGGTAAAACCCAGATGTGGAAAAACACAGTGGGTCTTTATTTTTCATCAAAAGATTCCATTACTAATAAACTAAAACCTTTACATCACTAAACCAGTTAACTCTTATATCATAAACTACAAACATAGCATTCAACCATTCACAGCATTTAAACAAAAACAGTTAGGTGATAGAACCTGCTTGATCTTTGGACAACAACAGCAATGGGAGGCCGTTCCTCCCTACCAACTCCTGGAGAGCGCTCAAACAACGACTCCTCAGGACCCCCAAGCTTGCTCTGGTCTCCCTGGCTGGAACTAGGTGCAGCAATAGTCAGATACCAGTCTTCAAACTCAGTATTAATCCAAAACTTATCAGTAAGTTCTCCCAGCTAACAAGCTGTAATAAACCAAGTTACTGCAGCAATCCTCTCAGAACAACTTCCTTACTGTTTTTCTCTTTTTCCCCAAATGAATTTTCTGAATAGCATTCCACCTGAATGTTTCTTCTCTGGAAAATATCTGAGCAACCCCAGCTCTATTCATTGGGTACTTTTAAAAGATTGCCTAGGTATTTTTTGGGTTAGTTGTCATTTAATGAGCCACCTGCTCTGATCCCACTTTCTTGGGGGATCATGACCCCAAATATAGGGAAGTTGCCACCTGCAACTTAGGAAGTGTTCGAGGATGCTGCCACTTGTCTTTTTCCCTCCACCTAGTTCCATCCACCAGTTTGACTAGTAACCTCTTTTTAACAGCTCTCCCATGCTGTTGTCTCTACAATTTATTTATTAATAATAAAATATTGTGAATTATATTCCACTTCTGTTGACTCTGTTGAGTCATCAGTTCCTACTTATCATTAAATTTAACATAATGTCTCAGGAATATAATTAAAACAATTAACATTATTTTACAAAATTGGGGCATGTGACAGATGGTTACTCCTATTTCAGGAGTATGATTTTGAAATTATTGTAAAACTAGGCAGATTGAATGCAGGACCTAATCATCTGTCGCGAGTAGACTCAGGAGACAAACCAAGTAATTTAGAGGATAATTTGCCAGATGCGCAATTGTTTTCTATCCAGCTCGCAGATGAGTATTACGTAGATATTATTCACTTTCTCACTACATGATGGGCACTAGTTGAGTTTACTAAGCAGCAAAAGAAATAGTTAGTTGTTAAAGCAGCAGATTTCACTTTGATCGCAGGACATTTATACAAGTTAGGTCCAGATGACGTCCTGTGCAGATGCATTATGCCGCATGAGAAAGAGGCCATTATCAGAGAAGCACATTCAGGTACCGCAGGAGGTCATTTCGCAGGAAACTCGACTGCTCAGAAAATTCTAGCTATAGGATTATGGTGGCCTACTTTGCATAAAGACACTAAGGAGTTTTGCAGATTCTGTGATATCTTCCAGAGGGTAGAAAAACCTTCGAGCAGAGATGAAATGCCATTGCGACCACAGATTATGCTGTTGGCATTTGACAAGTGGGCTATAGATTTCGTGGGTCCTATCAACCCACCAGGGAAACAAACTGGTGCGAGATACATCATCACAAGAACATAATACCTCACCAGGTGGGCAGAGGCCAAAGCAGTAAGGAATTGTGATGCTGCTACAGCTGCATGGTTCATTTTTTAAAACATCATAAGTATATTTGGATGTCCAGCAATTTTGATGAGTGATCAAGGCACACACTTTCTGAATTGCACTATTGAGGCCTTGACAGAGGAATTTCAGATACAGCATCATAAGAGCACTCCCTACCACCCACAAGCTAATGGTACGGTGGAGGCTTTTAACAAGATTCTAGAAAATGCTCTTACTAAGATCTGTAACAACCAAAGAGATGATTGGGACCTCAGGGTTAATGCTGTGTTATGGGCTTATAGGACTACATGCAAGAAACTCACATGACACACACCTTTCAGCTTGGTGTATGGACAAGAGGCTGTTATGCCTATGGAATATATTATTCCCAGTTTAAGAATTGCTCAAATTACCGAGATGGCCGATACAGATACGATGAATGAAATATTAGCGCAACTACTTTCCTTAGAAGAAGATAGATTCATCGCAGGATTTCATCAAAAAGTACAGAAGGCACGAGAAAAAGCTTGGCATGACAGGCACATCAAGAGCGAGATTTTTTAGACAGGAGACCTAGTGCTCCTTTATGACAGCAAGTTTGTTAAGTTTCTAGGGAAGTTCAAGACACATTGGTTGGGGCTATATCAGATTCAGCAAGTCATAGAAGGAGGTGTCGTTTAGCTCAGTAAACTGAACGGGGAACTTGTTCCTACTTTGATTAATGGCAGTAGGCTTAAGCTTTATAGTGATAGCCACTCCACCTCCCAACCCTAACTCAGAGAACTAAGTGGTGCAGATGTCCAGTGTAGTTGAAAGGAGGCATCGCACCCATAACTAGTCTACACCAGGTGAAAAAGTTCCAAGTAGGAGGAATCACAGCAGGAAAGTTTAATTTGCACAAATCATAGGACGATTGCGGAGTTTCACGCCAAATTTTTGGTCCAGGACGATGCTAGCGAGGCGATGTTCCCCGTGCTGCGAAGATGATTTTGAAAGGGCAAGAGGGCCAGTCACTTCACCTTCTGACAAGCAATTATTGTCGATATCATAGGTATACGTTTCCCTAGATTTGGAAACAGTACAATGATTGTCCTAGATTTGGTAAATCTTGGTCGAGACCGTAGCTTGCGCACAATTTTTAAGGGAAATTTGAACGGGTTTTCAGTAATTAATGAGGAGCGGGGCGTGGGGTGTTGTCTTGTCCATACAATAAATGCCGCCAACAGGTCCAACCTAAGCGACCGTTGCTTCCGAGATTACCGCCTTCATTACAAATATACAAATCATTCAAACAGAAGGGTTACTTTTGCGATTTCTGAGAGTTATAGAGTAATTTGTCGAGTTTTCCCTGCACAGAGATACTCCAATTACAGAGTGCTGGTTTCCCCATTTTCGCAGCCATTTCCAGTCCAGAGTATCACACCGGGTGGTTTATGTCCGAGACACAGCCTTTAGAAGACGTCGTGCGACGATTCAAGCATGGTGGCCTCTAGTTTGCTATGACGACGCCGCCCAGGATTGTGAAATTAGGTGCAACACAGGTCAGGAAAACGCCAAGGACAAAGAGTCAAGCTCAGATAGTAGAAGAGTCTAGTTCAGAGCAAGAAGAAGAAGTTCATATGGCAGCAGTATACATTTTTCCATGAGTCGAGGACGCACCAGAGGTAACCATTCCCAAGGGTGCTAAGTTTCCTATTCCGCTACCGTCAATTGATCCTCGCATAAAGGAAGATGGAGAACTGTTAGGATGTGTCCTTGCTCTCAAATTTACAGACTATAACCTTGGAGACAGTAAGACATATCCTTAGTTTCAGCAGGATCAGTATCTTATGGTTCAGAGGAACCCGAGGACCGGTGCAGATGAGTTTGTTCCTATGGAACATGTCCAGATTCTTGAGTAGTCAGGCTTGCTTAATTTGTTGAAAATACCACATTTTGGACAAGGTATAGAGGTTAATGCCATGGTGTGTGTGCTACTTTCCTGTGTACATGGAGGTTACCTCTGGCTAGGTAACAGGGTTGATCTTAACGTCGATTTGATACACTGCATCACTAGGCTGTCCAAGAGCGGTAAGGACCCTCAAACACATATATCAGGGAAAAGCAAGGATACTAAGCTACCAACGCTTCTAGTTAACAAGTATAAGCTAGAGAGATGAGGTCGGGCTTATGACCTCACAGCCTTAGCAGATGATACACTCAGATTTATAGCCAGTTTGCTTGTAGGAAGGCTGTTAACTAAAGTTCACCCGAAAGAAGTCACAGGAGCAGTAATTCACCTTGCCGTATAGGTCGCAGAAGGTGAACAATTTAATTGGTGTTTGTTTTTATTAAATATCTTTCTTGCAGATTGTTTGGCAGCGCAGGACGAGCCAAACCACCCCTTCCACTTCTCATGGCTGCTTATATTATTTGCATTCATCAGGTGGAGAGATCTACCCCATACCTAGTTTCTACAGCTACGAGGTGGAGAGTGCAGAGGCACACGCTATGCAAACTTATGGGAAAGTAGCAGTCCAGCCAAGAAAAAGATCAATATGATAGTATTCTATGAATACTATAAGCTGTTCTAGCGAGTCATCCATGAGAAACCGTGGATCAACACAGAGGTTGTTGACATGTATCATAATCGGCTTGATTTCATTGCGGACAGGAATACAATCTATCTGAGGCCAAAAGGGTTTAGAAAGGATGACTAGGCTATTGGATTGTTCAGAATGACAGCACAAGATGTAGAATATTTCATCAAAGACTTTGATGAAGAGTGGAAGAAGGCATTAGAAGATGCCACAACAGGAATTGTACAAGCAGATACCGCACTGATAGATCCATTAGACAAAGGAAAAGGTAAGGTGGGTTCCAAGAGGAAAGATGTAGTAGAAGTGCCACCAGTGGCACAAACGTAGAAAAAAGTCAAATTCTCAACGCCAACTATAGCGACCGCACTAACAGAGGATGAGTATGATCTCCTCACAGCGAGATTGCAGGAGAAGATGTGGGAATAATTTCAGGCGATGTAAACATCGCAGGACAAGCTACAGAGCACGATAGAGAAGCAGCTTCTGGAGTTGAAAGCACTAACTGAGAATACTGCCATGATGCAGATTCCGCCAGTCAAGGCAATAGCAGGAGAAAGCTCAAAACCATTGATTTCCCACAAGGAAGTCTTTGCAAAGGATCACACCAATACAGTGCTGATACCGCCAGGGAGCATCCGATTCCCTGTTTCAATGATTGATGTGCAGAGACAGGTTAGAGAAACTGTTGAGGTTAATCTAGCACAATTCCCCATTGATCAACTACATATGATCCAATAGCAGATAGCCACAGATCTCAGAGATAGAGAGCTTGTGACTTATAACCAGAACACTCAGCTGCTACAACAGAATGCAGAGCTCACCGCAAGCTTTCAGACAAAGGCAGGGGAGTTAAGACTATCTGAAGAAAGAGAACAGGATCTAAGTCAGGTCCTGTAGAACATCACATCGGAGTCACCCCAGTGTAACATAGATCCTGCCTTGCCTCTAACGCAGAAAGTAAGAAGAATTGCAGATAGAGAAAAGGCTCTGGAAGAGACCATGGTCAAGATGGAGGAAGACCACTATTGGGCACCGTTTTGACCTCTTTTTTCCACTTAGATATCTTTCATTCCCCTTCATAAAACCTCCATATTGATTAGAAAAGATTTAAAGTTCACCCATGAACCTTGGTTAAGAGGTATAATGTCATTGCTTTCTAATAAATTGAGTTTTGAGACTTTTTAAGCATTTTAACTAAGAGTTTTATTCAGATTACGGGATGTTCTAACTTCCCGTATTATCTCCAAAGTTGAGCATTTGCAGGACAGCTAGGAAGGAACTGGAAGATAGAGAAAAGATCCTCAGTGTCCAAGGATGGATGAACATTCAACGGATAGGTGATGTGGCCTTTAGAGATGTCAAGTCAACCTCAATCAAAGGCAGCACCTGTGCTCCCACTCGGCACCAAAGAAGGGGCAGTTTTGATTTTGTTGAGTTTCACGATTCTAAATGAGGATCTCGATGGCTATGTTCATTAATTAGTTTGCAAGATTATAGCATTTCCAGTTTTCTTTTGAATTTGTATAAGTACTTCACAAAACAATGAAGAATCATCACGATTTGGGAGAAACGTATATTGTTTCTGAACTGCGTGGTTTCATTACTGTGTGATCAATTTGATGGTGAATACATTTAGAGTTTCAGTTCTGTAAATCTTCAATTGGTGTGTGAATGAGGCACTGGAGGGCCCCCATTGTTGAGTTCGCACATTCTTTTACTTGCCGATGTAGCGATTTGGGTGATTGCAGTGATTTCATTTGATGCAAGTTATTTAAATCGTGCCATTGGTATGTGTTAATCCCTGTAGTATCTAGTTTATTTTTGCAGAACGAATTCAGCTAGTTTTTAATCAAATTTCATAAAGAGCTCTGTTATCTTGTTTAATGGTCCAAGCTGCTATTCCATCGTGTTGCATATCACTTGCATTGTTTGATAAACTCTGTTCTTTTACTGGTTAAACACCGAAAGCATTGATGGTTCAAACCACGATTTATGTATACTATATATTGGTGTTTATTCAATGGTGAAGTGGTAAAGGACAATTATAAATTATGAACACTGTCTTGTAAGGGAATTTAATTAATAACTATCCATTCAGCACTGGAGTATTAGGCAGAGCTTTGTAGTCTATATGTTAAGGTTAGAATTGTTGTTTAAATGCTTTTACTATCTCATTTGTTTCACCAAAAGATTGCTTCCAAAGAAACAAATGAAGTTATCCCTGTAAAGGTTAGATTGTTGTATACTTGAAAAGAAACAAATGAAGTTATCCCTGTTAAAGGATTTTTGTATCTTTAAGTTACAGTATTTTTTTTATCTGACAGTAGATTCAATTCACAGATAGTTAAATTATCCAAATAAGTCTAGCTCTAAGTCCTAAAACTTGGATATGCCTCTAAGCTTACTGACCCGGATTGATATAAATTTAAGGTCTGATTCACATTGGTAGATCAGAGCCCAACAACCACAAGACTGCTTCTACAATGCCGTTGCCGGGGAGGCATTGTAGAAGCAGGCTTAGGAACTTTAGTTTTTTGATAAAAACAAAAATTTCAACCAAAAACACAGAATAGGTTTTACTTTTATGTCAAGACTAAGAGATGAGAAAGGAATATTTCTTAAAAACCCCCAAAAACAGAAGTAACAGGAGCTTCTCTTCCAAAAGGATTCATCTCAATAGTAGGTACTTCTAAAATGGCTAAGGAAGAAACATCAAAAGGACCAACTGCAGAACAGCGAAGGGAATATGATAGGATGCTAGAAATAGAAAACAAACGCAGACATGAGAGAAGAGAAGAAGAGAGGCGACATGAAAGAGAAGAAGAGAGGAGACATGACAGGGAGGAAGAAAGGAGACAGGAGAGGGATGAAAGAACTAAAGGAGATCAGGAAGCCACTTTTAAATTCCCCATTCTGGACACTAGTATCATCTTAGGGGAAGAGGTAAAAATGAAGAACATTCCACCCTCTGTCTTACCAAACTTTTATGGCCTGACCTCTGAAGATCCTGACTCTTTCCTATTTGAGTTTGATATCTTGTGCCGAACTTATGGATACACTGATGACACCCATAAGCTTCGTCTTTTCCCTGCTACCCTTAAAGCAGCTGCCTTGAAATGGTTCATGGGTTTAGGAGAGCATTCTATTACTAGCTGGGATGAGATGAGGAAGATCTTTCTTCACAAATATCAGGCCTACTACAGATCAAAGGATCTCAAAGATGACATCTTTGGAATGACTCAACAGGAAGATGAGAGCTTGGAGGAGTATTTGGAGAGGTTCTCATACAACTTACAGAAATCTAAATACAATTCTCTGAAAGGAATAAGAGACGAGTATTTAGATATTTTGAATGTTATGGGCAAAGGTGACATTTCTTACCTTCCTTTTGATGAGATACAAAATTTATGTCAGAAATATTCGCGAGGGAAGGCTAGAACTGGAAAAAGGGACATCATTACCAAAGTAAACAAGTCTGCAAATAGTGGTATTTCTAGGGCTGAGCTTGGAAATCTGCTAGAAGATTTCAAGACTGATTTATTGAGCACATTAGGTACACAGGTCGAAGTAGCAAAAACTAAGAAGAGACAAGAACAACAGGACCAGCAAGATCAAGCCTTGTCTATCTTTTGTCCTAAGTGTAGAAAGAAACATCCACTTAAAGAATGTCCTTTAAATGCTGTTGAAATTTGTGGCTTATGTACTTTTAATCATAAAACTGATGACTGCCCTAGATTGAAAGAGTTGCAGGCAGCTCGAATGGAGGAGAATCAAAGCATGGAGTCTCTCTACTTTATGGGACAACGAAGACCTTGGCAGCCACGATATTTAGGTATGTCTCAAGACCCTATGCAACAGTTTCATACAAATTATCAAACTCCTATTCAGAATTCATGGAGTGCACCCATGCCTTGGCAAACTTGGTCTCCTCCATTAGCCCAATCTGCTCCAAATTGGAGAGTTTATGCCCATGGTAACCAGACATACCAGCAAGCTTATTTGCAGCCCTATCAACAACCTTCATCCTATCCCCAATACCAGCAGCATCAAGTCCAAGCCCCATCTTTCCAAGTTCCATCTTTTCAACAACCCAACATGGCTCCTCAATTAGGTCCACCACCTCAATAGCTTCAATTGCCATCCAATCAGCCTCCACCTCGGCTTACCCAACTACCAGCTCAGCCAATTCCAAATCCAAATAATAAAACAGACAGACCCATGTATAATGTTGATGATGGAATGGCACTTCCCTATTCAGTTCTTCCACTGCAAAATATCAATTTAAGATCTGGGAAAACCTTACAAAAAGAATCTCCTGTTATTTTAGAAGAACAAACAGAAAATGAGAAAACTCCAAAAAAATTAAATACAGAAAAATCTCAGTCAAAAAATCAGAGTCACAAAGGAAAAACCTTAGTATCATATGAACCTCCTTTCCCAGAAAGGTTGGTCAAAGAAAAACCGTCAATTTCCTTACCTGATTTTGATGTTTTGAATGAGTTAACAAATGTATATGTCAAAATTCCTTTACTGCAGGCTATAAAGGATATTCCAATTTACACTAAAACAGTTAAGGAATTATGTCTTAATAAAAGGAAGAAGGATCCATCAAAAATTCATGTGGTAGGCAATCTAGCAGGACTAATGTCTAACACTGTTTTCATTGAAAAGTATATGGATCCTGGGATTCCAATGGTTACAATTACTATTAATAATTTTTCAATCCCAAAAACATTGATCGATTTGGGTGCTGCCATTAATGTTATGACACTTGAGACAATGGAATACCTTCATTTGACAAATCTCAGACCAACCACAACAGTCTTGGAATTAGATGATAGGTCTAAAATTACACCTGAAGGGGTCTTAGAAGATATTACTGTTTCTTTAGACTCCTGGGAATATCCTGTTGATTTTATAGTGCTTCAGCCAAAATCTAACCTAGGAGGTCACCCTTTGATTCTTGGAAGACCATGGCTGGCAACAGCAAATGCCTTCATAGGGTGTAGGTCAGGTAGCATGCTTATTTCACATGGGACAGAAAGAAAACAAATTACACTTTATCCTTCTGCCCAAATACCTTCTACATTAGATCAGCTATCATGGATTAATGAGACTAAGGCACAAGAAGAAGAAGTAGTTCAGCCTATTCTGAGTATCAACCAGTTCTTTGACTTTCAGGAAGCAAACAATGAAGATTTGTTAGATTATTTTATAGCTGAACCTGATATTTCTAAAGAATTAAGAGACATGCAATATGCTGCAGCAAATCAACTTTTGGGTTATAATTTTCAAGAAAATTGCACAGTACATTCTCTAGCATTGGCACTTCATGATATTCTCAATGTTCATTCCATCACAGATATTCAAAGTAAGACAATTGAAATCAGTCCAGGAAAAAGTTTGAATATAAGTGCACATATTACTACATCACAAGAAGAACAATTGATTAATTTAATGAATAAACATTCCCATGCATTTGCTTGGGAGTACACTGATATGCCCGGGATTCATCATGAGACATGCACTCACCACATTTACACAGATGATAAAATCAGGCCTCTTAGACAACCACAATGCAGAATGAACCCTATACTAAAAGAAATAGTCAAGGAAGAGATGCAAAAATTGTTAAAAGTAGGGTTTATTTAACCCATTTTCGACAGCCAATGGGTTTCCCCCTTGGTTGTTGTCCCTAAAAAGAACGGCAAATGGCACATACGTGTGGATTACAGGGAATTAAATAAGGCAACGTGAAAAGACTACTTTCCATTGCCTTTCATTGATCAGGTGTTGGATACCCTAGCTGGCAAAGAATACTTTTCATTTTTAGATGGTTTCAGTGGGTATAATCAAATTAGTATTGCAACAGAAGACCAAGAAAAAACCACCTTTACATGTCCCTGGGGTACCTATGCCTATAAGGTTTTACCTTTTGGCTTATGTAATGCCCCAGCTACCTTTTAGAGGGCAGTCTTGGCCATCTTTGCAGAATTAATTCATGAGTGTGTCGAAATTTACATGGATGATTTTTCTGTGTATGGAAGTAACTTTGAAGATTCCTTGGCAAACCTAGAGAAAATTCTAAAAAGATGTGTTGACTCAAACCTTTCCCTCAGTAATGAAAAATGTTTTATGATGATGACTGAAGGGATAGTTTTAGGACATCACATTTCTGCATCTGGAATAAAAGTCGACCCTGCTAAAATTCAAATAATTGAGAATTTATCTGAACCAACAACTCAAACAGATGTTAGAAGCTTTTTAGGGTATGCAGGCTATTATCGTAGATTTATTGCAAATTTCAGTAAGATAGCTCTGCCATTGTTCAAATTGCTTTCCAAGGATGTGAATTTTAATTGGGATACTGATTGTCAATCTGCATTTCAGACCCTTAAGGAGAATCTCTCAACTGCACCCATTTTAAGAGGACCAAATTGGGCATTACCTTTTCATATTTCTACTGATGCCTCTACTACTGCAATAGGGGCCTCATTGGACCAGAAAGAACATACTTTGACTTATGCAATCTATTTTATAAGTAAAAATCTGACACCTGCAGAGTTAAACTATACAGTCACTGAAAAGGAAATGTTGGTAGTGGTTCATGCTGTAAATAAGTTCCGTCATTACATAACTGGTTATGAAATTTTTGTCCATACAGATCATTCAGCCTTACGATATTTAATGAACAAGTCTATCACTAATGGTCGAATTACTAGATGGTTGTTATTAATGCAGGAATTCAACATCACTGTTCTAGATCGACCTGGACGAGAAAATCAAGTAGCAGACTTCCTGTCTCGTTTACACAATACTGGTGAGATTGTTCCTGTTTCTGATAGTTTTCCTGATGAACACCTGTTTGCAATTTCTGTTTTCACTCTTTGGTATGCTGACATTGCTAATTACTTATCAAGAGGACAATTACCACCATCTCTGACATCTAAAGAAAATAAAAAGATAATTAAACAAAGTGCTAGGCATATATGGGTTAATGGTGACCTCTTTTACATAGGATATGACCTAATCATAAGAAGATGTGTACAACAGGATGAAATTTTAGATATTTTAAAGGCGTGTCATGACGAACCGTGTGGTGGTCATTTTGCAGATAAAAGGACAGCATACAAGATACTCAATCTGGGGTATTATTGGCCTACTATTTTCAAATATGCTAAGAGGTATGTTAGAAGTTGTGATACTTGTCAACGGATGGGACGGCCAGTCCGATCTGCTGAAATGCCACTCCATCCCCAAATCCTCATTGAACCATTTGAAAAGTGGGCCCTTGACTTCATTGGTCCAATTAATCCACCATCACAAGGGAAGAAGTATATTTTGGTCTGTACGGACTATGTTACTAAGTGGGTAGAGGCCAAGCCTTTACCGAGAGCCACGGAGCAGACTGTGGTAAACTTTCTTTTTGAGGAGATCTTTGTCCGGTTTGGGGTACCTAGGGAAATTGTAACTGATCAAGGTGCCCAGTTTACTTCCAAACTAGTGCAGGAGATAGCAGAAAAGTACAAGATCAAGTACAGAAAGTCCAC
Organism: Pseudotsuga menziesii; assembly: GCA_001517045.1. Lineage (NCBI taxonomy): Eukaryota > Viridiplantae > Streptophyta > Pinopsida > Pinales > Pinaceae > Pseudotsuga > Pseudotsuga menziesii. The sequence continues at coordinate 181,131 of LPNX010279462.1, forward strand.
CCCTTACCATCCACAAGCAAATGGACAAGTGGAATCTACAAATAAAACCCTAGAAGGCATCATCACCAAAACTGTTCAGATGCATAGGAAGGATTGGTCTACAAAGCTTACTGAAGCTTTATGGGCATACCGGATCACTTGGAAAAATAGTACTAGTTTTTCTTCTTACCAGCTTGTCTACGGTAATCAAGTCCTCCTCCCTATAGAGTTTCAAATTCATACTTTCAAGTTAGCAGCAGATTTGGGCATGGATATTTCTGAGGCTCAGCAAGAAAGAATACTTCAGTTGAATCAGCTAGATGAGATGAGACAGGCTGCCATAGAACACAATATTCTGATACAATAGCAGAGAGCTCAATGGCATGACAAAATTATCAAAAAGAAGCAATTTCACATTGGTGACTGGGCATTATTGTTTGACTCAAAGTTTAAAGATTTTAAAGCCAAATTTACAACTCATTGGCTTGGTCCATATGAGATTCTTGAAGTCTATGATAATGGTTCCGTCAAACTTCAAACCATAGATGATGAAGCACGTGCATTTGTGGTCAATGGCCACCGGCTCAAGCTGTACAACAAACCTATCAGCAAGGCATATTTTATACAACAAATTTCACAGCAAAAGGAAATGCAAGTGTTGGATAGACACATCAGTGTTTTTCCTTCACCTGCTCCTTAGCTGATCTAATACAGCAAGCAAATAAAACAAAAAGAGAAAAAGAAAACAAAAATCAAAAAAAGAAAAATATATATAAAAATATATATAAAAATAAGAAAAAAGGAAGTTTAGTTGTGAAAACCAGTTTACTGGCACAATATAAACTTGAATTTTCTATGGAAAACCAGGTTTGCCTGGCCATTGAAAATTCACAAAAATATCTTCTTCAATTTCCTGTTTCTTTACATAGTTTTGTTTTTCAAATAATGAAGATCTTCTTTGGCTTGAGGACAAGTCAAAAGGTAGGCCTGTGAGGGGGATAGCATTTTCATGCTTCATTAGAACCCTCCAAGTCTTTCCATATGCAGAAGGTTGTGATTTTTCATATACAGAAGGAACCTGATTTCCAGCAATACAAGTGATTTTTAAATGAAGAGGGACCTGACTTCCAGTAAGGCAGAAGAATCTACAGAAGTACCTGACTTTCAGTAAAGCTGAAGGAATTTGAGATGGCAGACAGAAGACATCAGAAGGACAGAAATGAATCAGAATACAAACCAATTTCATCAAGCAGCACACTCATCATACAGAGACATCCAGCAAAGTCTATAAGAATTTATAGTTTTTATGTTTTAAAAAGTTTCAGAACTCTTTGTTTTTAAGTGATGACATGTTACCAATTATTGTAAATCTTAAATGCCTATTTTTTTCCATTATTCTGATAGTCTCTACCAGTACTCTATTTACCTTCCAGTAGTCTCCGCCAATACTCTATTTACCTTCCATTACTCTCTGCCAGCACTTCATTTTTCCACCCTAGGGGTCAAGATGGTTGTCAGGATCAAACCCAAGGGAAATTTTAAATGACCAAAAGACTATACTGCATTCTACAGGATATGTACTGCACTCTACAGGATACATATTGCATTCTACAGGCAGAGTTTTATTCTTGGTTTAAAGACAAATAGGGTCTCATTCTCAGCAATAAGTGAAATATTTAGATATAAAGGAATTCCAAAAAGTTTCTTTTATATATGTATTTAGTGCATCAAGCATTAGATAATATATAAGGAAGAAAACAAGGTCATATATATCTTCAGTGCATTTTTTTAAAAAGGAAAAAGGTTTATTTTAAAAGAAAATCCTTCTTATTACAGCCTGTACATTAAAAACATTGGGTATACAACAAACTGAAGTGTATATTACAGCTCGTGCAATAAACTTTGGGCATATAAAGGATTATAAATCAAAACCTTACCTTTCATTTTTATGAGAAATTGAATGAAGTGGCACATTTTTAAAATGATGAAAGGAAAATGTGGAATGATGCCCCACGGCAGCAAGTAAATAAGCTTGATTCCTGCATTATGTATTGATAAACTTGGAAACCATGATTTGGTTATTCTCCTTGAGGCCGAGTCCAATTGTTGTCTCTGCAAAATCGACTATTGTGTGAAGGAAATTGACAGTGAGAAGGGGCCGTGGGTTACAGGAAGTGTAGACACCATTTGCTGAAGAAATCGCGTAGGAGGAAAGACAGTCAGTGTGAGGGATGCCGTGAATGCTCCAATCACTATAGAAATCGTGCAAGAGGAAGTAAAAATAATTACACCAGAGAAGAGGTAAAGCTTAAAACCCTTTTCTTTGTTGAATACTCTGTTCAGACCAACAGAAATCCTACATTTTCAAACTATTGTTGAGGAAATAGGAAGACAAAGGCAGAGTTAAAGGTTGAAAGGTTCCTATTCTCAATTTAAATTCAAAATGTCATCTAGATTGGAACCAGAAAAATTTAATCCCAATGATATTCATGAGAGTTGCCTTGAGATTTTTGAAAGTAAGTAGTGGGTAAACTTCTTTGAAAAATTTAATGGGCATAATGAGCAGGCTAGTCTAGCTTTTGCTGAAACCTTTGATGGAGAAAGAGTTATAGTGGGGAATTTGCATTTTAGACTGTCAGAAGATATCCTAGCACAAGTTACTGGTCTGCCACAGAAAGGAGAAAGGTTTTTCAAGACTAAACAGTTTAAAGAGAAAGCATGGATGCCATTTTTGTGTAGGTCAAGAGCAGGGTCAGTCAATTGGAAGAAAGGGATACCAAGAAGTTGGCTGGTTCATCCCTGGGATGAAATAGTTTATGTCATTCAAAAATTTATTACTTGTGAAGGCAGATTCAGCATTGTTTACCTTTATCACATCAAGCTATTACAACATTTAAAAGGTGAATGTGAGATCAATATGCCCTATTTCCTGCTACAGAGTCTGACTAAGATGGCTAAAGCTGTCCAAAGGCGCCCAAAAGACAAGATGACAATCCTTTCTCACTGTGGACTCATTAAAATCATCATCCAGCATGAGTTACAAAGGCAAAATTTGACATGGTCAGGATTTCTAGTTCACAATCAGTTTGAAGAGAAGGAAGAATTGCTTGAAGAATGTCTCAAGGAAGATGAATTGTTGATGATCACATACCCTGAGGCAACAAGCTCAAAACCGCCAAAGGGGAAGAAGAAAAAGAAAGAGGTATTGTTGATTACTGATGATGAAGACAACTCTGAGGTAGCAAGTTCAAAACAGCCTCAGAGAAGGATACAAACTAGAAGTGTGAAGAGAAAAGAAAAACAGTATCAAAAACAAGATTAAATCTTCACCACCTACCAGAGAAAGCCAAGAAAGTATAAGCAAGCTCAAATCCAATCAGCATTAGAAGATGAGGAACATATACAAACCTTGGAGAGTCCAGAAGAAGATCCAGTAGTTGAAAAAGGACAAGATATCCAAGATCCTGATGAGGTGATCAAGCAGACAAAAAGGATCAACCTCTTCTTAGACCAGCAAGAGAAGGAAAAAGAAAAGCAGTTAGGACAGGAATTACCCAAAGGTTCAAGTTCTCTTTTCTCAGAGCAGCAAGCTATAGAAGAGGAAAAAGAAGATTCAGCACAAGATCATGAAGAAATGGGGATGGGTACCAATTCTGAGCAGCTTCCAATAAAAATGAAGAAAAAGAAGGCTTCCAAAAACAATAAAGAGATCAAGAGATTGAAACTTGAACTAAAGGAACTTGAGAAAAAGAATGAGAAGTTAAGAGAAGTCAATTGGAAGCTGAAGGTTCAGAGGACACGCATCACTAAACAAGCATACAGATGGTATAAGCAAAGGAAGGTTTTAAAGGCTAAGTATGAGAGATTGAAGGTCCTCTATGCATCTCGGGCTTCAACAGATGTATCATCACAAACAGAAGACTAGAAGCAAGATGATCAGCAACAAAATTTTGTTTTTTGAACAGGGTCAAACATTTTTTGGCATGGGGACATGCAGCAGTTTCCTCTTGGGGGAGACGTTGGGCACCATTTTGACCTCTTTTTGCCACTTAGATATCTTTCATTTCCCTTCATAAAACCTCCATATTGATTAGAAAAGCTTTAAAGTTCACCCATGAACCTTGGTTAAGAGGTATAATGTCATTGCTTTCTAATAAATTGAGTTTTGAGACTTTTTAAGCATTTTAACTAAGATTTTTATTCAGATTACGGGATGTTCTAACTTCCCGTATTATCTCCAAAGTTGAGCATTTGCAGGACAGCTAGGCAGGAATTGGAAGATAGAGAAAAGATCCTCAGTGTCCAAGGATGGATGAACATTCAATGGATAGGTAATGTGGCCTTTACAGATGTCAAGTCAACCTCAGTCAAAGGCAACACCTGTGCTCTCACTCGGCACCAAAGAAGGGGCAGTTTTGATTTTGTTGAGTTTCACAATTCTGAATGAGAATCTCGATGGCTATGTTCATTAATTAGTTTGCAAGATTATAGCATTTCCAGTTTTCTTTTGAATTTGTATAAGTACTTCACAAAACAATGAAGAATCATCACGATTTGGGAGAAACGTATATTGTTTCTGAACTGCGTGGTTTCATTACTGTGTGATCAATTTGATGGTGAATACATTTAGAGTTTTAATTCTGTAAATCGTCAATTGGTGTGTGAATGAGGCACTGGAGGGCCCCCATTGTTGAGTTCGCACATTCTTTTACTTGCCGGTGTAGCGATTTGGGTGATTGTAGCGATTTCATTTGATGCAAGTTATTTAAATCGTGCCATTGGTATGTGTTAATCCCTGTAGTATCTAGTTTATTTTTGCAGAACGAATTCAGCTAGTTTTTAA
>LPNX010279462.1:186274-240592 GCA_001517045.1 Pseudotsuga menziesii
ACAGCAATAAAGGAAGAAGTCAAGAGCTTAGGAGCTCTTGCAAAGATGAAGAAGATGACAGAGATGAACCGTTTGCAACAGGAAGCACAAAGGTTGCGAGAAAAAGAGATATAATTCAATAATATGCTTCAACCGTATCAAGAACAAATCGCAGAGCTGGTCAATGCGGTTGAGAAGAAGGTCAAGGAGTTCACTACAAGCAAGAGTGTAATTGATAGCACAAAAGACCCCATGATTAGTCAAGTTATGCTTGAAGCGGCACAAGACTGTATTGAAGCTATGGACAAAGATGTCGCAGGACTCAAGGAGAGATTCGCAAGGACTTCGCAGGAAGCCAAGGAGAAGCTACAGAAAAAGAAACCAGCTGTTAGTGGCTCGGGGGCGAGCCATAAGTAAGTGTTAGGGGACTGTTGGAGCAGAGCCCCGCAGCTACAGGAAAAGCTGCTATTTTTGGTAGAAGATGGACAATTTTTGGAGGAAAGACAGTTTTGGCGATGCTGATAAGTTTGCGATATAAGAGATGCGATGCAATAAAGGTACGACACTGTAGCGCATTTCCTGCCGCGGATCGCGGGCCGAAAATCGTGGTGGTCGAAACAAGAAAGTCAAAGGAAATAGTACTTGAAGTGGTCGAGAAGAGAGCTCAACTACTGCATTTAAGGTAGCGGCGATGACAGGAGGGCTCAGCTACCCTCATAAATGGAGAAGGAGCAACGGGCCGAGGTATTAAAGATAAAGGACAGAAGGGGAGCGACTGAGGAAGCGGCGCCCATACCCGCGATCAACGCCGAAAATCGTGGAAGACTATAGGAAGCTGCGGTGTGACCAGTAAGCGGCGGTTCAAAGTACAGACAGGCCGACTGTCTTAGTTAGGGTTTTGGGTTATTGTTGGGATAGGCCCACAGTTTTGTATCACGGTGAGACCTTCGGGCCACCTATTTAAGCATGTATTTTGTATTATGAAAGGTTGGGTTGGTTGGGTTGTTACTAGTTGTCATCAGTATTGTGAGACATTGAGAAAGAGTCGAGCTCTGGTTCTGTCGTTCAGTCTATAGTTATCTTACTGTAACCAGTGGCCGACTCCTTGAGCATGAATGTAACAATCCGCATGGATTGCGAGAGAGAGAAGGGTATATTGTAAGGAGAAAGCATTATAGGAAGAGAAGAGATCTAAGAGAAGGGCTCCCAGCTATGTGCGTGGAGTTTCCCGGAAGATCTTAAGCTGCATAAGAGGTTGCAGTGGAACTGTGTCTACTCTCTCAAGATATAATATAAACACAGTTCCCGTTGATGTAGCTTCCCCCCTGGAAGTGAACCACGTAACATCCGTGTGTTGTGCGACTATTTCATGTGATTATGCTCTATTTATTTGCTATCTGTTATCCGTTACATGAACTTTGCTTATAAGTTAATGAATGTATGTATGCTATCCTTCAGTTTAAAGTAACATAGAAGGTTAATTGTAAGTTGAATGTGTCGAGTATTCTGTATATGAGTTTATCAGTGCTTGATTCACGACAGCTAATAGCTACAGTGTTAAGTGACTTCTGTATATTTAGTTCAGCGAGTTGAGCGTAATTGATGTTAAGCACGTTAAACTGTAGAAGCTTAAGTGAAGTTGTTTAACACCCTAATGAAGGTTAACTGAGCTATTATACAAAGGGAGGAAGCCTCAGGGCCTTGAGAGTTGATGAGCATATTGAGTCTTACTGCAGGAAATATCGCAGCGCAGCGTAGAAAGGTGATATCGCACTGTCAGGGGAGCTGCAGTGTGAGATATCATAGGTTAAGAGTTGAGCAGAAGAGAAAGTTTTCACATCGTCCTAGAAGTTGTGATGCGATAAGAGTCAGTCCCATAGCAGAGTCAGCTAGGAAGAGAGAAACAGCCCTTGCTGAAAGATTTAGCTGGTTAATTAGAGTCAAAAGGACCTAGGATGCTACAGAACTTGGTTGAGGAAGCCTGATTCTTTAGCCACCCCATCTAGGATCACTTCAGGTGAGACTTCAGGCCATTCTGCAGTCTGTTGCCGAAAGGGCCAGTGAGCTAGAGGTTTTGTTGATACAATAAAGTAAACCTGGGTCTGCCCAGTAAGACCAACAATGTGGTTCTATTTTCTTCCCCTTTTGTTTCTTAAGTTGAGGTTTAGTCCCCTCTCTATTTTTGTCAAAAATTAGGGCCTCATTTAATAGGACTCCACCCTAGTTAGGATTCACCATTTTGCATGTTTCCCCTATCTCTCATATAGTATGCAACATTTTGGTCTAGTTAATGTATACTTTAAAGAGCAATTGATGTGATACTTTTCCTCGATTTTGGTTTCACCAACTACCTTGAATGTATCATTTCCTATGCTCACCCTATACTAGGCATTAAAGTTGCGTCAACCACCAATTTCTTTGTACTTTCTATTATTAGCTTGTTTCTCCTTCTAACTGGTCACTAGATAATGGTTGACATCACAAACCACCTTCCTCCTTGTGTTTTGGATTATTTCTTATACTTGTTATAGTTCAAATTGACACTTCCATGTTTATGATGACAATATCCCAAGATGACACCTAAGTATCCAAGATCGATCATGAACATGAACCCATCATCATGGAAGTAACCCTAATTTGATAGTATTTGATGGTCTGAATCTCCTTGAGGAGATCAAGCTCATTCCCCTTTGAAATTAGTGAGTTGCAAGCAAGAAAGAGACCCCACACACATTTCTCTAGTGCAAGGAGTGTGCCATGCACCTTACCCCTAGGCAAAATGAGTGGACCTAGATAAGTGGCTAAAAATTATAAAAAACTTGAAAATGGGAAAGCTATTACGTTTTTGAGTTTGTTGGTCTCATTTGCAACCTCCAAAACCAGCTAGAAACCATCACAACTATCCTAAACAGTTCTTGAATATAAAGGGATTTGATGGACCAAGTGAGAGGGCACGCCCGTATCATTGTTATAATGGAGGAATTTTGCCACCATTCTGAATCTCCTCATTCCCTTGTCCCTCAGTGAGCACCATTACCAAAAGTGTTGAAGGCATCATTCTTATATGACTTCTACCGTATGCATATGTGGAGAATTGAAGTGTTTGGAAGCAGGAGTATAAGTGATTCATGAGCAAATAAACCCTCTCATTGGTTTTGAAAGGTGGCTTTGCTAAAAATTAAGTGGCTATGGTAAATAGTTAAGTGGTTATACTAATATAATGCAACATAAAACCATTCACATATAAAGATACATGTAGTAATCAACTCATTGTAATGCAACCAATAGCAATGACTAGTAATACAAACAGCCATTTCCTAGTGCTAACTTTTGCAAAATTGTGTCTCTTAGCATTCCTAGTGCAAACTTTTGCAAAATTGTGTCTCTTTTAGCATGTGAGAATAATTCAAAGAAGTGATTTTTAAAGATACCATTGTACATATACGTTGTGTTGTGCTTGAAACAACAATTCTTCATTGCCCTTTCATTGGCATGGTCTTAGACAGTGGATTAATACAAACAGAGATAGATAGGCAAGGTCTTCCAACTGATTGTGTGCTTTCTTCATAGTCAACTCAAATAACTTGAATGCCTCAACTATCGATTTCAAACAATCTTACAACGAAAGATTATAGCAAAGGTTTTCAAGTTAGGCTAAGGAATAGACGAACAAGGGAGGATTGGTCACATCGTCTCCATTTCCTTCCAACATCTGAACAACCCTCCTTAAAACACTTAAGATCTATAGATCTGTATTGGCTCCACCAGTAGACCAACTTTATTCTTCAGCGTCGTCTCCTTCTTTGCATCTTCTGCTTCTCTCTTCCTTTCAATCTCAGCACTCACCACTCTGAAGCAGCTTGAAAGCCCACTCAAGAAAGTAAAATTGACTGGAACGGTTCACCTTCCAATGGATGTTCTTTCTTTTCCCACGAATCTATAGCAAAAGCATTCCGAAACTATATATATATACACATCTCATTTAGATGTCGACGTCCAACAATATATTGTAGGGTTTGTTGTCCAACTTTTGGCAGACCAAAATTACACACTTTGGGTATGAAGCCGACGTCCAACAATATATTGTGAGGTTTGAAAGCAATTCCACGATCAGCACCAAAAATGCAATTGTTCTCAGCTTAAGACTTTACGGAGAGATCCATTGAGCATGTACTCAGATACCAACTGCAGTGCAGTGCGCTTCTAGGGTTTTTGAAAGTACAATACCCACCAGACGAACCGAATTGACATGATGGACCCGTACTCCATTCATGAATTGGTCTCGCTATGCTTACAACTATCAAGAATCTAAATCTTTATACACGACACCATTACTTCCTTTTTCCAACTTTTCTGCGAAGTTGTTTGTAATCTTCTTGAGCTGAGAAAGACCAGAACAGTTGTAGCGCAATTGCTGTCAACGCTACTGCTCCCAAGGATCAACCTGTAGTGGAACTAAAGAGATGGATATCAATGTGATTTATGTAACCTTCAAAAGAGATTTCAATTGTGATATTACCCAGAAAACATATGAACGGTCCATGACAAGATGACATGTGGGACTAAATCCACGTGGGCCAATCCACCTACCCACCACAGGCATGAACACACATATAATATAAAATATTGATTTTTTAAATACACTCAATGTCTTTCCATATTATAAATTTTAATAGAAGAGTGCTTTTTGGTTAGTATAGTAGCAAATTCAAAAGCAGTGAACTAAACTCGATACCATTTTTTTGTTGACCAAGATCTGGTTGAAATTATTTAAAGTGAACTTTTTAGTGATTGGACTTGCATAATCTGAGTGCCCTAAGCATAATGGAGGATTCTAAGTCCTAAATCCATTTTTATCATTTAAACATATTTTTGAAAGGCAATAAAATTTAAAAAACGTCATTGTATTACTACTATTTTTGAAGGGCAACAAAATTACTAAAACTCCAATATAAATAACTACTAGTAAATTAGTAATATCAATACTTTTATCTTATTAATTATATAAAATTATACTTTCTAAATTCCAACCATACTTTCACTAAGAAGGAAAATATTAAGTTAGTATTATTTCCATTTCCATCATCCATGCTTTTCTATTTTGTAGGTTTTCTTGATTTTTTTCTGAATGCAAATTTGTCATTTAACAATGATTTTTCTATTATTTTCATTTTTTTAGTATTGCAATTAGCATCTACATAGTACAAACTTCAGTGCTCAATCCTCAACTAAATGATTTGAAAGTTCGAAGTTGAAAGTTGGAAGTGGAACTTGGAAGGCTGGAGCTTCAGCCTATAAGCCCTTGGAGTTGGAGAGTGGATAGTGGAGTCTCTACTCTGGACACACACTCTTGGAAAGCATTATCAAGATTCAAAGATCCTGCTTGCAGGATTTTTTTAGTTTAGATTTAAAGATTTGTTTAAAAATATATTGATTTGTTTAAAAGCTACTATGATTTTTTGTATATTTTCTTTAATGTATATATATTTAAACTCAATACTCGAGTCTATAGTATATGGTTGGTATATGGTTGAGAAAACCGAAATATTTTTAGGAGAGTATTATCTCTAAATAAAACTGCGGAGTGCAAAGTGAAAATAACATAATATATCCAGGAGAAAACGAAGGTTGTTAGGGCTGTGAAATTGATCCCAGTCTCTCTTGTGTGAACTCGGTCATTTACTTGTGCAAATATTTTAGCTTAACCTTCCTTCCCCGAGACTCCTTCACAGCTTCCTTGTGTTCGTTATCCATTTTTATTTGCCACTAATGGACTGATGATCCACAGACTTGAAGGTGACTTGAAGCTTGATCTGTTCCATGTTTCTTTTATAATTACAGGCTGTCGTCATTTTTAGATTGTATCAGTTAAGGAGTCTTTCTCTGCATATCGGTAGAAAGGGGCTTAGTGGTTTGTTTAAATAATTGTTGGTGTGTATGTGATCATTCTTGTGAAACAGTGTGATAGTTGGGCATGGGGAGACTATCTCCTATTTTTGATAGTTGGGCATGAGGAGACTATCTCCTGTTTTTTATTTTATTCTTGAAAGGTAAAATGTCAAAACTTAAAAAAAATATTTTGACGGAGAGAATAAAAACCAAATTCCAAATATTTTGACTGGAGAATAGAAACCAAATTCCAGCACTGAGCGCGAGGGCTTCTTTTATTAGTCCATTTCCAGCACTGGAAGACTTATTAAATTCCACACGGCTTCTCTTAGATCAGTCCATTCAAATTGTAGAGTGGTTTAGACTTTGAAGACCCAATGGCTATCGAAAATTGTGGACTGAATTTCAGAAAGATTGAATAGTTAATTAGTAATTTTATTTGCAATATAACTGTGGTTTATTTTGCCTCAGTTATATTGCAAAATCATAGTCTTGAGTTATATTGCAAAATCATATTCTTTCTAAATTGAAGAATATAGAGAGAGACATGGTATACGACGTTTTTAATAATATAAAATAAAATATGAATATAGTCGTAGAATCGTTAAAATATATATATTCTTTTATAAGTTGTAGAATGGTTAAAATATATATATTTTTTATAAATTTTATAATGGTTAAAATACTTATTTGTAAATTCTTTGGATGTATAATTGGTATACAATTTTTTGATTTGTGATTTTATGGGCATTTGGTTAATAATATTGTTAAAATTATATATTATTTATATTGCATTTTTGGAGGGAAATACTTATTAGAAATATATTTTAGATACATTTTGGTTTAATATGGTCAAAAAGTTATCTAGCTTTGGGATGATTATAAGTATAAATATTTTTTTAATAAAAGGGAGGGGGTTTGGATTATTTACGAGAATGTATAGAAAAAAGGTAATGTATTGAAATATTAAATAAGAGTTATAAGGTGGCACTGTTCTTACACAATTGCAAAACAACAGAAGCTTTGAAAAAACAGAAGCTTTTGGCAGTTGATGTTCTTTAGAGCGTTTCTTAGTTTTTAGTTTTCAAATCCAAAAGCAGTTGATGTTCTTTAGAGCGTTTCTTGGTTTTTAGTTTTCAAATCCAAAAGCTTTGAAAAAAAGAAGTTGTGGATGGAACTCTGACAATATTCCAAGTTCAAAGGAATCCTTTGAAGTTTATAATTGTTTGCATCAATGCAATCCGACACAAATTCTTGTTGGTCGTGCTATAAAATATCTGCCGTAAGGAGTACTTTTTCCATTATTGTCATACGATATTTTATTATTTGGTTTTAAGGCCTACAACATTTGGCGTAAGGAGCTTGCTTGCAACAACAATCTTTTGCAATACTCAAATGAAGCATCAATTCTAAGTTTTTTGCATTCCATTTCCTGAATAATTGAATCATTGATGAAATGCATTGCAAAAATCTAGTCATCATATTAAAGTTAATAAAAGAATGATTGATGGGATCCCAATGTCGATTGGTCCCCATGTTCAAAGCTCACCGTAACTGAACATGAATCTTATTTCATATTAAATACAATTTAATCGAAGTTTAAGTATAGCCCTACGTGAATTTGAGCTGCATTTTGAATAGATGACCCTATAAAGTACAACATGAAGGGTATTTTTTTTAAATGTTCCAAAATCTTTACTACTATACCCTATAAAATACTGCAGGAAGGGCATTTATTTTTTAAATGTTCCAAAATCTTCTACTGCACAATTTTTGTAGTGAAAACACGGGAAATTAAGTGGCATTATCGATCACTTGTTAAATAACATTTTAGATCATGGATGGCTGCGAGGGATGGGAATACAACAATACGATCAGCTATCAAAGGAAAGAAGTGAAGGATTCCAGCTCCAAACGCAAAGAAAGAGAGGCGTGCCAAAGACCACACGTTCAAAAACTGTAGTTATCAATACCAAAATTACTTTAGACGTCTCCATCACTATAAAAACCACACATTCAAAAACCAGAAGATTATGTATGTTGTCTTCATGACCATTTTAATAGTATTGGGGTCATTAGTCATAACACAAACTTTATTTAGATAGCCTAGCCGCATAACTTGTAATTACTGAACATCCATAGGCCACAAGTTAAGTGCCACAAATGAACCATTATCAATGTCATGCCATACTTTGGAGAAGTGTTATTATTATTGTTATTATTAAAAATAACTCTTATATATATATAATGAAAGCAACAATACTTTTAATATTATTATTATTATTATTATTATTAGGAGTTCATGTATTTTTATTAATAATAATATAAACAATATGGATGGCCATGTATGGCTATATTTTGTAATGTTTGACTATGGTTGCTTTAATTGAATATCTTTGATTTGGTAGTATGTTTAACCATGGATGATCTGATCCAGATTTATGCAGGAACGCAATAGAATATACAAATAACCACAAAAACAAATATGCAACGGAAATAACACTTCATTTCATTAATCAATAACTGAAACTTGTTTACATACACATTGGAAATAAACTAGCTAGAGTGATGATAGCTTATCTCTGAGAAGAGATGTGGCGGCTACATGCCTCTGAACTCTGTGTTACAATGAGGCTCGAAGGCCTATATATTATTGAGAAATAATGGAAACCCTACACATCCAAAAACCTAACCCTAGGAGGTGAAACATCGGAATGTGGGTCCTATTGGGTAACTTGGTACATCAATTTCCCGGGGTCGTAACTTTAGCATACTACATCCGTTTGACGCGCATGATACATCGTTAGAAAGATTTGTTTAAGGACTACATTCATAAATGACAAATATGAAGTCCAAAACGGACTCATATTTCCCCACCATTCGATGTCAAAAAACGTCATTTAGGGCCTCAAAATGGCTCTGAAAGTTTAGGACCCAAAAACTGCCAAAAATAGTAAATTGTGCTACAATTAAAGAAACTGGAAAACTGAAAGAAACAATGGTGGGGGTCCAAGTGGAATAGGTGGGTGACCACTAATATCCTCCCGGATCATTCCTCCCCCCTTAGGAAGCAATGGTCCCCATTGCGTTGAGTTCCTCCATGAGATGAGGAAACTTCTGCTGAACTTGGTCCCTAGTGAGCCACTTTCCTTGGTGAAGGAGTTGACCTGCTTTAACAACTCGATATAGATGGATCTTCTACTGGCGGGTGTTCTTGATCTGTGTGTCCATAATTCGATCAGTTGTGGCTTGTTCCATGCAGTCAGGGTTTAACTCTATTGGTGTGAGTTGTTTTGCCACATTTGATGTGTCCAGTAGAGGTGGAAAGTAGCGCCGAAGGTGGTCCACATTGAACACTGGGTGCATACCAAGGAATGGTGGAATACTGAGCTCGAAGGGATTGTCCCCGACAGCTTTGGTGATGGTGTATGGCCCATATCGGAGCGGGCGAAGCTTGCAGTGGGGTCTAACAAGGCACTCCTTCTGCAAATGTAGCCACACTTTGTCGCCCACCTAGAAGTTGTGTTGCACTCGATGTTGATCATGTTGCTGCTTGTACTTAGCATTAGACCTGTCCAATATGTCATGAACCTGTTGGCGAATGTGCTGAATGGGCTCAATGAAGCTGTTCGCCTTGGAAACTTCAGACTTGATATGAGCTGAATCATCCTGAGTAGTTGCAAATGGCATCGCTACGTCAATGGGACATAGTGGCTGGAATCCCAAGCCCACCTAAAAGGGGCTGTGGTTGGTTGAGTTGTGGAGGGACCGGTTATAGCTGTGTTGTACATAGGGGAGGCTCTTGTCCCATGTGCGTGGATTTTTTGAGTTGTACATGCTCAAAATGTGTACGATCATCCTATTGATGACCTCTGTCTGGCCATTAGTCTGGGGATGGAAAGCTATTGACTTTGTGAGCTTGGTGTCTAGAATTGACCATAGGCTGGACCAAAATGTACTAAGGAACCTGTTGTCTCGGTCTAATATTATAGACTGTGGAATCCCAAAGTGTACCCACAGTCGTTCAAAGAAGAGTTTAGCAGTGGCTTCTGCTATGATATTCTTCTTGTAGGACGCCATTATGGCCATCTTTGAGAATCTATCAACGACCACAAACACACAGTCGTTGCTGTGCTTAGTAGAAGGAAGCCCCTACATGTAATCCATGGAGATGGATTCCCAAGGTCGACTAGGGGTAGGCAACGGAGTATAGAGGCCTTGCTTCTTGATGGATGGTTTGGAAATGGTGCACGCAGTGCAGGATTGGATGTACTTCCCGACGTCCTGTTGAAGGTTCGGCCTATAGAAATACTTCTGCAGTACTGACACTGTTTTCTCGACCCTAAAATGCCCAGCGACCCAACTATAGTGCGCTTCCCAAATCATCTTGGCATGCTCGCTTGAAGGAACACAAAGGTGTCCCATGTGACATAGTAGTACATCCTGGAGGTGAAATTTTGGAACTTGGTTTCCCTCCAAGAGTGTCTGGTATGTGTGGCTGAATTCTGGATCACTCTTGTAGAGAAGCGGCCAATCAGAAGTCTCATGCCCACAAGAGTTGAGCACAGTGGTTATCGCCATGATCGGTGGTCGGATGAGGTAGTCTGCAACATTATTGGTGCTTCCCTTCTTATACTTGATGTTCAAATGAAACTGTTGTAGATATGTGGACCACTTCTGATGGTGATCGTTCTGTAACTTCCCTTGTGTCTGTATGAATTGCAAGGGTCGATGGTCTGTGTGGATGATCGTTTCCTTCCCCAAAATGTAATGCTTCCATTGTCGGCAAGCCTGTATAATGGAATACATCTCTTTGTCATAAGTGGGATATTTGCAGACTGTGTCGGACAATGTCTCACTGTGATATGCCACTGGATGCCCTTGTTGAGTAAGGACTACCCCAATAGCATAGTTAGAGGCATCTGTCTCGATCTCAAATGGTTGTTGCAAGTCTAGTAATGTGAGCACTAGGGCACAACAGAGGCGATGTTTCAATTCTGCAAACGCCTTTTGTTGAGTTTTCGACCAAAAGAATTTTGCTTTTGCTCCTCCCCTAGTGACTTGACTCAAGGGCCAAGTGATATGAGAGAATCCCAACACGAACCTGCGGTATAAATTAGCAAGGCCCAGAAAGCTGTGAAGCTCTGTTAGAGTAGTTGGGGTTGGCCAATCCCGAATGACTTGGATCTTGGTTGGATCCACATGTACCCCACACTCATCAATAATGTATCCTAGATACTGAACCTGGTTCATGCCAAAAGTGCACTTGTCCAAATTGGCACACAACTTATGCTTCCGCAATGTTTGGAGGACCTGTCGGATGTGGTGGAGGTGCTCTTCCCAAGTCTGGCTGAAGATCAGGATGTCATCCAAGTATACTACTACAAATGAGTTGGTGAATGGCTACAAGATGTTGTCCATCAGTCTCATGAAGGTTGCAGGAGCATTTGTCAACCCGAAAGGCATGACCAACCATTTGAAAAGGCCCTCCTTGGCTTTGAAGGCAGTCTTCCACACATCAGTCGGTTCGATCGGTACTTGGTGATACCCAGACTTTAAGTCGATCTTGCTAAAATATTTTACCCCTTTAAGCTAGTCTAGGAGGTCATCAATCCATGGGATCGGGTACCTATTTCGGACAGTGATCTTATTCAGCGCCTGATAGCCAATACAGAGTCTCCAAGTCCAATCCTTCTTCTGTACCAACACGATCGAGCTCCCACAGGACGATGAACTTGGCCGAATGTGACCCTTTTGCAGCAGCTCCTGAATTTGCCTCTTGATTTCATCATTCTCCAGAACAGAACGTCGATAGATCGGTCCATTGGGCAGCGGCACACCTGGGGTCATATCGATGGGGTGTTTGACCTGGCAGTGGAGAGGCACCCCGGTGGGTGAGGTGAATATGTCCCGGTACTCCTCCACGACCTTGTCCATTTGTTGTTGTTGTACGGATGGGCCTTGTCTGGAGGTCATGGCCATGATATTGTTCTTTCCCTGAGGGCAGATCATCAAGAAAACAAACTTCCTGGTTTTGGAAATGAGCTTATTGCATTGTTTTGTAGTAACCAAAGAAATAATGGTAGGAGGTGGTACCTCTAGTATCTTGTACAAATTATTTCGCAACGTAATAATAATAGCGTGAGCCTAGGACTCATACACAGCATGTCACTTCCATAAGTATGGTTGACCTAATAATACATCACAAACATCAAGAGGAGTAATATCACATAATACCTCATCGGTGAAGGGCTTGATGTTGTAGGGAAGGCGACACTGCTGGATGACGTGGAGATCCCATCCTTGGTGAAGCCACCTGATGGTGTATGGCTACGGGTGTGCTGTGGTCGGCAAACCCAACTACTTCACGACCTCTACTAAAATCAGGTTATTTTGGCTCGCACTGTCGACAATGAACTGTAGCGGGGAACCCTTTACCCACATCTGGGAGTGGAAAAGACGCTCCTCCTCCTCTGAATCTTCTGGTTCTACCTTTTGGATATTCGTGGTAGCAACGGTGGCATTGGGATCTACATCGATAATCTTCTTCCCTCTGTCATTCCCCTTCTCGGGTTCTGATTCAGTGTAAGAGTATTCATATGATTCAGAAGCCTTTATCTCGGCCACCAGTGACTGCTTGGCCTAACACTCACTTGTGTTGTGAGTGGGGCTCTTATGGAACTCGCACCACTTTCTCGCTTCCCTCTTCGACTTTGCAATGTTGATCTTTGCTTGAGGCTTTGGCATTTTTTCTTGATTCGCCATTCCTTGGCTGTGTCCTTGGTTCTGCAGTTTGGGGGTACCTTTCCCTTGCTTTTGATTCACAGATCCAAAGTCTCGCTTTTTTTGTTTGAATTTTTGCTCAATTTTGGCAGCATACTGATATGCCGTACCAAACAAGGAGATGTCAAGGAAATCCATTTCCTCCTGAATGTATCTATGCATACAACTGCGGTACTTCAGCACCAAATGTTTCTCTGAATGTTTGATACCCAACTTGGTGCATAGGGTATGGAACAGATTCGTCAGCTCATGCACATATTGATCTCTTTGCTGCCACAGTGTAGTCCATTATATGTACTTGTCCTCATAGCTTCCCACCGGATAACATTGTCCCTTTATGGCATCTCAAAAATAATTCCAAGTGGGTACGGCCGAGAATAGAGAGGGTTCCTCCTCGTCCTTTCTCTCACAGTAGGTTTTCCACCAGTCCTTGACATGGGGGGCGGCTTTGAGTAGAAAAAAGTAATATTTTCGTGGTTAGAAAAGTCATGAACCGAGAAATATCCTTCTAATAGATTCAACCATCTATATACGACGTCTGCATCTATTCGGCCATCAAATATGGGAATGTCAAAGTTTACGTGTACCTCAAAAGGGGTTGCACCTCTGGAGTGGTTGCTAGATGCAGATGCACCGCCAGTGGGAAGTCATTGAAGGATCTGGGCAAAGTTATCCATCATTGCGTTCCTTTGTTTTCCAAGGGTCTCCCCGAGCAACATTTTGATAGGATATTTTGTTCCCTTGTCTTTCTTTTCGTCCCCCATGGGTGGCCATCAGGATTTGCAAGGCTGATCTTGCAAAGGTTCAACCAGATCGAGCCCTAACTCTTTATGCCCCGCACTCGTTGGGGACATGCAAAGAAGGATCGAGAAAGAGAAGATTGCTCTGATACCACTGATCCAGATTTATGCAGGAATGCAACAGAATAAAAAAATAACCATAGAAACAAATATGAAGCAGAAATAACACTTCATTTCATTAATCAATAACTGAAACTTGTTTACATATAGAATGGAAATAAACTAGCTAGAGTGCTGGTAGCTTATCTCTGAGAAGAGATGTGGTGGCTACATGCCTCTGAACTCTATGTTATAATGAGGCTTGAAGGCCTATATATTATTGAGAAACAATGGAAACCCTACACATCCAAAAACCTAACCCTAGGAGGTGAAACGCCAGAATGTGGGCCTCCTTGGGTAACTTGGTACATCAATTTCCCGGGGCCGTAACTTTAGCATACTACCTTTGTTTGACGCGCATGATACATCATTAGAAAGATCTATTTAAGGACTACATCCATAAATAACAAATATCAAGTTTGAATCGGACTCATTTTTACCCCACCATTCGATGTCGAAAAAACGTTGTTTAGGGCCTCAAAACGGCTCCGAAAGTTTAGGACCCAAAAACTACCAAAAATAGTAAATTGTGCTACAATTAAGGAAACTAGAAAAATGAAAGAAACAATGGTGGGGGTCCAAGTGGAATAGCTAGGTGGCCACCAATATCCTCCTGGATCATTATCACAGTGAGCCATGGTTGACTATAGCTGACCATGTTTGGTTATCTTGACCATGGACGACTTTACTTGAACATTATTGATTATGTGTAAGAATAGTTCACTTTGAACAATAGTGGTTGACCATAATAGACATAGGTGAACCATGGTTGAATTTGTTGGACTAATATTGACCGTGTTTGACTTAGTTTTACTATGGTTGACTACGGCGTTGAATATGTTTGTTTATGGTTGATTATGGTTGATAATGGTCGTTCATGGATGAGAATGGTTCATGTTTGACTCTAGTTGTTCATGGTTTACCGTGGTTATTCATGGTTGTCTATGTTTGACTATGGTTTACCCTAATTAAATATGGTTCACTAAGTTTGACCCTAGTTGCTTAACCATGGTTGTTTCTGGTTGACTATGGTTGTTCATGGTTAACCATGGTTTAATGTGGTTGAATTTGCTTGAATTTAGTTTACCATCTTTGACTATGGTTTACGAAATTCGACTATGGTTGATTTTGGTTGTTCATGGTTGAATGTGGTTTACCTTCTTTGACTATGGTTGACTCTAGTTTAACATCTTTGATTATGGCTATTCATGGTTAACCATGATTTATTGTGGTTGACTATGGTTGACCATGTTTGACTGTGGCCGTTCATAGTTGACTATGGTTGCCTAAGGATGACCATGGTTTGCTATGTTTGACCCTAGTTAGTAAACCATGGTTAATGGGTTGAATCTAGTTGAATATGGTTGACCCTAGTCAGTTGTTCGTGGTTGATGATGGTTAATCATGGTTGGCCATGATTGCTCATGGTTGACCATGGTTGTGAGAAACCTCCTACAATAAATAATGAAAATGCACAATATAACAGAAATAACAGAACACAAAAGGAACTTTATTGAACGCAGACCACTTTGAGGGGGAAACCTCCTTTGAGCAAGCTCAATACAAATAACTCGTAGATGCCTTCATCGGCCTCAACATGTACTTATATATTAATTCTAATCTAAACAACTATTACTCTCCATGAATGTGGGATAATACAATATACTCACAGGACAACTTAGAAAGCATATGCGTCCAACAACAATATACTAACAAAGTAAAGAGAAGGGTTGACACGGGTTCCTAACATCCCACTCCTCTTAGAAAAACTTTGTCCTTAAAGCTTTAGATGTCGAAATTGTTGTTGAATCTGAAGGAGTGGTTCCCATGTAGCATCCTTTGGTTTCATGTCATGCCACTGAATTAATACCTATTTCATGGATTGAGAGCGAAGATGACGACTGCGCTTATTGAGGATGGCCTCTGGCTCCAAAATGATGGATCTTTCATTATCTAGTTCTGGTAAAACAGTTTGTGCTATGATGTTGTTTCCAATAACTTTCTTAAGACAAGAGACATGAAATATTGGGTGAATGTGAGAAGAAGGAGGAAGTTCTAATTTATAAGCAACATAACAAACCTTATGAAGAACCTTATATGGCCCATCGAACTTTGGAGTCGACGTATGATGCCCTTTGAGTTGCAGGGAGTATTGTTTGTAAGGCTGTAGATGAAGAAAAACCTTATCATCGACTTCAAAAGTGCACTCAGAATGGTGTTGATTGACTTGTTGTTTCATTCGGTTTCTTTCCATGTGAAGATTGCCCTACAAAATATGAAGAATCTGATCTCTGTTTCGAAGAACCATGTAAACTTCCTGAACTTGTGAACTGCTAGGGGTGTATGGAAGGAGCACTGGTTGTGCCTAACCATAGATTGCTTCATATGGAGTCATTTTAGATGCAGTGTGGTAGGAAGTATTGTACCACCATTCAGTGAGCGGGAGCCACTTTTCCCACTATTGTTGTTGTTCAGAGGTGAAGCAATGAAGATAAGTTTCCAAAAATTTGTTGATAACTTCACTTTGACCATCTATTTGTGTGTGATACCCTTAACTCATCTTCAGTTTGGTGCTAGTGTGGAGAAATAGTTCTATCCAAAAATGACTTATGAAATTTGCATCACGATATGAGACAATGGAAGAAGGGATTCCATGAAGACGGAATATTTGGCCCAATATTTTTTTTGCCATTGAGGAGGTTGTATATGGATGGATGAGGGCACAAAAATGACTATATTTGGAGAGGATATTAACCAAAACCAATATCATTGTCTTCCCTCCATATTTAGGGATCCCTTCAATGAAATCCATCAAAATATTTGTTCAAATCCATGTAGGGATGGGAAAGGGTTTGAGCAATCCCAAAAGGAGTGTCGTTTCACCCTTGTGACACTAGCAGGTATCACATTCAAGCACCATCAATTGAATTTCCCTTTTCATTCCCTTCCAAAATAAGTTGCATCGTTCCCGGGCATACATTTTGAGGAACCCATATTGAAAAAGAATCTACTTCCCATATCAACTCTAGATAAGAAGGACTTCATATTTTCTTTTGTAGATGAAGAAGTCCTTATGTGGCCAAAGGGAAACACAATAGATGATGCAGTTGTGATTGGAGTAGAAGAAGGAGGAATTTACAAGCTAAAGGGAAATACAAAATCATATCTAACATCAAGTACCATCAATCCATGTGAGCTATGGAATAGGAGACTTTCTCATGTGAACTACAAATCCCTACCAATTGTGAGTAAGGTATTCACAGGTCTACCAGAAATTCAAATCAATCTTGAAGGAGTTTGAAAATGATGTGCTCAAGGGAAGAATACCAAGAACCAATTTACAAGAAGAAATGGTAAAGCAAAAGGGATCTTGGGCATTTTTCATTCAGATGTATGTGGTCCAATGTCAACCACTTCATTAAGCGGGTATGTTTATTATGTTTCTTTTATATATGAATATTCCTGCAAGACTTGGATTTACTTATTGAAAGGAAAAGTTGAAGTACTTGAGAGATTCAAATAATTCAAGGCTCTTGTGGAAAACTAATATTCAAAGAAGATCAAGACCTTGAGATTCGACAATGGAGCAAAATTCACTTCTAATGAATTCAAAGATTTATGCAAATAAGTTGGGATTAAGAGGGATCTCACCACACCATATAATACTCAATAGAATGGAGTAGAAGAAAGAAAGAGTATAACTATCATGGAAAATGTAAAATCCATATTCATGATTAAGACTTACCCATGCATCTATGGGTTGAAGCAGCTAGATCCATAGTATATGTTTAGAACAAAATTGCACATAGTGCTCTTGGGAACAAAACTACAGAAGATATGTTTACCAAAGAGAATCTTGAAGTCAACCACCTAAATATTTTTGGTTGTCCTATGTTTATACATGTTCCTAAGGAGAAAAGAACAAAATTGGACCCTTCCAGAAAGAAGGGAATATTTGTTGGATACAATGATCAATCGAAAGCTTATAGAGTGTACATTTCAGGTTATCACCAAATTGAGATTAGAAAATATGTTATACTTAATGAAGACGCATCTTTTAGTAAGCCCAGAAAGAACCATGTCGATGAAGATTAAGAAGAAGAACGTGAATCCCCCAGAGTTGAAGAAACTTGTAGAATGTCAGTTTGTAATGTTGAAGAAGAACATACATTAGAAGACCATGAAACGACAGAGCTTCAAAATCCTATGGATATGCCTCAAGAGATGATCTCACATAAAAGAAGACCATATTGGGATCGTGATGTCATTCAAGGTGCAGAAAAATATGGAGCTCCAAAAGGAAGAAAAATATCAAGGATTTATTATAGCTATGTGGCATTTATGTGTAATCTTGTTGATACAGAAGCTACCTGTTTTCAAGAAGCTACAAAGAAGAATAAATGGATGGATGCAATTATTGAATAATACAAATATATCATAAAGAATGATGTTTGGGTTGTAGTAGCAAGACCAAGAGAGAAGTCAGTTGTTTCTTCAAAGTGGATATCCAAGACAAAACATTCAACATACAGAAGTATTGAGAAGTACAAGGAAAGATTTGTATCTTGAGGACTCTCACAAAAATAAGGAATTGATTATGAAGAGACTTTTACACTAGTAGTAATATATACCTCAATCGAAACTATTCTTGCCTTGGCATCCAAGATGAAATCGAGGCTACACCCAATAGATGTAAAGACAACATTTCTAAGTGGTGTGATAGAAGAAGAAGTATACATTGAAAACCCTCCAGGTTTTGAAACCCATGATAGAGATTCACATGTATGCATATTGAAAAAAGAAATCTATGGGTTAAAGCAAGCACCGAGAGTATGGTATGGCAGAATTGATGGATTCCTGATGAGCTTGGGATTTACCAAGAGTAAAGAAGATTCCAACCTTTACTATAAGGTTGTCTATGAAGGTCTTATGATTCTATTGATGTATGTTGATGACTTTTTCCTAATAGTCAATGAGAAGCTCATTAATGAATGCAAGAAGAAGCTTGCTACATAATTCAAAATGAAATATCTTGGCATGATGCACTATTTTCTCGGTCTGCAATTCCCAGATGAAATATTCCTAAACTAAGGAAAATATGTTGCTGAAATACTAAAGAGATTTGGGATGCTAGATTGCAAAGCTATGAACACTCTGATGGTGACTAACTTGAAGCTATTGAATGATGATTCCTCAGATACAGTTGATGTTACATTATACCAACATATTATTGGTTCTAAGATGTATCTAACGAATACTGAACTAGTTATATGTTTTGCTATAAACACATTGAGTCAGTATATGGTGGAGCCTTAACATGTTCACTTAGTTGCAACAAAACATGTGATGAGGTACCTTAAGGGTACAATGAATTGTGGCCTCAGATATATAGTCGATGGTGATATTAGACTACATGGCTATATAGATTCATATTGGGATGGGATCACCGAAGATAGAAAGAGTACCTCAGGATGTTGTTTTAGTTTGGGATCAAGTGTGATCTCATGGCTTAGCAAAAATCATATGTGTGTTGCTCTCAGTACAACAGAGGATTAATACATTACCACATGTTCAACCTGTAGTGAAGCAATTTGGCTCTGTAATATATTGACATGATTGTTCGATACAGAGATGGATGTGACTGATATCTATTGCGATAATTAGAGTTGCATCAAGTTGACATAAAACCTTGTGTTTCATGACAAGTCAAAGAACAAAGAGATAAATTTCCATGATATTCAAGATACAGTGTAGACGGGATCTATATAGCTCAAATATGTTCCTATAGAGGAACAAGTGGAAGATATATTGACCAAGCATTTGTCTTGTGTAAATTTTGAATACTTTCAAGACAAGCTTGGTGTAGTCTGAAAGCAACTCCCTCGAAAGAGGGAGTGATGAGGACGACGACAATGATGATGATGTCGTAGGTTTCCTATTTCAGTGTTGTGGTAGCTCAGTCTAGGTAGGATATGTCTAGCTAGGCTTGTTTAGCTCAAAAGGGTTAGTAAGCCAAATGAGGCCTGTTTGATCCTAGGGGGATTAGTATGTCTGGCTATGCTTGTTTGGATCGAAAGGGTTAGTAAGCCAGAAAAGGCATGTTTGGTCCCCAGGTAGATCCATTTGTCTAGTTAGGCTTGTTTGTATCGAAAGGGTTAGTAAGCCAGAAAAACACCCAGTGGATCTATCAGAGTACCCACAGTGATGCTGCTTTAGATGTACTTAGGGCATGATGATGTGGTCCCAACACTCTATGTTGCTGCTGATGATGTGGTACCAACACTCTATGCTATTGATGAGGATGTGGTACCAACACTCTGTGCTGATGACAATACTCTGTGATGTTGATGATGACGTGGTTCTAGCACTCTATGTTGATTATGATGTCGCACCAACATTTCTATTCTAATGATGATAATGTTGTTCTATCATTTATATGTTGTTGATGATGATGTTGTTCCATCATTTCTATGCTAATGTTGATGATGTTGTTTTTAGCACTAACATGCTAATAATTTTATTTGTGTTCCAGTATTTACATACTAATGTTGCATATTAAGATGTCCCAATACTCACATATTGATGATGATGATGATGTCTTGGCATTTACATATTGATGTTGCAGATGATGATGTCCCAGTACTCACATACTTCCCAGATGTAGGTCAGTGATCTTCTTTTTATTGGGCATAAAATTTTAAAAATCTAACAAAGGACACTTCCCCACATCCATGGATGGTACATGTTCAGTGACTACACTTCTCTAATAGACATGTTTGACATTTTTAGGGCCTGGGTATTCTATATAAGTAGAAGTTCATGTTTTTCATATCTATGTATGAAATATAAAACACTAATCCTATCTGGAAATTCTAAATGACTAAGGTAAGCATTTCTTCCACTCTTCTTCTATTTTATTAACGATTCTATTTGTAAATTGATACTGGAACGATGCTAATAAAGGAAAAAAGACCTGGATAATGTTGCTTCATTTTATGAGTTGAAGACTAGCATTATAACACACAAAATGTGAACTTATGGATTGTCATGGTTTCCAATCCTGTTGAAGTCTATGTTATTAGGAATCACAATGAAGTTGTTTTCTCACCAATGTATCATGAATATGAAATCCACTTGAAAATTACATAATGTCTATCTAGAAGTTTGTAGGTATGTTAGACGACATGTCACAATATAAATAAAAAGGGGGGCTTGGAAAATAGAAACAAATCCAAAAGAATCTCAGAACCAAAATAATTTAAGCCATCCCTACCCATGACGCCTTCAACACAATATTCTACAACAAAAACAAAGGAACACATGACTATTTTTTTATTTTTTTTGTAACTAGGGGAATCGGCAACTAGAGCTGGGCTATTACTCATGTGACACGGGGTCCAGGTATCCATTCCCTCTACCACTATACCCCTAGGTGCCCCACACCCACCGCAAGACATGGGACATAGGTAAACCTGAGTGGGATTTGATCTCATGACCTCCAATTTACAACAAGTGAATTCATAACAACTGAACCGCTAATGAGCCACACCCGTGCGGGAAACACACGACTAATATTAAAAGAACTTCTAGATATACAAAAAGTTATTTTTAATATAATATAAAATGGGTGGGGATATAATTAATAAAGTAGCAGAGGGTTTTTAGCTTTTTTCTCTGGAACCAAAGGGGAAATGCTTGAGATTGTGATATGAGTAAAACATTTTTTTCTATAGACCATAGGGCCCATTCTTGGATGTGTGGCAATGGTTGTAAACTCCTAATTTGAAGGTGGAGCTAACTATATTATCGGTAACTACTTCCATCATGCCATCATAACTACTGCGACCTCTACCAATCTACCGTGCCCATTATGCAATGAAGTATGAACCTCTACTTGCGATCCCATTTTGAATGGTTATACCAAGGGAAACCTATTCATTAGACATTTTGAAACCCCTAAAAACCTTTTTTAGCAACAAAGAATTTTTTAACCAAACTTTATCTCAAACCATATCTCAAACCCTCTCTCAAATGCAAACATGACGGGTTTTTTTATTGACGAGACATGTGGTGGGTTCTGATTAATGAGAGGGGTAACGAAAGTGCTACAATGTTTCTCAAATCTTCCCTCAAAGAAAAATGCATATTAACATAAAAATGTGTTTTTTAAAGATAACATTACATATATGTTGTGTTGGAAATAACAATCCTTCATTGCCTCTTATTTGGCATGGTCTTAGACTCTTGCTTAATACAAACAAAAATGGGCAAGGTCTTCCAAGTGATTGTTGCTTCCTCCATAGTCAAGTCGCGTAACCTATGTTGCAATTAGCGAGTCATTGATTGTCAAAAAATTTGTTTTACACGATCGATTCCCAACCATTTAAAGAACGGGTTGAATATGCTAGTCCAGACGAGAGAACTAGAATCTAATTTTAATTGAACAAAATATTAAAACAAAAAATTATAGTAAAGGTTTTCAGGTTCATGGAAGGAAT
This sequence comes from Pseudotsuga menziesii, assembly GCA_001517045.1. Taxonomy (NCBI): domain Eukaryota; kingdom Viridiplantae; phylum Streptophyta; class Pinopsida; order Pinales; family Pinaceae; genus Pseudotsuga; species Pseudotsuga menziesii. Next base: position 208,323 of record LPNX010279462.1, read on the forward strand.
AGACTAACAAGGGAGGATTGGTCACATTGTCTCCACTTGATTCTAATCGTACTAGCATTATTGGGTCATATTGGCCTTTTGTGTAAGTAAATTCTAAACAATTCCAAATTCTTCAAATATTGGGTGTATGTGTAATACGAATACAAGCTCCTAATTAAATTTTGAAAACCAATTTAAAAATTAATTATTTAAACACTGTAAAATTCATACTAAGCAATTCACTCAAGAATTCATTAATTAATATAGCTATTAGTAACTAAGGGTAGTCTCTCTCACACTTGTTCAGCTGCTTGAGATTTTATATATATATTTTTTAAATTGAATTTTTGGTTGTAATAATATTTCTAAAAATAAATGATTTTTGTTATGTTTAATATTTATGGTTGATATTTAATATTTTATTAACAATATTATATATGTTTAGCTTTATTATAAGAAGTCTACTTAATATTTTATCTGTTGTAAATTTTTTTGTTACAAAATTGTTTCGATTAATATCACTATTTATACTCGAATTATGCTACTACCAGCCTAGGTCCAAATACTAGGCTCTATCAAGCGCCGAGAGGGATCAAATCTCCCGAGGTACAAACCTCCTTGAGTGCAATACCTAAGAAGAGGTTTGCACCTCGGGAGATTTGATCCCTCTTGGCACTTGATAGAGCCTAGGATTTGGATCTACGCTGGTTTCAGTCATGGGCGGTGACACAAAAATGGAGTTTGATCAACATTGTAAGGAACAAGTTAAGTTGAAAACACAGATAGAATTTTGAGGATTATCTCAATGTAAGTAATAAGTATTAAGGATTGAATAAATTGTTAAACTGGAAAATAGAGACAATAATTTTTTAAGGATTAAATAAATGAAAATAGGGTTCACATCGTGATCATTCTCAATCTATCTTCTTCATCTTTTCTTATCTTCACACCCGACAATTTTGACATCTTCTCATATCGATCAAATGAGAAGGGAGGTTGAAATCGTAGACTTGCCAAATATTTAACTCAAGATATTGCTGTAAATGTCATACCCTGTCTCTCTTGCTTTCCAATATTAATAATAGCTTTGTCTAATGTCAATCCTTGTGACTTATGGATTGTTAAACCCCAAGCGAGTTTCAATGGAAATTGTTTTTTATTACCTCTTTCGATATATGTAATAGGAACCACTTGAGGAAACGATTCATCCCATGGTATCCCCACATAATTATCAAATTTTATTAAAACATACGTGGGTGGTTCTAGAGGCGAACTTCCAGGGTTATATAAAATTTGTTGTATAACTCCAAGAGCACCATTGATGAGTCTTGTATCACTCCATAGTTTTGATGTCAACATTACCCTTGCTCCTATGGCTATCAATAATTCAAGTTCCAACCCTTCTTCATCTCCTTCTGTAGAATAGTTGGTTCTTACAGATGTAGCAATACTGGTCGCAATGGGACAGTTTAGGCCTCTTATTAAACACTTGTTATGACAGTTTACATCATAATTTGTCGCAAAAAAATGTATTGCCTTATCGAATGAATTTTTCATTGAAGCATCAAAGGAAGTATCTGTATGAGTCATCAACAATTTCCAATCCTCAATTATTGGAACTACATCTCGAATATTCATTAACAAATTATGAAAAGATATTTATTCATTGCTTTGTCCATTTTGTCAAAACACAATTTCGAGGGTCACAACTGTTGTGAATGTGTTTCACAATTCTTTTGCAATACCTTCTGATGCATATACAAGATTATCCATGACATGTGGCAATTGTCCCAAATCACCGACTAATATAATTGATCTTCCACCAAAAGTTATAGTAGCATTTTCTAGGAAGACTTGGCGAAGTCTTGAATCTATTCTGATTAATAGTTTTTTCCAATAAAACTCATTTCATCGATCAAAATATATTTAACAGACCTCAACTCTTCTTGTAAGTTAAGTAAACTTGGTCCTTGTAAAGGATTAATTTCCTTGATCGGTATATGAAGTGCAGAATGAACTGTTGTTGCAGATATGTTGAAAGTTGCCACCCCTGTAGGAGCTAGAAGAAGTAATGGACTTTTCTGTGGATGCAAGAGATTTGCAAGTGTATTTTTAATGTCTCCAATCAAATACGACTTTCCTATACTCACAGTTCCTTGGATTATCATGTGTAGTGGATCAACACCTGTTCTATAATGCTCAAGGATAACATTGTATGTGATTCTTTGCTTATCCCCCAAACTATCAATTGAGTAAGACTTTGCATGTTGATTAGTAGAAATATTTTTCAATTTTTGCATTTCAGAGATGGAATGAATTACACGACTGGAGGTATCCTCATCTACAAAATCAGTGTTCCAATCATTCATACGATCAAGATTCCTATGTCCAAGCATCTCAAACTCATTATAATTTATAAATTGATTTTTATATAATCCACATATGATTTCTCATTCATGTTGCCTAGAATCTCTTTGTAGATTTGGATGTTCTTCTTCTTTGTCGGATTCAACTCAAGCATCTGTAGGCACAGGTTTACGATCAACATGCCAAGGTATATACTGCAAATTCTGCCAATTTTGTACTATTTCATCATATGTGTGGCCTATATATTTTCGAAAGTCACGAAATGTCTTGTACGAAACCAACTCGAACCAACAAAATTCGACAAACTTCTCATCTTTTTTATCAGGAATAGAGTTAAATCTAGGAAATACATGTACAATAGATGCATTCCTTCGTTGTAACCGTTTTTCCCCCCGTCGACATTTGTCATATGACTAGTATTTTGCACCATCTATCAATATAAGTTCTTCCATATTCTTAGGTCGCTTAGTACATGCATCAATCAAAGAATTATCATTGTCGGCATTATATGTATCAACTTGTACTTGTTTGAAAACCTTCATACCAACATTTAGAACCACAAAACAACAACTACATTCTAAAAGAGGAAGCTCTAGAAGCAAATGACATGTCTCCTGTGCACCAATGTCCCTATCAATAATGGATTCACACAACAAACTTTTATATGCATGTGCTGCGGGTTCATTTGGATTCTGGACAGAAGAGACCCACATTAACATATTGTGGAAAGTTTCAGATCCTTTTTTTAGATTTAGCAATGTATTTCGCTATGTAATTAATAACCACGTGCATGGAAAGTACAGGCTGTCAATCTATATTAGCCCTCTACATCATTAATGTTTCACAATTGTGTGTATTTACTTTGTCATCATTTCTTCTAGGTTCTTACTTTTTTTCTCCTTGTTTATCAATGTAAAGTTTTGAATGGTCACATAGATCCCATGGTGCGTGGTACCGATAGACCATTTTTCCTCCCTTCTTTCGAAGACAACTTTTCTCATTGCAAGTAATATGATGCTCGACACAGTTAAGAAGTTCTTCATAATCAATCATTGGATCTGATTGAAATATTTGTTTTGTGTCTTTTACAGAAGGATGATCGTCTACATTAACTCCAATTTAAATCTTATGTTGATGTCCCTCACGTGGATTTATTGCATGCACACATTTGTCGAAATACTTTTTTGCAGATATAACTTCTCTAGGATCATCCCAATTCAAAGTGTCCATGTTGGGAGCATTTTTTAACCAAAGAAACCCATGGACATGAGGAGATCCATGATGTTTCCATTCATAACGACTCCAATAATCTGTATCCTGATGAAAATATTCGAAAACCTCTTCTCAAAACATTGAATTTCTCAAGTGCATATAATGTGCTATGATGTGTGGATTATCAATTACATTTTGATGTCGCCATTTTCTCGCTCCACGTGGATTTGTAGGACTTGTGCCTAGCATTAATTTATGCAAATCAGGCAACTGCATATCCACTGCACTTAGTGTGAAGAATATTGTCGGACAACCTATCTGTTGAATCAAGTCGGATAACTCTTGATGACACTTGCTCCAATATGCACATGTACCTCTTAATACCATTCCAAATATCATTAATCTTTCTCCCAGTCTTGAATCTAGAAGATTTTGTAAATGTTGTCGTAACTCTTCCATTGTTGTGGGTAGTTCACTAATATTTTTCTTGACAAAAACAGTTGAGGAAGCTTGAGCACGATGTCTCATTATGATATTTAGTAAAAAATATCTGAAGCAAGGGTGCCTTCCAAATCTATTATCATGATATTTGAGAAGATGTTTTGCGTACTCATGTAGATGGACATTTCTCCTTCACGGTTGTAACCAATCTTCCTCTCCTTTAGGGAACAATGATGGAAATGTCATATCAAATAATCCAACAATGTTATACTCGTTAATCAGAGATGAGCCAATGCCTGGCCAGTTAAGCACATTAGTCAATTATTCATTTGCGTTACTTTTATCCGTATTTGGATTATTTGCCCATGCTCTAATAATTTCTATCTCTCATGGTGCACTTGGAAGCCTTGATGCAAAAGAAGTTGTTTGTAAACCATCTAACATATCATCAACTCCTGGTATCCCTTCCATCATTGCAAATTCTGTGTCCTCGTCAATATCAGGAAGAGTAACAGAATTAAGCATATGTGAGATATCTGTTGCATTTTCAGGTAACTCTTCTACTATGTCAGAATCCGCTCGAACATCTCGATAATATGGATCATTATGAATGTTATATAATAATGCATCCATAACTCTTTTTTTTCTAACACTAAAATCATAACTGGATCATTGGCGTCCTTTTTTTCGCACAACGACCATTAATTCCAAGTTGTTAATATGTCGTGGCAATGTCTTGATGACATCTTTAATCTCCTGCGGAAAACTAATGTTGTGTCCTCAATATTTGTATTGTCCACCTATTGAATGCATCACCTGCAATATTGGACTTGCACATGCTATCAACATCTCTTCAACTTGTGTGAGATCTTCAAGGACATGAGGTTGAGTTCTTGGTTCCATGTCGTTCGTAGCTGAGAATCTGTTATTAGATCCCTCTCGTAGACATTGTATGCACATTGGACCTGTACTTGTATTAAGTACTTGTATTCCAGCACCTGACTCCAGGAAGACATGACACATTTGAACTTCTGCTAATCGATCAATTCGTTCACGAAATTTGCGATGTCTAGTATACATTTCTTCAGATGGTACCAATATAGTATCGTCCATTTCCTCACCTCGCTCTCTGATTGTTACACGTTGAGCATCCCCATTTATATTTCTGTGTTCTTCCAATTGCTTCAACTTTCTTTCTCGATATGCTTTTTGACGATCAACATTTCATTTTCTTTGTTCTTATTGTTCCTCTGCTGTCAATTCATCCAACTTTCTTTTTCGATATTCTTTTTATCGATCTACATTTGGGATCATATTAGTAATTGGAACTGTTTGAAATTGGACCATGTCATCAACACATTGCTCGCTGACCATTACACATTGAGCATTTTCCAGAGTTGGTTCCATTGGTATATTGGTTGAAATTTGTCTTTGTTGTTCGACATTTTGAATTATTTGTTGTTCTGCAAATTGATTTCTTGCTTCTTTCAATTGCTTTGACTTTCTCTCTTAATACGCTCTTTGTCGATCAACGTTTCGTTTTCTTTGTTTTTCTCGTTCCTGTACCGTCAATTCATGTAACTTTTTTTTCGATATTCTTTTTGTTGATCTGAATTTGGGATCATATTTGTAATTGGACCTGCTTGAAATTGGACCATGTCATCAATGTGTTGCTCGCTGACCATTAGACGTTGAGCATCTTCCACAATAGGTTCCACTGATATGTTGGTTGAATTTTGTATTTCCCATTCAACATTTTTATTTTTTTGTTGTTTTATAAATTGTTTTCTTGCTTCTTCCAATTGCTTCGACCTTCTCTCTCGATATTCTCTTTATCGATCAACGTTTCGTTTTCCTTGTTCTTCTCGTTCTTATGCTGTCAATTTGGTCAACTTTCTTTTTCGATATTCTTTTTGTCGATTTGCTTTTGGGATCATATTAGTAATTGGAACTGCTTGAAATTGGACCATGCCATCAACACTTTGCTCTCTGAGCATTACACATTGAGCATCTTTCACAGTTTCTTCCACTGGTATATTGATTGAATTTTGTCTTTGTCGTTCGACATTCTAATTTTTTTGTTGTTCTGCAAATTGATTTCTTGCTTCTTCCAATTGCTTCAACTTTCTCTCTCGATATGCTCTTTGTTGATCAGCGTTTCGTTTTCTTTTTTCTTCTCGTTCTTGTGCTGTCAATCCGTCCAATTTTCTTGTTCGATATTCTTTTTTTCGGGATGTATGTTCTTTATTTCGTTCTTCTCCTTCTTTTGATGTCATTTCGTTAGATTTTCTTCCTTGATATGCTTCTTGACGTTCGGCGTTTTGTATTTTTTGTCCCTCTCTTATTTGTCTCATAGCATCTTCCATTTTTAGGTCAGACTCTGTATAGAAAATGGCAATCATTATATATACACTAATTTTTTAAGCAATGAATTCTACACTCAAATCCATGCACTGAAGGAATAATAGCTACACAAAAACACAATACAGTGAAAACTATGAAATTTAAAAAAAAACATAGACTTAATTCTATGGAAATTTAAAACTCAATATATTTTTTTAAAATTAAGTAATTTGGGAGGATTGAACCTTCAACCTCATGCTCATTATCCTAATAACCTTACCACTATACCACAAGTACTTCTTATGATTTATAGTAAGAAAAATATTTATAAACTTAAATCATATTGCATTTGGTGAAAATGGAGGAAACTTTGATCAAGAGGATTTGATCCCATGACCTACCTCTAACCACAACAATGTGTTACCAATAGAATACACCCTAAATTAGTTGTTAGTTACTTATAATAGTTTACATTTATATCTTTAAATTTAATTTAAATTTATACTTCAATATATAATAAGGTTTACATAGATATTGAAATATAAATCGAGTTTCCTTACATCATGATATTAATATAAATATTAATATTATATTTAATATAAATATATTTTAAATATAAATTTCAAATTTTTTTATTTAAAATTAAAATTAGGTGTGAAGTCGGCGTCCAACAACATATTGGAAGGTTCGTTGTCGAACTTTTGCTATACCAAAATCACACACTTTAGGTGTAAAGTCAACGTACAACAATATATGTTTGTTGATCCACTTTTCTCAATCTTGCTGTAAATATGCAATTCCACCAGCCGGCACCCAAAGCTGTTAAATGAAATTGTACCTCTTCTTTTTGGTCAAGTGGGCTGATGTTATTGGCAAGTAATATTTAACATGCTGCAAAGCATTTAATGACGCTGCAGTAGGCTTGATCACAGTTGAATTTCAAGCAGCTCAAGATCCAACCGTCATCAAACCTACTGCAGCCTCGTTAAATTCTCCACAACATGCTAAATATTGTTTGCGATGGACCCTTCCATTGATGAATTGTATCTATCTGTCCCTACACCTATCCAGAATCTTATTCATTTCTACAGGACAACATAACTTCCTCCTCCCAACTTTTCTGCCAAGTTGTTTGTGATCTTCTTGAACAGCAGTAGCACTATTGCCCTCTGTCAACGCTACTACTCCCAAGGAGCAACCTGCCTCCAGTGGAATTAAAGATGGATATCAATGTGATCTATGTCCAACCGCCCGCACCCCATCCTCCCAAAAAAAATATATATATATATATTTCAATCCACCTACCCAGCACAGGCATGAAAACACATTTGTTTGAATGGGAGGTGCCTCCATTGGGACAAACAACAAAGAAACGTTGTCGGTTTCTAAATGTGATTGTAACCACAAATCCCGTTTCTCTTCAAACAATTAGCATCTAGCATCTCTGTTGGGTCATCAACCCATGTTATCTGAAAGCCCTACCCTATTAAAGTAACGCGTCACCATCAATGGACTGCAGATAAGAAGCTTTATTAATTGGTTGACAAAGAAGATGTGATATTCGTTTCTAGTGACCCAGCCTTCACATTCACATTCGCCCCAGCCCTTGTTATTTTTAACAAATGGATGACTTATTGAAATTCCCCAATTTGATTTTGCAAAGACGTTCCTCGTACTCACTGCCCAGACACGAGGAGAGGAGAGAAGGGCCGAGAAACACATGAAAACAAAGATAAATTACAATAAGAAGATGAGGAATGCATCGTACTGTCATTCTTCGCATCAAGAATGAGAAGAAACGTGACTTGAAGCATAGTTACCAAATTCAATGGAATCATCAGTTAAAATTAGATTCGTCTTTGCATTTTCTTTACTTAATGCTTCAAATTCGATGTTTCTACTTCGTTTGTCTATGAATTAAGCTGCTATGAATTTTAATGGTTCTAAATTTCAGATTAGATGCCTCTGGTTTGTTTCCAAAGACACAATAGACACAGACGAGATGAGATCTAAAATCAAAATTTATTACATTGTTTTTACCATTCTTATGGTTCTGGCCTTCCTAACGAATTTGGTTCAACACGATGCAGTATAACTTTTCAAAGACAAGTCAGATCTTTCCATTTCTTGTTTAAATGCAGCAATAGATTGGAAATTTGTTATAAAAAAAAAAATTGTACAGAATTCTATTAAGGAAAGTGGTAAAATGTATATGAATTTAATTCGTGATGGTATATAAAACATCTTTTATATGATTTGTATGATTATTGGATTTTAGGTGTCTCTTTTTAATTAGTCAACCATATTTTATTCATTACTCCCATACACATGTTAGTTAAATTAAAAATCTGATTATTAATAAAAGATTGAGTTTGCCCCATCAAGGATTTTAGTTTTATTAAACACTCTTCTGATTTTATTCACAAAACTTTGACCTACACTTTGATTATCCAGATCTCAAGGTAAGTTTTGATGTTCTTTCTCTCTTCACAAAAGTCCATGTCCCTGAACCTCTCAACATGGTTTTCCAATTTGTGGATAAGGAAACTCTTCATCTTATTGAAATTTGTCTTTACTTTTTCTTATTTCAAAGGTAAATTCCATGAACAAACTAAAGGCACTGCCATGGGATCTTGTTTATCCCATGCTGTTGACAACATATTTATGGAACACTTTAAAACACTAGCCTTTAACACTTTTTCCCTCAAACCAAAATGTCATTTTCGTTTGTAGACGATAAGTTTGTTATTTTGCCACAAGGATGCACCTCCCTTAACAACTTTCACAATCACTTAAATAGCATTTCACCTCACATTAAATTTACCATAAAAATCCAACAACATGACTCCATTCCCTTTCTTGATGCCTTGGTCACCCAACAACAAGGTGGCTCTCTCTCCTATAAATAGTCACATCGATCATTACCTCCATGCTCTATTGTCTTCAAAATTTTGGTCACCGTAGCCCTATCATCTTAATCAAGAAAGAGCACACCTTAAAAAGTCCCTCTTGACCAATGGGTACTCCAGATACATCATTAACAAAACTTTTCAACAAGTCCTACATCCCAATCCCAAGCCCTCCAAACCCTCTCCACCACCCCTTTCAATTCTCTATTTGACCTATATTCATGGCATTGCATTTCTAAGCTTATAATTAAAGAAAACATCAAAACCATATTTAAACCCCATAAGACCCTTAAGCAATTATTTAGAAGCCTTAAAGATAAATCCAACCCCTTCCTATCCCGGAGAGTGTACCAATTTCCTTGTTCATGTGAGAAAACTTACATTAGACAAATGGGTAGATCCATTCAAACCCATCTCAAAGAATACATTCTTGATACCAGTCATAATCAAGTAAACAAATCTACAATAGTTGAACACTCTTTCAAGTCTAAACATCACATTTGCTTAGATCAAACTAAAATCCTTGCCTCCACTTCTCATTATTCATAAGACTCATTAGAGAAGCCATCGAAATTGAAAAGCATTCTAACAACTTTAATTGAGAATAAGGTATAAACTAAGTCATTCTTTGAGACTTCTATACATAACTTAATCATCATCGATACCTTACTCATTTATTCCCCTCTCTTTCTTTCCTACTTTTTCACAGTAGCTTTTTTATTTTATTTTTATTTTAATTAATTTATATGTTATGAATACTTACCTTTTTATCTTTTCTCAATATTAAACCCATTTTTTTAGATTTTTTAAGCCAAACACTTCATTCCCTCTTTTTACTCCATTTTCAATATTTCATTTTATCTTTTATTATTTTTATATTTTTTTTAGTTATAACAGTTTATATTTTAAAATAAAACAATAACTTATTAATTATCCAATTGACCCAGTTTTACTCATTTGAATATTTTCAACTACTATATTTAAATAAATAGTCAATTGAATAACTTTTCCATCATTTTATTTCTTTTAATCTTTTTAACCTTTGACTTTTCTCCACCTAAATTCTAAAAAATAAAATAAATAAAAAATGAAAATTAAATAAAATATTTTTTTAGTAAGAGAATTTATTTATTATATTATATTATTCAATTTGTAAACCTTATTTTTCTTAAGGGTATCCAATTAACCGCTTGTTATTTTATAATTAAGGACTAGTTTTTAATTTTGATCCATGATGGTTGGAGGGTTGACCCAAAAAACTTAGTTCACTTGTAAATTTCTACATTGTGCAAATCCATAAGCTTGGACACAATTTTTCAATGTTATTGGAGCAATTTTCAAATTAGATTTACACTTTCTAATTTTCAAGTTATAAAAAATATTGAAGTAAAATGTACAATTTTCAAACTTTATTATAAAAATTTTCAAATTAAATGTACACTTTCCAAGTTACTAACAATTTTCAAGTTAAAATGTAAATATTTAATTATTTTCAATTTTGTAAGTTACTAACAATTTCAAGTTAAATGTAGTTTTAATTCTTGTTTTGTTATTTGTTAAAAAAATATTTGTATAGCATCATGTGAGCTCCAAGGATTAACACTCATTGATTGAAATAATTATTAATGTCTTATTTTAGAACCCTCTTTTTATTTGAAATGAACATTGTGATAATTATGTATTAGTTGGAAAATTCAATTTGGAAACAAATGAAAAGAACATTTTGACAGTTATGTAGTAATTGTAAAATTCAATGACAACAAATAAAATGAACATTGTAATAATTATGTAGCAGTTGGAAATTTCAATGACCATAAAATAAAATGAACATTGTGATAGTTGTATAGTAGTTGGAAAATTCAATGACTATAAAATAAAACTAACAATGTGATAGTTGTATAGTAGTTGAAAAATACAATGGAAACAAAAAAAATCAACATTGTGGTAGTCATGCAATAGTTTGAAAATTCAATGACAACAAAAGGGTTGTTGATTTTGTCAAATCTCAAATTATCCCTACCATTGATCTAAATAGATTTTCTATGTGTATATCATAATATCTTAAACATGCACTAAAAAATCAAACCTTGTTCCTATAAATATACATAACAATGTGTAATAATTTGGAAAAAAAATCATGTTAAATAGATAATTTTCAAGTCACTAGTAATTTTCAATTTGTTAATTTCTACAACAAATGTTAAGTTACTAGCAATTTTAAAGTTAGATATACAACTTCTAGTTATTAACAATTATCAAGTTAAATACATACTTGATTTTCAAACTTTACTAACAATTAAATATACAATTTCAAGTTAAATGCATCATTTAATGAATTTCAATTCAAGTTACAAACAATTTTCTTGTTTTTAATGTATTTTCAATTCTTGTACCAACTTTTTCTATGCATGAATGTAGGGATAAGTTATAATTTTTTTCCATATAGTACCATAATAATGAATTATAATTTATTCAATAATCAAATCTAGGAGCTTACAAATTAAAGAATAATGAGTGTGTGTATGTTATGCATATGAGTTAGTGCAATAATAATATAAATGATGCTAATTTTATCACATTAATGCCATGCAAATATGTAGGTATAGATCATGGTTAGGCGTCACATCATTATGATCAAGAATCACATGACCATGTGCTCCCTCACGATCTGTATCATCCATCACATGACACTTTTCCCTCTCACATTTCAAGTATAATTAGGACCTGTAGTGGGGATGGAATGGGTGGAAATTGTCTAGAGGGCTGTGAAGTTGTTGATGTATGGGAAGAGCTCGAAAACTTGATCTCTAGTCGGACAGTCAGAGAGCATGTCAGTAACATAATCAAGTCATAATTTGAACAATATTTAGTGATGGCACAAGATCAAATCCTACATGGGTTGATAAAACACAAAAAATCGAAATGTGCCACAAAGTTGTTGGGTTTTCAAGATGCTAAAACAAAAAAGACATGCGAGAATGCAATAGAAAATATAAAAACTGCAATATCTCCATTTGGAAAATCAAGAAATGATGATTTTCGAGTTCTTCGTAGGAAAATTACAATTGTTGTTGTGGAACCAAGCACCTCAAGAAATCGAATGGTAGGAATAATTGCATCATTGCTCAATGTTTCAGAAAGAACATTGTTCAAATATACTAAATTCAGGGTCAGGAAAAATGAAAATGATGAAGCTGCATGTTGGGTTGATATTTGTAGGGAACCCTATCAAGGAAAGATGGAAGAAGGCATTAGATAAAAGATCATAGATTTTTGGGACATCCATTCTTGTGTTATTCCAGATTGAAAGCATGTTTTGCGACAATGTTTATACAGAGGCATTTATTAAGAGTACTTTAAGCATGTGATGGAGATTACGATAGTTTCACTTTATGAGGAATTCCAAGAAACCAATCTTGTTGTTCAGATCACTTTTAGCATGTTCAATTGATTGAAACCATGGTATATTAGGCCGGATAAAATTTGTGACACTTGTTGTTGCCGATACCATGTTGAATTCCAACTACTTACTATGACACGTTTTTGGATTTTTGCAAAAGGAAATGGAACGATGAACCAAATCCTCACACAGTGCGAGATTTTATTTGTATGATACTATGCAATAGGAGTCCTGAATAAGTGTTTTTAAATAAGATGTGTGTAGGTGGAAGAAGATGCCTTGAATGCAGTGAATTGACATTGTTCCATGGGAAATTTCATATCGATCCAACACACCCTAGATTGTTAGATATCACAATTATGTGGAAGAGGTATGAGTATGTCTCCATTAATACATCCTCTTCTTCATCTATGCCATCTAATAGGATCAACTTGCTCAAGGATGAGATTTTTGTTCCAGATTTCTTGGAGAAGTTTCACTGAATTCAGATTTATAAATACATAAAGCACTCCCATAGGTCGAGGTGGTAAGATTCATACTTCAAACATTCTCGTGAGTTATCTGAGTTGAGCACAATATTATCAGTGGTAGAATTTGCTAAGAACTATACATTTGTTCCTCAGAGAGAGATACAGAGTGAATACTATCACTCCGACCATGTGTCTATCCTGGTACATGTATTGTACATACATGCTCATGCAAGCATTGATGGTAGGGATAATACTCCTCAGTCATGTGAAGTGATCAAGGAGTACCATTTTTATGTCAGTGATGATCGTGAGAATAACACTTTGTTCATTCAACACAACTTTGGGTTGATTTATGATTCATTTATACAGAGAGGTGTATCATTTACTAAACATTGGATTTGGTCATATGGGTGTGCAAAGAAGTTCAAATTGGCATGATCTTTTTACTGGTTAAGTCACCTTGAGAAATAGACAGGACTCTAGCACACTTAGATATTTTTTGAAACAGGAAATGGAAAGGGTGAACATGATGGCGCATGTGCATGTGTGAAATAAGAACTTCGAAGGTACCAAATGAGTCATGATGCAACTCGACTCAAACACTTTACAGAAGTAGTTAATTGGTGCACACGACATTTGGGGCATCAAGGTCACGAACAAGCAAGGCCGATGAACAGGTAATAAACTACAAACTCAATTAATAGGCTAATAACATTATATCATCATTTCCAAAAAATGACCTGCTCATCAGGACTTTATATGACAAATTGAATTCCATGCAAGTTCTTTTGGGATGTTTTCCTTAGTGATGTGAATATATCCATTCCATGGTAATGTGAGATCATACCCGGTACACGGGAATTACATTATGTTCGAAGAAAATACACGGGCGACGTATTTTCCATTGAAATGAGGAAGTATGCTTATTTTTGTGATTTTTGCATTGATGCAAATCAATGTGGCCTTGATCATTGTGAGAATTATGTATACGTGAAACAATGGAAATACGTCCCTCTTAAGCCAAAGGTCCCACATCCAAGTTCGATGTGGAAAGAGATGCACACTTACGAGGAAATGGTCTTACTAGATCATGATATATTTTTGATGTGGTTAGGGAAGGTACAAGAATTCATTATTAATTAGTTCATTATATATTACACATATACAAATCCTGTAGAAATGCATGTAGGACATTTGAATAGTATTTGTAATTTCTCTTGCATGCGATGTATTCATTGTCATTGCACCCCATGGAAATCAATAAAATGTGGCATATTATTTGATGCAGTGCACACAAATTAAAAGCATGTTGGTGTGACCCTATGGAGATGGATAGTTCACGTACCAAGTTGGAGACCTGGTTCTAATGGGCCACTTTTTTGAGAGAATGAAAAAACAATGTGCTTATATTATTTACAGATATTTTATGCCTGAATATATATCATGGCAATACAATAATTTGGTGGTGGAAGCTTAGATACATCTAACAAAAATCAAGGTGAAGAGAGGTGAACCAAATAGATGGAATATGGCAGAATATGACCATGATCATATTATGGAAACTTGTATCCCTATGACCCGTTGGTCAGATGAATGAACTACACATGCCACTTGCAATGTTGACCTAAATGTCATGCTGACTTATTAAATGCAATGGTGTAATACCATGTTTCTAAAATTAACATGTACATCATCCATTGCAAGTAACTCATGTATGGTCATACATGGATTTGGTTTTGTATCAAGATAATACGAATGCATGTGTATACATTCTTAATTTGTCTTCATTTATCTATGAGATTTTGCAATAACAAATTTTCATATGGACAATAGTCCTCTACTCATTGTGAAGGTAAGTGCCCCATCAACTATGGAAAATAACCATTTCTAATATAGTATGGGTTTCTCTTCTCCAATGGCTATCCTCAAATTGTAATTTGTAATTGATTTTTTAAATCGTAATGTAATTGAAGTTGAGTTTTTAAATTGTAAGTAAACATTGAATTAATTGGAATTACACATTAATTTTTTCATATAGACAATGGTCCTCTATTCATTGTGAAGATAAGTGCCCCATTAGCTATGAAAAATAGTCATTTCTAATATAATATGGGTTTCTCTTCTCCAATGGATATCCTCAAATTGTAATTTCATAATTGAATTTTTAAATTGTAATGTAATTGATGTTGATTTTTTACATTGTAAGTAAACATTGAATTATCAATTGGAATTACACATTAAATTAAGACATTGATGTTTAATTCCAATTGAAAATTCAACGTGTACTTACAATTTAAATTAATTACAATTGGAATTACACATCATGATTTAAATATCAATGTATTTGATTTTTCATTCAAAGCAACCAAGTACAAAAACTCCAATCCTCATTTTTATCACAATATGTTTTGTTTCCAAAACCATCATATATAGACACAACTTTAAACAATACTTGTAAACCTTACCTAGAAGTGATTTCTTCATGGAAATAAATAACAATATGAGACTTCCAATCATGAGATACCATCGATAAGAATTATGTAATTACAACGAACTAACAATTAAATAATTCTTTGTAGACATCTTGACTTTATGAAAAGATTTTGAACAATAGATGCCACTTCTATAAAATGTTCCATACACACCACAAACTTCTATTTGATAGAAATAAGGAGATGCAACACCTATACAATCTTAATATAATTGTAATTTAAAATACGCATATACAATGTAAAATTGTAATTTAAATTTGAAATTGTAATGTAATTGAATTTTAAATTTTGATTTTGCAATTGTAATGTAATTGAAAAGTTTAACTTCTAAATTGTAACTAGACATTTGTTGCAGCTGCAACTGTTTTCCCAAATTTTTCAAATTTTGGACCCCCCTCTTAATTTTTATCTTGCCTAGAATCGTTTGGATCCATGAACTCTGTTTTTTGTTTTCCCTCTGCTACAAGTTTGGACTATTTTGAGGTTAATTGTCTTCATGCTTTCAGAGAATTGCTTATGTCTGAAACTGCTTTGAGTGTGGAATTGGAGTTTGGTTTTAAAGATTTCCCTTTGATCTGTGATTTCTTTCTTTCTTCTCGGAAGCCTAGTTCTCATTTTCGCCACTGTTTCGGGGGTGAAACAAACTTTCCACGCTGCCCAACCAAAGTAACATTTTTAGTTTGATTGTTCAGAGGCCATTTAAACAATGTATTGGAGCCATATTTCCTTATGTACCCTCCATTGCGGAAGCTGAACGATGAGTGTTCCGCAGGATAGTCTTGACTTCTCCGATGTCGTGTTGTTATTGTTTTGACTTGTTTGCATTATCGGAGGTTGGTCGAAGTTTGAGTCCGGGTTGTTTGATCTTTGTGAAGCCGTTGTTTTAGAAGTGAGACAAGCTTTTGGACCGCTACACGACCTTACATTCCGAACTATTAACATTTTCACATTGTTTCTGCGCTGTAGTGAAAAGTTTATGACTTTGATCAAAGGCTGTAGTCTGTTTGTTTTCCGCCATTGCAACTCCCGAGCGAACTAAGTGTCCTCCATATAATTGCTTCGCTCGCCGATGCTTTGTATGGGTTTTGTTGATATGTCTTTGGGCTACGGGGCTCGTAGTCTTTTCATCTTCCGCCATTGCGGCTGCGTAACGCACTGACCTCCTGACATTGATGTCGTTCTGTTTACCAACAGGGAACTTTTCCACCCGATGCTTTAGCATTTAGTTCCTCCAACTCCGATAGAATTAATGGTCTTGCGGAACTCATTGTCCGTTTGAATTCCATTGTTGTGGCTGTAAGTAAGACTATCTGGCCTATGTTTAAATGGTTCAAGCCACCAATAAGGTTTTTCCCGCTGTCTTGTGAAGTTTTTAACCCCTATGTGGGCGGCGGTGTTTTTTTATTCTTGTTAAGGCTTTCACGACGAGGGCGCAGTACAGGGTATCATTTTGATGATCATTTTTGTTGTTAGTATAGTTTAAGTTTATTGAAAAAATGCAATCCTAATTAATGATGAATTTAGTTTGACTGTAGACGGACTCAGAAGGATTTCCAGATTGCTGTTGCGAGAAGACATAGCTAAAGGATAAAGCTGAGGAAAGTTGGCTGAAAAGTGATAAGCAGAGTTTTTTCTGAAATCAAAGGGATCTCAAGAAGGACAAATAAAAGACAAGGTAGAATCGATGGCAACAAAAGTCCGGGCTTGGAAGGGGTCCGTCAGTTACTGAGTTGATCCTGTTTTATGAAGTACTCATAAGTAGAAATCTGAAATGTAACGCATTATATGAATCATGAGTACTCACGAAAAAGACAAAATTGTGAGATTAAACGGTTTTTGGGGAGCCCAAAGGTCAGACAGTAGGGGTAGCCCAAAGGTTTTGTTGTTTTTGTATAAAGAGTGGAAAGTTAGAGAGGATAGGGAATTTTTCCCAGTTAGATTGGAAGACATATTGTAAGAAGAACTATTTCCTTTTGCAATAAATAATTACAGTTTTCCTGTTGGAGAAAGCTTGGTGGAATGTTCAAATGTTATGCTATGGATTTGTTGAAGAGGAACTATTTCGTTTTCAGCTTTGTGTCCATTAATTGTGAGATCATTCTAACTCTTTGAACCTATGTTCTTCTATGAATGATCTCTGGTTTGTTTTATGAAAATTTCCACTATGAGTAATGAATGTTGTTCATAGACAATTGGCTATCTGGTTGTTCAAATATCTTTAAATGTTCATGTGTTTGAAAGAAGTATCGGCTATCTGTGATTTCTTTTTTATAATGCATGCAAAAAATACATTACACATTAATAAGTGACAATATTGCTCCCTAGGGATAGGTTAGGTAGTTAGTTTTAATTTCTTGCTGTGTGTGTGATTTAGATGCAAGAGAGGCTAAGATGAGAGGTAAGAACCTGCGCATCACATTGTGAACACTCCTTGCATTCTCAATCAATCTACATTTTATATAGGCACTTGCATATCATACTCAAAGTCAAAAAATACAAAAATATATATGGTGTACCCGGCCGCAACTGGTAAAACCTTTATTTTTGTTACTTGACCTACGGTAGCTGGACCGCAAAATGGACGGATTCCCTACACCAAATAGTCACGGGCTAGTTGGGAATGTTGACTGGGGAGAATCCCTTGCTGTTGTTTCCTGCGAATTTCTAGGCCTCAACAGTTTCTGGTGCTAGAAGGAGGGCCGCCAGTGCATGGCTGGCCGAGGAAACCCGTTTTCTCAAGATTATTCCACCGGTGACAGTTCAGAAGGCAGTTTGGTTCCCAATCCTATTCCTGAAGAGAAGGGTAGAGAACATTTGTATTCTGTGGACAACGACGTTGTTAATGATCTGAGAAGACATACTAGGGAATACATGAAGAATATTGGAGGATTACCGATCATCCCTGAATTTCCCAAAAGGGAATATAAAAGGAAAGACCATCCTATATTGGAAGATTCAGTGTTAGTTGGAGATTGGGAAGAGTTAGTAGAAGTATCATTATAGGAGGTTGTTCAACCTTTGAATCAAGTAGGCCCAAACAGACCTTACGGTTCACCTGTTAATACTCCTATTCGTTCACCAGCTCACTCTCCACCCAGACTCATGGTAGGTGTAAATGAAAATCAGCCACCCAACCCACCAAATCCACCACCTACCTGGAAATCCAGATCACCTTTAAACCTAACACCTCCTTTGCATGACTTACCTCAATCTTTTGAAAATATGTTGCCCAAGTTTGATCCAAATGAGAAGATGTTAGTAGATGACCACTTGCAAAGTTTCTATTTGGTAATAGAAAGATTAAGGGCTGGGGAATATGAGGATGTAGTTTGTAGACTTTTTCCACACACCCTTAAAGGAGCGGCAGCATCGTGGTACTTTGGTTTGCCTGCAAACTCTATCCCTGATTGGGATACTTTTGAAAGGATTTTTAGAAGTAAGTATGCAACCCAAAAAACTCATGCAGCTCTCATGAAAGGACTATGCGCCTTACAGAAAGAAAGAAAAGAGAAGGTGCATAGTTTTACCCAAAGATTCTCAGCCTATCTTAAGAATTTTTCTGAAGCTGACAAACCCTCGGATAAAGTCCTGATTGAATATTATACCTCAGCTCTAGGACCCGAGTTAGCCATGTTTGCCAAAATGAAGTCCAAACCTATGCTAGCAGATATTTATGAGGAAGCGAAGAGAGTAGAGGATGAAAGGGAAAGTGTCGAATATTATCCTGAACGGTCAGGAGAAAAAATTGTTGGGAGGAAAGCTTTGTTGTTTACTAAGCCTAAAGAGGAGCAATCACCAAATTTCGAAGGAATGGAAAAGATGATGCAGAATATTTCTAACAGAATCATAGACTTGGAAAAGGAAAAGGAAGCCCAAAAGTTCTACAAGACTTATTACAAGAAAAGGGAAGATAACAGTCAATCCCAACCCCCTCCGCACAGCCCTGCATCTATGAACTTAATGGAGGTAGGAATGGACAACTTTTGCACTTTCCACCAACAACCCCATTCTGAAAAGAATTGTCCTCAATGGATAAATTCAATGACGTTGGTCATGAATCAGCTTTTGGATTCCAAATTAACTGAAGACAACGATGAAGAAGGGAAAGATAACAATAAATTGACAGAAAAATAGGAGGATGAAGCTATGGTTTTATGGGACTGTGTATCGTTGTTTGATGCTGAGGAAGAAAAGGATCTGAGACATGAGGGCATCCTGGAAACAAATGTAACGACAAGAAGCCAGGGGTTGATCAAGGAAAACAGCCTTATGCTCCTGAAGATCAAAAGACTTCAAAAGAATGTTAAGAAATTTCAAAATAGATCCTCAGCTAATAAAATTCCGGATTTTACCATCACCAGTCAAAATCCTAGACAGACCCGCATGCCTACTAAGCCCAATGAAGAAAAGATAAATAATGGTAGATTGAATCTCACAGAACATAAGTTGGATTATGACATTGTGGAGGATATCAAGAAGGTAAGGGAAAACATCTCATTATTTGAAATGTGCAATGTGCCGCAATAGAAAGAAAAGCTATTGAAAGCACTTGAAGTATCATAGGAGAGGCTGCCCACTAACAATCAACCCCAAGAAGAAGAAATTGGTGAAGCAAGTATGGGAGGTAAGCCTAAAAGCAAGAATCCACCTTTTCTCCTTACTTTTGAAATTTTCAACCATAACGTGCATAACTGCCTAGTAGACTCAAGGGCAGCAGTCAATGTCATGCTGCTATCGGTCTGCAAAAAGATTAATGGACAACCTAAACCATCTACCTGGAGGGTCGTTCAGTTGGATAGAACAAATGTGAAGGTAATTGGAGAAATGTAGGATGTTCTCATTCGCTTATCTTCAAATGATAAGGTGTGTCAAGTCATCGATATTGTGGTGGCTGAAATACCAGAAGCTTATGGACTTGTTTTGAGCAGAGATTGGTCTGCAAAGCTGAACGGATATTTTTCCTCGAACTGCTCACATCTGTGGCTTCCATATAAAGGAATCCCAAATCAAATTAAAGTTTTGAGGGAGCCCCACATCAAACACAATGTTACTCAGTTCGAAGAAAAAAATGAACCAGTGGATTATGTTTTGGGAAACTACTTTATTGAGCTAGAACCAGGAAACTATCAAGCAAAAGAAGCCAGCAGTACATCTGACGCTCAGCCTGATCTCCTTCGATTTTCATAGGATGATGAAATCGATTGTAAAATAGTAGACTTAGCTGTAGATGTAGATGTTAATTCTCGCACAGTAGTGAGTAGCGATTTTTGGACGCTTTTCTTTGATGGTTCTAAAACTTTAGAGGGGTCGGGAGTCGGCTGTGTCCTGATTGAATCTATGAAAAACAAATATTTTCTTTCATGTAGGTTAGAGTTTGAATGTACCAATAACACAGCTGAATATGAAGTGTTGGTTCAGGGATTAAGGAAAGCAATTGAATTAAAGGCAAATAATCTGAAAGTGTTTGGAGATTCTGAAATAATTGTAAAACAAATTCGGAAGCAAATACATTGCATTTCTCCTCATTTAAAAGCTTATCAAAATGAAGTATGGGATTTACTTAAATGTTTTAATGCATTTAACATTGTATCGATTCCAAGACTTAAGAATGCAGCAGCTAACTTGTTGGCCACATCAGCTGCGAGGCTTGTGCCCTCTAATAATCAATGCTCTGTTGAATTGCTTTTCAGGCCTTCAGTTCCAGATATGATTACCAATATGTGAGTGTTCGATGATGATCATAATATTATAGAATGCTTGACAAATGACGAAGCCTTCAAAGGGGCGATTATTGATGATGAAGAACATCAAGCCGAGCTAAAATTTGATAATTTCATTCCTAAGGGAGTCAGGACTTTAGAACGAATGTTTGATTTAAATGATAAATTTAGAAGACCAGCAAATGTGAAGACTCATAGCTCATCTCTACAGTTCGAGTTGATTAATTTGGGGACTGAGATGGAGCCTAAATATGTGAATCTGGGAAAATGTTGCTCTCCAGTTGAAAGGGATAAGTTCATCATTCTTTTCAAGAAATACAAAGATGTTTTTTCCTGGACGTATGAAGATCTGAAGACATATGACACCAATATTATCCAACATGTTATCCCCATTAAATATGGAATCAAACCTTATCAGCAGCCTTTAAGGAAAATGCATCCAAAATTAGAACCTTTAATCCAGAGTGAAGTTAAGAAACTATTGGATGCTAGAATTATCTTCAAGGTTAGACACTTGGAATGGGTTTCAAATATGGTACCGATGAAGAAAAAATCTAGAGAAATCAGGCTATGCGAGGATTTTAGAAACTTAAATCATGCTTCAGATAAAGACAATTATCTTGTTCCTCTCATGGAGAAGATATTGCAAATGGTTTCAGGTTCTAAACTATTCTCTTTATTAGATGGATTCTCAGGCTACAATCAAGTATTAGTAGCTGAAGAAGACAGACTAAAAATGACATTCAGGACCAGGTGGGGAACTTTTGCTTACAGAAGGATGCCCTTTGGACTCATAAACGCTGGAGCTACTTTCCAAAGGGCTATGGACATAGCTTTCCATGGTCTGATTGGCCGCAGTGCTGTAGTATACCTCGATGACATCACTATATTCTCAAAGAAAAGAGAGGAACATGCATTTCATCTAAAGCATATTTTTGAATGCTGCCGAAAATATGGTATCTCACTAAACCCCAAGAAATGTGTGTTTGTTGTTACAGAAGGTAAGTTGTTGGGCCACGTGGTTTCTAAGAATGGGATCTCCATAGACCCAGAAAGGATCAAAGCCATCGAACAAATTCCCTTACCCCATAATAAAAAGGGCATGCAATCGTTTATGGGGACAATAAACTTCATGCGAAGGTTTGTGCCAGATTTCGCTCAAATTGTTAAACCTTTGCAACAAATGGTAAAGCAAAGTGTACAATTCAAGTGGACTAACATAGAGAAGAACGCATTTAGCAAGATTAAAATAGCTGTTGCGCACGCATCCTCCTTCAAAAGTTCAGATTTTGATAAAGATTTTATTCTGTACACTTTCGCATCTGATGATGCACTAGCTGCTGTGCTTACCCAGAAGGAAGATGGGGGAGATGAGTTCCCCATATCATTTATGAGCACTGGTCTACAAGGGGACGAATTGAATTACCCAGCTGTGGATAAACAAGCTTACGCAGTGTTCAAAGCGGTGAAACAATTCAGACCATATATACTGAAGAACTAGACAAAGGTAATAGTGCCACACCCAGCTGCGAGGTCTCTTTTCATACAAAAGGAGCTAGGAGAAAGAAGAGGCAACTGGGTAACAGCTCTATAGGAGTATGACCTCAAATTCAAGCCAGCCTCCATAGTCAAAGGTCAAGGATTGTGCAAACTGATGACTGAAAGTAAAGACAATGAAGAACATGACTGGGAAGACAAAGCTGAGTTACATTTGATGGATGTATGTCCTCTTTTCACAGCTCCGAACTCTTGGTATCGAGACCTTGTGCATTACCTTCAGGCGGGATTGTTACAGGAACATTGGAATTCTAAGCAAAGAAGAGCATTGTGTCTTAAATCAGCCTCATATCAAATTGTTGAAGGAATATTATTCAGAAAGAATTATGATGGAGTGCTTCTTAGATGCTTAGAGAAAGAATATGTGAAGAAGGTAATGATAGATTTACATGATGGGCCTACTGGAGGACATTTCTCCAGAGATACTACAGCTCATAAAATTCTCAGAGCTAGATACTATTGGC
Organism: Pseudotsuga menziesii; assembly: GCA_001517045.1. Lineage (NCBI taxonomy): Eukaryota > Viridiplantae > Streptophyta > Pinopsida > Pinales > Pinaceae > Pseudotsuga > Pseudotsuga menziesii. Next base: position 231,677 of record LPNX010279462.1, read on the forward strand.
CCACACTGTTCAAAGATGCACACGCCCATGTCAGAAAGTGTGACATTTGTCAAAGGTGTGGTGGGAGACAAATTAAAGTAGCAGGACCGTTAAATCCTATGATGATAACAGAGCCTTTTGAGTAGTGGGGGGTGGATATCATCGAGGATATAAAGCTGAATTCTTCCCTGCAACACAAGTATATTCTGACAACAACCGACTACTTCACTTGTTGGGTCGAAGCCATTCTGTTGCGTAAAGTAAATGAAGATGCGGTCATGGACTTCTTGCAAGACCATATTATGACTAGGTTTGGAGTTCCAATTTATTTAGTTTTCGATAATGCTACTTATTTTTCCTCGATTAGATTAACTGCATTTTCTCATGAGAAAGGAATTAAGTTGCATTACCCTGCTAATTACTATCCACAGGGAAATGGTTTAGCTGAATCTACAAACAAGAATCTGATTAGGATTTTAAAAAAGACGTTGATAGAAAATCAGAGGAGTTGGCACTCAGCATTACCAAATGCTCTTTGGGTTGATAGGTTCACCCCTAAGAATTCGTTAGGTGTGTCCTCGTATACCCTTGTTTATGGAAAAGAGGCCATTTTACCCCCCAATATCATGCTACCCTCTTCCATAATAGCTCAGGAATCCAGAGGATCAGATAATGAAGTCTTACAAGTAAGGATACATAATCTTTTGAAGGCAGAGGAATCTAGATCCAAGGCCAGAGAACATTTTAAACAACAACAGGGGGTAGTTAAGAGATGGTTTGATAAACACAAGGCTGGAACACAAGAATTCGAGGTGGGAGATTTGGTTCTCAAGTGGGACCACCCCCATGATGAGAAAGGAAAACACACAAAATTTCAACAGTTGTGGGTAGGCCCTTTCCAGATTGTGGAAAATATTGGCCCCTCAACCTATAAATTGCAAGATCTACAGGGGTGGGAAGAGAACTTACAAGTAAATGGTTTAGTTCTCAAACCTTATTTTTCTTGAGATTTGTTTTTGTTCTTTTATCTTGTACATAAATAAATTGACTTGGCTGTTTATTTTGATTTATTTTATTTCTGTTATGTTTTAGTTTTTGATTGATTTCAATAAAAGGAGGCAAACTCTTGGTTGCATGGAGAGCATCAAAATTCTGGAGTGATTAAAATTTCTTGAGTGTTAGACTGTGTATTATTGTTTTATCTGAAAGAATTTCTTCTAGTTTAGCAGTTTTCCCGAATGGCTATGAACACATTGAAGTCCTACTTAATCCTTGTTAAATAAACCAGGATCGAAAGGTCTGGAATACTATTTTGAGGTTCCATCCATCTCACATTTAAAAATTTCCTAGGGGGTGACAGGAAAAGGCCCATGGAAAGGAAGTAGGGTAAACAGTATATTATATATAAATGATCCCATGCCAGGAATTGAATGCCAAAAGGTAGATAAGAGTCAAATACTCCTTTGAAAGCAATTTGTATCAAAACAAAGTACTAAACTATATAAGTACTAAATTGCCAAAAGTTCTTCTCCGTCTATGAGCTGAAAGTTGAATACATCTCTCACACAAAAGGAAACTATGGATAGAGGAGCCTGAATGAAAATTTAGAAAGAAAGGCATGTAGGAGGACTCATATGCAAAGGACAAAAATCCAAAAAAGCACAAAAAAGTGCAGAATGGCATGGGAATGAGGAACAAAGGAATATTTCTGTTTACCGTATGTTACTATCCTGTGGCGTCCAAGCTGGAAGCTACCCGAAGATAGAGGTAATAAATGAAACTCATCTTCTTGGCCTCAAAAGAGTTATCTTGACTTAGAAATCTTGTTTTTTCTTTCTCCTAAATTGGACTATCATCAATGATTAAAAGTACATATATTTGCCATTTGGGAAATCCAGACATCTAGAAGAATTCAACATGTTCGTTTATTGTTAAACAGTCTATTACTTAAGGAATAAATTGTCTAGAGATCCAGGTTCACCAGGTGGTCACCAATTATTGTAGCTACAATAGTTTTCCCAAATTTTCGAAATTTTGGACCCCCCTCTTAATTTTTATCTTGCCTAGAATTGTTTGGATCCATGAACTCTATTTTTTGTTTTCCCTCTGCTAGAAGTTTGGACTGTTTTGAGGTTAATTGTCTTCATGCTTTCAGAGAATTGCTTATGTCTGAAACTGCTTTGAGTGTGGAATTTGGAGTTTGGTTTTAAAGATTGCCCTTTGATGTGTGATTTCTTTCTTTCTTCTCAGAAGCCTAGTTCTCATTTTCACCACTGTTTCAGGAGTGAAACAAACTTTCAGCACTGCCCAGCGGAAGTAACATTTTTAGTTTGATTGTTCGGAGGCCATTTAAACAACATATCGAAGCCATATTTCCTTATGTACCCTCCGTTACGAAAGATGAACGATGAGTGTTCCACAGGATAGTCTTGACTTCTCCGATGTCGTGTTGTTATTGTTTTGACTTGTTTGCATTATCGGAGGTTGGTCGAATTTTGAGTCAGGGTTGTTTGATCTTTGTGAAGTCGTTGTTTTAGAAGTGAGACAAGCTTTTGGACCGCTGCACGACCTTACGTTCCAAACACTTAACATTTTCACATTGTTTCTGCGTCATAGCGGAAAGTTTATGACTTTGATCGAAGGCTGTAGTCTATTTGTTTTCCGCCATTGCGGCTCCCAAGCAAACTAAGTGTCCTCCATATAACTGCTCTGCTCGCCAATGCTTTTTCTGGGTTTCACCAATATGTCTTTAGGCCACAGGGCTCGTAGTCTTTTCATCTTCTACCATTGCAGCTGCGTAACGCACTAACCTCCCAACGTTGATGTCGTTCCGTTCGCCGACAGGGAACTTTTCTGCCCAATGCTTTAGCATTTAGTTCCTCCAACTCCAATAGAATTAATGGTCCCATGGAACTCGTTTTCCATTTGAATTCCATCGTTATGGCTGTAAGTAAGACGATCTAGACGATGTTTAAATGGTTCAAGCCGTCGATAAGGTTTTTCCCGCCGTCTTGTGAAGTTTTTAACCCCTGTGTGGGCGGCGGTGTTTTTTCATTCTTGTTAAGGCTTTCACGACGAGGGCAGAGTACAGGGCCTCATTTTGATGATCAGTTTTGTTGTTAGTATATTTTAAGTTTATTGAAAAAATGCAATCCTAATTAATGATGAATTTGGTTTCACTGCAGACCGACTCAGAAGATTTTTCAGATTACTGCTGTGAGAAGACGTAGCTAAAGGATAAAGCTGAGGAAAGTTAGCTGAAAAGTGATAAGTAGAGTTTTTTCTAAAATCAACGGGATCTCAAGAAGGACAAATAAAATACAAGGCAGAATCGATGGCAACAAAAGTCCAGGCTTGGAAGGGGTCCGTCAGTTACTGAGTTGATCCCATTTTATGAAGTACTCATAAGCATAAATCCGAAATGTAACGAATTATATGAATCATGAGTACTCACGAAAAAGACAAAATTGTGAGATTAAACAGTTTTTGGGAAGCCCAAAGGTCAGACGGTAGGGGTAGCCCAAAGGTTTTGTTTTTTTTGTATAAAGAGTGGAAAGTTAGAGAGGATAGGGACTTTTTCCCAGTTAGATTGGAAGACATATTGTAAGAAGAACTATTTCCTTTTGCAATAAATAATTACAGTTTGCCTGTTGGAGAAAGCTTGGTGGAATGTTCAAATGTTATTCTATGGATTTGTTGAAGAGGAACTATTTCGTTTTCATCTTTGTGTCCATTAACTATGAGATCATTCGAACTCTTTGAACCTATGTTCTTGTATGAATGATCTCTAGTTTGTTTTATGAAAATTTCCACTATGAGTAATGAATGTTGTTCATAGACAATTGGTTGTCTGGTTGTTCAAATATCTTTAAATGTTCATGTGTTTGAAAGAAGTATCGGCTATCTGTGATTTCTTTTTTATAATGCATGCACAAAATACATTACTCATTAATAAGTGACAATCTTGCTCCCTAGGGATAGGTTAGGTAGTTAGTTTTAATTTCTTGCTGTGTGTGTGATTTAGATGCAAGAGAGCCTAAGATGAGAGGTAAGAACCTGTGCATCACATTGTGAACACTTCTTGCATTGTCAATCAATCTGCATTTTAGATAGGCACTTGCATATCATACTCAAAGTCAAAAAATACAAAAATATATACGGTGGACCGGGCCACAACCGGTAAAAACTTTATTTTTGTTACTTGACCTACGGTAGCCGGACCGAAAACCGGACGGATTCCCTACACCAAACAGTCACGGGCTAATTGGGAACGTTGACTGGGGAGAATTCCTTGCTGTTGTTGCCTATGAATTTCCAGGCCTCAACAAAATTGAATTTTCAAATGAAATTACACATTAAATTTTAAATTTTAATTGTAAATTAATTGCAATGTATAAATTGTAATTGAATTGTAATGTGTAGACTGTCACTGTAATTGTAATTTAAATTTTAAATTGTAATGTGATTGAATTTTAAAATCATTGTATTTCTAAATGAAATGTAATTGAAATTCAACTTTTAAATTGTAACTACACATTGAATTTTCAATTGAAATTACATATTCAATTTGAAATTTAAGTTTTAATTGTAACTGAATTACAATGTTTAAATTGTAATTTGTAGATGGTAATGTAATTGAAATTGAACCTCTATAATGTAATGTAATTGAAATTGAACCTTTATACTATAATCAATGTACATTAAATTTGAAATTGAGCTAAATAAAAATTTACATAGCCATAACAAGTATATCTAGATGTAATATAAAAGACGGCCCATTTCAAATTGTAACAAAATACACATGAAGATCATTATGATAAAATATACTTTAAAAAAATCCATAGATTTCAAGTAATAAAAGTCCATATATGTACATATATACAAAAAAATCAAAACGTGAAAATGTATACATCATCAAGTTAATGGCCACTACCACCACTAGGCCTTAATTATCCCGATGACCGCCATCACTTGAAATAGATCCTTGGCCTTGAGGTAGTAAACTATAAAAGAAGGCCTCGATCTCAAAATACTGTAAAAGTTAAAATTGTGAACTTTGTAAGTTAGTTAGATTTTGACCAATGTATAATATTCAACAAGAAGTGGAAAATTTTAATGGATGGATGTGAAACTCACTTAACTTGAGTCAATGTGATATCTGGCGCATGGGGCGGAACTTGAGTCGATGGTCCCTCATCAGGTCCACATGGACAAGTTGCATCCCAATCATGTGAGAAAGAGAAGGAAACATCGACGCCCACCTATCATTGATGCTTATGTAAGATGTCATTACATGTATAAATTAGAAATTAATAAGTAGAACTAAAACCTAAATTTTAATTCAAGTATTATAACATAAAGTATAAATCAAAATTACTAAATGTGAATTGAATTACATAAATTAAAACTTACCTCGATGTCTGAGTCTAGATGGTCAAGACATTAGCAGTCCTCATGTGTATCATCTTGGGAAACGACCTTGCCTCTACCCTATAATGTTTGAACTTGAAAGTTAGGATGTAAAACATAAAATCTTGAATCGAGAATTAAGACATAAATTATAATTTCAAAGTTATAAATGCAAATTGAATTGGAACATGTAAATTATAACTTACCTCCACGACTAAGTCCGTTAGGTTAGGACCTTGGAAGCCATCATGTCTATCATGGGCATGTGGACCTCACTAAGGACCAACAATTGATGGCTCACGACAAAGGAGCTCATCCATGAATGTGGTCCCCTGCATAGAGAAAAAACAACCACCCTTTAAGTATTATTGAGCATTTAATTCACAGCATATAATATGATGTAACATGAAGGCATACATAATTGCACAAAAATATACCTATCATGGTGCATTGCATCTATGATACAGCCGAAAGTATGCATCTTGAACTAATTGAGCAAACCCCATAAGGCCTCCACATCAAGAAAATTGAGGAGATCATCGTCCACCCACTCTATCTTTGGTTTTGCAGGTGCAGGGGGTGGTGTGGATGTCTCTCCATAAACAACGACAATAGAACTGCCCATGGTAGTGAGCAACGAGTGTGCAATTCCCTGCCTAGCCTCTGTAGAAAAATGGGATGGTTAGCCTACGTCCTCAGACCTGATAATCATCTTGTTTGTAAATGGTACCAACATCGAAGGGGGTGGAACGAAAGTAGGGTCTCTACGAGCTCTAGGATGTTGGTAGTTGCATCCCTTACCAGCACCAAAGAATTCAAATCTTGTGCTAATGTAATCTAGGTGCATCTCTAGGACAAACTCTACATATACATTGTAACACCTTGATTTTGACCCCATGGTATTAAATTGCATATGATGTAAACATTGTATTAAATCATGGTGTGGAGTTCAATAAAAATGCCCCACCATGGATTTAGTGTCTTATGTATCGATGATTAAATTCGATGCTGATGGTTTATGTGCTAGCCAGGAACAATGTGTTTGAGACACCATGTAAAATTCTACATTAATAAAATACCATGACTAGCTACGTGCCACAACGTTAAAAAGATGGGGGCATGAAGGAATAGGGAGAGGGAATTATTCAAACCTTTGATCCTATGGGAAAAAGGCCAAATGTCAAAGGGAAAACCCATCAAGTTGTCAACCACCCTTTTTGTCTTATATGCCCAGTCATCTAAAATTGGTGAAGAAAGTTATTGCCTTGGGGATGGGAAAGGTATGGAGATAAAATTTGAATTTGGAAAGTTACCCATTTTTGGAAAACGTTTTCTTGGCTTCTTGGGTAAGTAAATGCTGGGGAAATGCCTTCCCAAGCCATTATTCACCCATGCGTTTGCTTCCTCACGTAGCTGGAGATAGCTGGAGCATTCTCCCTCACGTTTTTGTTGTTTCCTTCATTTTTCCATGGCTAGGAATTTGATTTGGGGTAATGATCAATGGTTGGGATCATCCCTAGGCGTTTTTGTTGTGGTTTTCCTCATTGTCGTAGTTGGGAAATCCTATTTTTGTTCTGTTCACTGAATGTGCAGCAGTGATTCACGTTTTGTGGGTTTGAAGAGGTTGTTTTTGGGATTCCTTAGGCAGCTAAGCTTGTTGCACACTTTTCCCATGATTCCCTAATGTTTTCCTCACTCTCCCATGCCCATAAATTCGTTTTTTTGTTTCTCAGAGGTTAGGAAACCAAGATCTCCCGATTTGGGTGTGAATGATGGTTGTTTTTTCTCTGGCAATGCTCAGGGACATTTTTCGAGTTCAGATTTCGATTTGGGGATTTGTGGTGGTTGAATGGCCTCCCCAGCACACGAGAACATTTTCTAAAAACATATTTTCCCTTCCAGCGTTTTTTCCCCTCAACCATTTTGTTTTGGTTTCCCATGTACGTTTTGATAATACCCATCTGTTAAATGGTTGTCCGTGCTTGATTAGTAGGTTGGCTTGGTTGGGTGAGTCCAAGGATCTATTTGCTAATGGATGGACTATGTGTTGTGCCAAAAAAATTTGGCTGAGTAATTCCAAGGGACCCATGTGTCGTTGGTTAGTTTCCCTAGCAGCCTAAAAAAACCCAATTACTTATTGTCTTGGCTGGACAATCTATGAAACCCAACATTGCATTGGCTTAACCGTGGATGTATGGTTTTGGCTATGAGTGAGCCTATTGTTCCCTACTACCTTGTGGAATCATGCTCAGCTCGGGGGTGGCAGTGATGCTTAGAGAATGATGAGCACACTGGCCTACGGTTGTGTGGAACATTGCAGCGATGGAGCTAGTTGCGCGACAAGCTTATTTCAAGATAAGTATTCTTGTGTATTTTATCTCTACATTTGTACTTTCTTATGAATTATTATGAATAGGTTGAATTCTTGACTGGATGTTATCGATTCCACTATATATTGCATGTTTTATACTTAATGCATGTTAATGATTTATGCATCTGTTATGTTTTTAACCCAATGTATGTTTATGTTTTTTATGTTCATGGGGCTATTTTTTTTTTCCGTTTGACAGCAGCAGTGTGTTGGTCGCATCCTCTCCATCGTCAGGATGAGGGGTGGGGACATGACATACATGTTTTTCAAATTATAAAGGGACATGGTTATGGTGGGGAATATTCCCCATGCTCTAATAAATCTATCATAAACATATGGTGTCGCTACCTCGAGCTTAAAATCCTTGTGTCTAAGCGGTTGAACGGGAGCACAATCAAGAGGGATGTCGAACAAAGTTCCCATAACACCATGACCTCTTGCGATGGATTTCGCCATGTCCTATTTATCGGGACCCATAATAGTATTTCTTCTCCTATGGAATTCAAAACGCCAGATTTCACTAAGAAGTCCCACTCTCCTATAGAGGGCATCATATCATCAACTGTTGATAACATCATAAGCAATGAGCGTCTGGTAGGAGAATCATGTGTGAGTGTAAAAATGCAAGAATGCACCCAGTCTCACTAAGTGGTAATATCAGCAAGGGTTATACAAGTGACCTCATCATCATAATATCCCCCAAGGGCACCTGCGATCCAAAAAAAATGCAAATGTCACTCAAAATATACATTATAACTTGCAACTGAAACTGAACGCATTCTATATTACAAATTGATTGAAAACGTATCAAAAAAAATAAATGTGCACTTAATGTACGTGTGTCTTGGTGCACCTCCTACTCCTTGGGATTTGGATGTATATAGTCATCAGGATGAACTGACACACTGCCTCGTCCATTGATGTTTCTAGTGGCAACTAACCTGGTGTAGCCTTGTGCCTCTGTGAATGGGACCGCTAGCTATCCATGCCCTGTGGGTCCACTTTAGATCCTCTCATGTGTCGTTGAGCACCAAGCAATGAACTTCTCTTTGAAGAAGTCTCTACAATTTGTGTAAATATTTTGTAAGTTACTATATATTATAAATTAAACATTTTGAAAAATTACTTATATATAAAATTAAATATTAAAATATATA
>LPNX010279462.1:242840-307135 GCA_001517045.1 Pseudotsuga menziesii
AATAAAGTTAGTTTTAAAATTTTAGGAATATAAATACATATTTAATAAATTGCTTTTATTTTAGATTAATTAATTTTTTTGTTGTTTTATTCAAAATTAATTTTAAAAATAAACTATTTAATAATAGTTATATGTTACTATTTTTTACATCGTTTTTGGTAAGTCAAACAATTTTCACATGCTTCTTGGTAATTTTATTATTTTTTAGTATTGTTTTTGGCTTTTTGTTTTATTTTTCCAATCCTCTTGGCATTCTCAGATGATTGAAAAAAATCAAGCAATATTCTACTTGCCAATATACATTTTAAAATAAAATCGGCAACATAAACGTTGTCGGTTGATATAAACATATGTATTTAAAACTTAAATTTAAAATTAAAAAACATATTTAAAATTTAGGTTTCAATGGTTTTTTTTCATAGTTTTGTTAAATCTATTGACAAAAAAGCGACAACATTTATGTTGTCGATTTTATTTCCAAATGTGTAATTCAACAACATTTCTGCTTTCCAATACACATTTAGAAATAAAAGCGACGTTGGTTGATATAAACTTACAAAAACAAATAATAAATAAAATTGTTTTAAATAACAATAACAAGAAATAAAGGAAGGTTGTTGGCCCACCTACCTAGTGGACTTGAAGATATGGTAGTACGAAACCGTTTGGTGAAGGAGAGTGGTTGTTGGCACCTCGATCGAGCTTGGGATCTTTAGTTGAGCTCTTACAATTTGTTGTCACATTTAAAATGAGCCCAAGCCGGCTCGCAGACTCATTTTTTGTTGTTGTTTCAACATCTTGATCGAGGGTTTAACCAAGTCCTCTATCGAGGTTTAAAAGCTCAATCAAAGTCTAGGTTGAAACCTCAATCGAGGTTCTTTTAATCCCTTGACTGAGGTGTTTTCGATGTTTCAAAGCCTCTCTTCTAGTCAAAGGAATCAATGATTTTAGTGGCTTTGAAAAAGACAACCCTACACAAACTATGTGTTATGACATTTCTATGAAATTTTCATTCGCACCCATACATAACGTAAAATTCAGTGGGTTGTGGCCGATGATAAGAATTTGGAAAATCGATGACATAGAGAGTGCATGTTGGAGTCAAGTAGAGAGGGATGGAATTTATTGTATGAATTTAAATTTAAACGTCTTAAATCAGCTCCAATAAAATGTCGAAAACGTCTTAGAAATTGGTTGAAACCGTCTTTGACATGTATATTGGATTTGAATCTCCCATGAACAACCCCTTTTGATTCTTCATGATATGACATGTATCGGCGAGCCCCTTCATACATTCTTCCTCAATGTGATGAATTCTCTCTGTCCTTTAACCCTGGTATTAGTGGAGGGATCAATATCAACCACGATTAGGATGCTTTTAACCCGACCTAATATACAACACAGGTACAACAGATACTTTCCCATGGATGTGACAATCCCATGAATGGTTAGTGATCTCTCAGCTAAAATCTACTCTTGGTAATTCTATCAGTCATTCATATCAAAATGTTACTCCATTGTTCATCCATGCTTGCACTGAAATATCTCATTGGAATTTAAGCAGAATCATAATTGAATTTGCACAGGTTTGTTCAATTGACCTAATTACAAATTGTTGGTAATGGCGATGGCAAGTGGGTTCATAATGATGTATAGACCATAATCGATGGGACCCTATTTGAAGTTGATTTACATAACCCCTTATCATTTAATGGTAGTCCTAGCAAGTTGGGGCTAAAGAGAGGGTCTAGTTCTATGGGCCTCTGTATAAATATTTGTACATAAATGTTTTTGAACAATTTCTTATTGGAGGAGGCTCTAGGAGATGAATTTGAGGATTTCGATACCCTATTTCAATTGGGTTTCATAGAGTTGAAAACCCACATCAAGAATATCTAGTAAAAATCATGGCAGCCATCGGAACACATGGAGTTGAGGAACATCATGCCTCTGGAAGGATGATTGAGGATTTTATGGGTGCCTATGTAAATGAAGGCCCTGGCGCAGCTTTGATGTGTGATAAGTCTATTGTTGGATATAAAAAAAATATGAGTTCTATTAGTAGATGATTTAGAGGTGAACATGGAGGTGGGTATGGAGGTGGGTTTGGATCATATTCCAATAACAAAGATGCATGCTACAAGAAAATGTTGCAAGAAGCTCCTGGTAACCCAATTTTATTGAATAATTATGCGAGGTTCTCACAGGATGTGAGTATTGATAAATATGAATTTTGTTTCCATTTAATAAACTTGGGTTGTTGTTACATAACTATTCATGTTATTAATCATAATAATTGCCGAGTAGTAGTTAAGGTCGTGTTTCATTACTAACACCATGAATCATAATAAATCAAGTCTTCTATATTTCAGTACTAGGTCTTGTAGGCCCATATATTACATCCTTGACTACATATCCTCTATTGCAACTATTGATAGAATATATATTCTTACATAAAAAGTATCAATATTGGTGGTTTTGTGTCTCTTTAGGTCCAACATGATCTCAAAAAAGATAAGGAATATTATGGGAGGGCCATACTATCAAGTCTAGGTGATGGATATACCCTCTTTGTTTATGCCAATATCATATGGGATATTGTTACGGAGAGAAATTCCTATGGCTTGGGGTACCACAACAGACATCTTGACTCCAGAAATCAATCCTTTCCAATATGCAATAGAAATTAAATGTCTAACACTAAAGGATCAGACCTCGTACCTTATTTCGGATGGTTGAAGTAGATCCCCGTTGAGCTTTCCAATCTTCAGCTTGAATTGATCTATTACTTCCTCAACAACAAGTAAACAATACAAGCATTCTATATATCATGGTGTTAGCTCTATTCTAGCATATATAATCAATAATTTATAAGCATTTGACATAATCCAATGGATAAAATATTCATTCAAATACACATTATTGGACAGGAAAAGATATTTCTATTAATATAAATCAGAGATTACAAGATACAACCTCTGACGGCACGTCTACGAACAGGAGAAACTGAATCCCCCACTTGGGCCTCCACCACTTCAATCCTCCATCTCTCGATAGCAAGCTCACAAGCAAAAGGCAAGCTTGGGAAGAACACAAAAGTGCTCCACGGGACAAAGGGATGCAGACTCAAGCATAAGTTCTGGCAACAATGGACTATAGTTTATTTGTTCTCAATTCTCTCTTATGCCTTCAATGTACCAAGGGGTTCCTTATATAGCTTTTCAAAGGGATAATGAAAGGTCGAATCTAAGCGATCTCAAGGCATAGGGAAGGCCAGGAGTCAAATGAGTCGGATCCATGTCAAGGAAAACTCCAAAAGGATTTGGATTATGCACACATCCCGATGTACGAGGTTTTAGTGGTCAAACTCGCGTATGTACGTGCTTATAGGTTTAAAAGTCATGTATATCATTTTTCATGTGTTTTTAGGGATGATCAAGGAAACATCAAAGGACAAAAAGTGGTCCATAGGGTCTAAGGAGTCTGCAGCGGGATAGGGGAAGGCCATACAAAGTGTGATTCACCTAGAGTGGTGAAATCCGCTATAACAAATATTTACAAAGATGCACCTTGTGTCAAATCCTACTTTGATCAAGATGTTGAAGCTGCTCCAAATGGTTGGTTAGTATTTTTACTTTATCTCTATTGATTTATCTAATTATCTCCATTATCATGTATTGTTTTATTTTTAAATATCCTCCTGTTTTCATATGAATTTCTTTGTTTGAATTGTATGGTATTAACTCCAGAGATTCATAGCTAAGGATGTGGTGGGTTGTCAATATGGTGTTTTTAAAAATTATGAATTTTATCTCATCTCATGTACAAAGGGAGGAATCTTGAACCTAAAATGGCTATATAAATGTGCTAGATTTATAGCTTTTAATATAGGAAACAATTTAGAGTAGTGTTATTTGACTAATTGGCTCTATTTTGCAGCAATGTTCTTCGATCATATGCCTATTTCCTATGGAATGCAGAAGATGATGAAGAGGATAAAAATAATTCTCAACATTAGATAGCAGCACCCCCAACATATTTTGGTACTGCGAGTATTGTAGCTAGTACCTGATCACATCAACACCCTAATTGGAATTTGGCTTCAATGAATAGAGCCATTATATTTTCCAAGCCACTCTAAGTTTTTCCATAATCGGTGTTGTAGCTCATATTCTGGTAGTTACAAAATCATCCCTCTATACATAAGCGATGATGATCTTTGTAGGAATCATTCCAAAAATATTTCAAATGGAAGGTTCATGTATGTGATATGGTTCTCCACTATGAGAAGATACAAGGGATGTTTTTTGGTGATATCCTTGGTAGCAGTGGTAATCTCCCTAAGAAATGGACTGCCCTTGTTGGCGTAAGTGAATGGAATAAAAAGTGATTAAACTTTTAATAAGAAAACGGGTCAGCTGAAGAAGAATGGGTTGTTGGCAGGGGTTTTGGTAAGTGAGTTGCACCGCGTCGCGGCAGCTATGCAAGCTCACGCAGTACCACGCAAGGCCACATCATTGCGATGGGAGGAAGAATAATCATTTTGAATATTTTATATATTATTTGACCATGTTTTGTCACAATAGGTCATTATCGATTATAAGTTAGTTAAAAGTGGGCCTTTAATGTAAAGGCACAAGACTATTTATAGAACTAGTTTTGCAATTAAATAGAGAGAGTAGCATGAGCATGAGCATGATTTTGAGAATTGGCATTATCTGTAGCATGATTGTCGCATGAGGTCTAGTGAAATCAGTCTATGGTTTTGGAGAATTTATTATTGTAGCTACGTTCTATCTGGGTTTTTCCTGATGTATTTAGCCTCCTGTTTTAGAGAAGAGTTGTGTATTTTGGATCCTTTGCTCAAGATTAATATGATATGACAGTTGTTGCATAGATCTTATCTTTTATTCCTATTGTGATCTAATATGTTATGATGCTACGATCTATTTTATCATAATGCTGTGATCTGTTATAATGTCACCATGATCTATTCCATTTCTGCTGTATTGATGTTGATGCAATCTGTTTTAAGTCTGTTACATTTCTGTTGCATTATGAGTTGAAATGTTTTATAAATGATGCTACTGCATTCGTGGTACTGTGACAAATTCATGATGCACTCTGTAGTTGTGGAAAGGTAAGGGGTAGATGGGCATGAGTTCTGGTGAGAATGTGAAGGTCCCCAAGGAAACAAGTGGTTGTACAAGGGGAGGAGCAAGGTTTCGAGAGAAGAGGCAGAGGACAGGAGAAGTTCCTATTACGATCAAAGTGTGATTCCGTGAGGAAAACCCACACAGGATGAAGTGACCTTTTTGTGACGACGAGGACGACTAGGCCCAGGTTACGCCCGAAAGGATGACAGGATCAAACCCCAACAGTAACGTGCCCATGCCTCCATGCACTGCTCCACCACAAGGAAGAAACACGCATTTTGCATCGACTTTCCCGACATGTCAGCAACAATCTAGCAATAAAGCACCAACAGGAGGAAGAAGGACCAGAATGGCAGGAGATGAAATGAATCTACCAATATTTCATGGAAATGACACTGTTGACCCAGAGCAATATTGGTTCTTGTGTGAAGCGATATGGACCGCCCGACAGACTGTAGATGATGGTGTCAAGAAAAGCCAGATGGAAACTACTCTTAAAGGCCTTGCGCTAGAATGGTTCATGAGATTCACGCGGATTCCTCAGGGAGGTACCACAAAAACATTGGATGAGATCCAAACGAGGTTATTTGAGGAATTCAAGAAGCCGAAGTCTAAGGCTTAGTACATTACTGAATTAAAATAGATCAAACAGTTCCCCAATGAGACGATTTGGGATTTTGATCAGCGGTTTAAGACATTGATGGCTCAGGTCAGTTTTCATATGAGTGATGTCCAGCATAAGGAGTGTTTCATGACCATGCTTGTCCTACATATCAGACAACCATTAATGCAGCAAAAGACTGTGACACAGAGCGATGCTCTGGAAAATGCGATGAAATTGGAAGCATCGTCGGTAGGAGAAACCACGGTCGGAATGAACCAGATTCAAAAACAGTTGGCCAATTTGACGCTCCAACTGCAAGATATCAAAAATGCCAAGGAAGATCATGATGATCTTTGGTGCACCCGTTGCCATGCAGACAGACACACCAAGGACACATGTCTGACATTCTGGAATTATTTGTTGTCAAGAGCCCCGAACCCATTGAGCTCTGCTGGTATACCATGGTGTCGCATATGTCAAGTCTATGGGAATCGACATGAGAACTATGATTACATGCAGAAGATGGTTACCAAGGCAGAAAATCTGTGCTGTACATTTTATCGGTCAGTAGGACATGATGATAAAAACTATCGAGCTTATGATTTTCTCCATGAAAGGATTTATGATTCATATTTTGTGAAAGGTGAGGACCCCCAAGAAATACAAGCATAGCCACAAGTGGTGCAACCAGTGGTGTAGGTGCAGTATATACCACCACCCCAGATGCAATTTATCCCCGCGCAATTGCAGCAATAGTTTATAGAGCAACCACAGTTTGCACCTCAGCCATAGATTGTAGCACAACCGCAGTATGCACTGCGACCACAATATAATCAGGCTCCACTCATTCAGTCTCAGCCACAATATGTTCAAGCTGCACACTATGTCCAGCAGCAACCAAACCCACCGCAGTAACAGATGGCTCAACCACAGTTTCAGCAGGCCATGAAATTTCATATGAGGCCATGAATGTTCTTTGGGATGGTTTACCACATCTATTTTGGTGGATTCTGGATGCAAATTAAATGGCTTGTAGGTCATCATATTCTAGTGGAAGGAACACTTTATAAATATGTCATAGAAAGTAGTTGCATATCTTTCAAACTTCAGTGAAAATATGCGCTTACTAAAGAATGGAATTATGTTAAATTTTGTTGGGTAATGAAATAATCCAATGTCATGTAATATTTTTTTATGAATGAAATGGGTCCTCTTGGTATTTATAACGCTTTGTTTTGTTAATTTCTTAGTTATTATGACTACGTGTTATACCAAAATCCTGTCACCATCATGTGATAAGGCCTTTGACATACCTACTTGCCCTAAATCCCGGCTCTTGGAGTGGAAACTCATGCTAATTGTTAATCTTTCATGAAAATTCCTTTTGCATGCTGATTTTTTTCAGTGCTTGATAGGAAATATTGGTTCTTCATTTCCTTATCTATTTCAAAGAGAAGTTTTAGTTTTCTCTCTCCTTTGCTTTATTCACAAGCATGTTAATCGATTTTCTTCTTGTTTTGTGCATGATTGTTTGAAATTCTAAATCTTACTTTCTTTAAGAAGAAATATTTGTTTTCACCTTTGTGTGCATTAGAGTTAGATTTGTTTGGAAACATTAGTGAAATCATCTTTCCATTGAGTTTTTATGCGTCTTTTTCAAGCATGAAAAGATAATAAAAAAATTTGATTTATGTTACATGTTCTCTAGATATCTTTCTTATTTTCTTTGAAGATTGTTTGGGATGCATTGATATTTCACTTTTCGTTTGAAAAGGTAGAATTGCATTTGCATTTGGGTGTGAATTTTGGGAATAAAAGTAAATCTCTCTCCCTCACTTAGGTAGAATTTCATTGAAGAGGAAAACTTGCATTGTCATATAGATCAGTGTGCATCTTCTTTAATTTCAAGTTTTCACTCCATGGTTCCACCTAAACGCACAAGATAAAATTAATGGTAGTACTAAGTTAAAACTTTTAGAAATTTGAGTGATAAGTTAGAGACATGTTCGGGTGTCGTTAAGTGTAGGAGCTGTCATTATTTGTCTGCATTACATCCCGGGACTCGCGTGGTTCTTCCACGTACCGTCGGTATATCGAATGGCCTTTCACGTACCCTTGAGGTATATAGAAAGGTACTTCACATACTTGATTGTATATAGGAAGGCCCCTTGTGAATGGTTATGCATTAGACAACACTACTACCGATTTGAGCTCCTTTGTACCTTGTGTATATCAGGAGACCCTTTTAGGAATCCTCAAACCATCTAAGTTATCCTTTTGGCCTGTCCTGTGAGGTTCCTGACTCTTATCCAGTCCTTTCACATTTTTTCTTGTTGCATTTAGTTTCAGTAGTACTTGCTTGTGTATGGTAGTTAGGGGGTTATTAGAGAGTTTAGAGATGGCATCCTCATCTGGGACTACTAATCAAGAGGTCCCTTTCCAAGGTGTACCTTTTGTATTCCCTCCAAGTGAAGGTATTTGTCCTCCCTTTATTGCCACTCTAAATATTCCTGGATTAA
Organism: Pseudotsuga menziesii; assembly: GCA_001517045.1. Classification (NCBI taxonomy): domain Eukaryota; kingdom Viridiplantae; phylum Streptophyta; class Pinopsida; order Pinales; family Pinaceae; genus Pseudotsuga; species Pseudotsuga menziesii. Next base: position 251,120 of record LPNX010279462.1, read on the forward strand.
CTATAGGATTACCGGTCTGGATTTTTAATCCGGTAATTCCTGTTACACCTAATGTCTCAAATGTTACCTCTCCTCTGGGAGAGGATCGACCTCAACCTAATCCCTCTCCTTCTTCGTCGGTTGTGGCTTCATCTCTTTCTTCTTCTTCGCTTGACCAAAGCTTTATGGTTAGTAGTCATGTGGATAAGAAGAAGAAGAAAGGGAAGGGTAAAAATAAGAAGGATAAGAAAGAGAAAAAGCAACAACCATCTACTCTTGATGGTGCTCGTTCTAAGAAAACAATCAGAAAACCCAAGTTCCCGTGTAAGCTTTGCAAGGGGGACCACCTTCTTAAGGAGTGTCCTGGTCTCTCCCATGTACAAGAAGAGTGTTCTAAAAGGTCCAAACCATTTGTGTCATCAACCTATGACCATCATGTTGACAATACTCCCTCAACCAGTGACCCATTGGTAAAAGGTCGTAAGGGTAAAGTATTGTATCCTTGTTTGATTTGCAAGGCTATGCATTATACTTTTGTTTGTCCAAGCATGGATGAAGCTTTGCATTGGTTGGAAAATATTTCTTATCATCAACAAGTGATTCCAACAAGTGATAGTAAGTTATCCCTAGATCCCCCACTGGTTGACCAAGTGGTCGATTCGGATTTACCTATAATTGATCCCACTCTTCCTTTGGAGAGTGAAGTGGTCAAGTCGATGTCATTTCCACCTGATATCGCTCTTTTATCAGAGAGTGTTAAGACTAAAGTAGTCTCTTTGACCAAATCTTCATCTTGTTCTTCTCTTCTAGTAGATAATGAACTTAAACCTGCTAAAGTTTTTATGCTTCGTTCTGATTGTTCTCGACAACAGGAAATTTTGTCTATTTCGACAGAACCCTCTCTGAGTAGTGAGTTTATTTCCTTTGACTGGAGTAACCGAACAAAGTCTCATATTCATTTGAGTGTTCCTTTCCAGATAGTTGTGAATGTTACTGCTAGGAGGATACTTCGCACTATTGTCGATGAAGGGGCTTCTGTTAGTATTCTATCCTCAACTTCTTGGCAAGCTTTAGGTTCTCCTCATCTTGTGCCAGCCATCGATCAGATACTAGCTTTTAATCGAATATCTACTACATCTTTAGGCATCCTTCCTCGTTTTCCTATTACATTAGGAGGGAAAACTGTCTATATTGATGTTATGGTGGTCCAAGGTCCTTTAGATTTCAATCTGCTCCTTGGACGCGATTATGTTTATGCCATGGAGGCTATTGTGTCCACACTCTTTCGAGTTATGCATTTTCCCCATGATGGGAATATTGTGACCATTGATCAGCTTTCCTTTGTTACACTTGACCATCGCAACACTCCTAGTAATCATACTTCCCTAAATGTGCCGCATATTCTTGTGGTTCCTTCCCCTTCTTCTAGTTAGCTTCTTCCCATCATAGGTAAAATGGGGGGCATGGCTCTAGTCTATGGACATCATAATGGAGCTAAGTCGCTAGATTTTATGAAATGGGGGAAACCTACCAACCTCTGGATATCATGCTTGGTAGGAGTAGGTTTTAGAGCATATTTTACTTTTGGTTTCAAGCTCATTAAAAAATAAAACCACTCCTTAAGCATAGTTTACCCTTTTGGTTTCAAGCTTGCATAAAAATTAAATCATGTTGAGAGCATATTTTACCCTTTTGGTTTCAAGCCTGCATAAAAATGAAATCATGTTGAGACCATAGTTTACCTTTTGGATTCAAGCTCGTTAAAAAATAAAACCACTTCTCAAGCATAGTTTACCTTTTGGTTTCAAGCTTTCTTAAAAATGAAACCATTCCTTTGAGAAAAGTTCCTATCCTGTGTCAAGCTCGTTAAAAAATGAAACGGATGCCTGTGAGAAAAGTTCCTATTCTATGTCAAGCTCATTAAAAAATGAAACAACACCTAACCATCATGTCAGTTCTGACCATCATGTCATTTTTCCTTTGAGCAAAGTTCCCATTCTATGTCAAGCTCGTTAAAAAATGAAATAGCACCTGACCATCATGTCAGTTTTCCTTTGAGAAAAGTTCCCATTCTATGTCAATCTTGTTAAAAAATGAAATAGCACTTGACCATCATGTTAGGTTCTAACCATCATGTCAGTTTTCTCTGAGCAAAGTTCCCATTCTCTATCAAGCTCGTTAAAAAATTAAATGGATCTCCTCAAGCATAGTTTACCTTTTGGTTTCAAGCTTGCATAAAAATGAAATCATTCCTAAGCATAGTTCACTTTCTATTTCAAGCTCGTTAAAAAATGAAATGGATATCCTTAAGCATAGTTTACCTTTTGGTTTCAAGATTGCATAAAAATGAAACCATGTTCCAAGCATAGTTATATTCTGTTTCAAGCTTGTGTAGAAATGAAACAGATCCCCTTCCCTTGAGTTGAGTCTATACTTTAGTGTTAGAACTTGAACCTTCGCCTGCCCGATTCTCGTTCTTCCTACCCCCCTGGTGAACATTTTCACATTAGTAACCAGGTTTTTAGGTTGGGTATGGAAGAAGAATCGTCAAAGGAAACGAAGCCTGGGGGCATGTCGAGCCGCTAGCAACCATACTAGGGGTAAGCTTCACTAGTAATCATGCTGGGGGCAAGATTCCAACCTCTGTATATCATGTTAATGGGATTTTTCAAGCATAGTTTACCTCTTGGTTTCAAGCTTGTGTAAAAATGAAACCAATCCCTGAGGATTCTTTCAACTGATCTTCGAGCTCGTTAAAAATAGTACGATGGCTCTAGTCTATGGACATCATAATGGAGCTAAGTCGCTAGATTTTATGAAATGGGCGAAACCTACCAACCTCTGGATATCATGTTCGGTAGGATCAATTTTGAAAGCATAGTTTACTTTTGGTTTCAAGCTCGTTAAAAAATAAAACCACTCCTTAAGCATCGTTTACCATTTTGGTTTCAAGCTTGCATAAAAATGAAATCATGTTGAGAGCATAGTTTACCCTTTTGGTTTCAAGCTTGCATAAAAATGAAATCATGTTGAGAGCATATTTTACCTTTTGGTTTCAATCTTGTTAAAAAATAAAACCACTACTCAAGCATAGTTTACCTTTTGGTTTCAAGCTTGCATAAAAATGAGACCATTCCTTTGAGCAAAGTTCCTATTCTATGTCAAGCTCGTTAAAAAATGAAACGGATGCCTATGAGAAAAGTTCCTATTCTGTGTCAAGCTCGTTAAAAAATGAAACAGTACCTGACCATCATGTCAGGTTCTGACCATCATGTCAGGTTCTGACCATCATGTCAGTTTTCCTTTGAGCGAAGTTCCCATTCTTGTCAAGCTCGTTAAAAAATGAAATAGCACCTGACCATCATGTCAGTTTTACTTTGAGCAAAGTTCCCATTCTATGTCAAGCTCGTTAAAAAATGAAATAGCACCTGACCATCATGTCAGTTTTCCCTAAGCAAAGTTCCCATTCTATGTCAAGCTCGTTAAAAAATGAAATGGATCTCCTCAAGCATAGTTTACCTTTTGGTTTCAAGCTTGCATAAAAATGAAATCAATCTTGAGCATAGTTCACTTTCTATTTCAAGCTCGTTAAAAAATTAAATGGATTTCCTTAAGCATAGTTTACCTTTTATTTTCAAGCTTGCACAAAAATGAAACCATGTTCCAAGCATAGTTACCTTCTGTTTCAAGCTTGTGTAAAAATGAAATAGATCCCCTTCCCTTGAGTCAAGTCTTCACTTTAGTGTTAGAACTTGAACCTTCACCTACCCGATTCTCATTCTTCCTACCCCCCTGGTGAACATTTTCGCATTAGTAACCAGGTTTTTAGGTTGGGTATAGAAGAAGAATCGTCAAAGGAAATGAATCTTGGTGGCATGTCGAGTCGCTAGAAACCATGCTAGGGGTAAGCTTTGCTAGAAATCATGCTGGGGGAAAGATTCCATTCTCTGTATATCATGTTAATGGGATTTTTCAAGCATAGTTTACCTCTTGGTTTCAAGCTTGTGTAAAAATGAAACCAATCCCTGAGCAATCTTTCAACTGATCTTCGAGCTCATTAAAAACGGTAAGATGGTGTTGAGCTTACTTTTCATTTTTTGTGCTTTGATTAAAACATGAAATTTGGTTTGAGCTTAGTTTGTTAATTTTTCATGCTCTGGATTCAAACATGAAAAATCCTAATGGAGTTCTCTTTAAACTCTTTTCAGGATCCCTAAATACGAAAAGATCGTTGAGCGATCTTGTCTTCTTCACGCTCGTTAAAGTATTTGAAGAGTCATTCGTCCGATGGTAGGTTATCTCTTTTTTGGTTTGGATAGGACTATTTACAAAAAAGGAACACTCCAACCAATCATGACTAGAAGAGTTCTCTAAGGTATAATTTTATACTTTTTCAGGCCTTAAAGACTAAATCATATGAAAAAGGATCCCTTTGGAGTCTTCTTCTGTGTTTGTTTAGAATCTCTAAACATGAACGATATTGAGTTTCTTTCAATGGACTCGTTAAATCAAACATTGAGAGACCCATTTTGGGAATGAACCCCTTCTCTCTCAGGTTCGTAAAAGATATGAGTCTGGACTTGTCTTTCGACAAGCTATATCTAGTGTTTGTTACCCTCTTTGAACTCGTAAAACCGAAAAGAGGCACTCATCAATCATGATGGGGGAAATGTGAAGGGAATCATTTTGCAAATAATGGCAGTTGTTTGTCATTACCTTTGAACATGGAACTTGTCTGCACATCATGTCAGTCAATTGTGTATTCAGCTAATCTCTGTGATGATCCACTTTCATGAGTCATGTCACTCCTTTGAGTCTTTCAAAAGAATGCATTGTCCACTGTCGCATTATGTGTCTACCCCGTCTAGTCATGCTTCCAAGTCATTTTTTCATGCCGCCCGATGTTCAAAGGGGATTTGAAGAATTTTTACCTCTACAGTCTACACAGTCTTTGTGTTAGTATCTTTGATTCAATCATATGGTTACTACATTCACATCATTCCAGAACTATGTTTCGAGTTTCGTGTCGTCGATGTGGGACTCATCACGGCCCTCCTTCGACGAGACTATTCCTGTGGACATCAGCTCATCATCCAGGAAATAGTCTTAGAAACAATATTTAGTACCTTGAGATATGTATACCTTAATGGTAGATTCTCTCGCTCTCAACATAGGTTCACATCATTGACCTTTGATTGATAGAATCAACTGGGTGTTTGACATCAGGACATCTATTCACACTCAGTAGATTGTACTAGAGTACCTTGGGAATCATTGACATTAATGTTGATCTCCCTCGCACTTGTTAACGGTTCACATCATTGACCGGTAATCAAGTGGTTTCTACCATGTTCGACTTCAGATCATTGTAATCACATGGATAGAATCATACTTTGTGGAAGACGAGACAAAGACCCTAGGTATTTGTTTAAAGCACTTATTGCTTTTCCCTAGGTTGTGATGGAGTTTTGTATATCTAGCATGGATCCACTTTTGTGCGGTTGTGGCTATGCTCAAATTTGTGTCTGTATGACATAGATATACATTGTATGTCTAGTAGCTATGTCCAAGTTTGAGTCCTCTATCACATGGATCTACACTGTATTCTAGTAGCCATGCTTGTTTATTCCTCTCATGGATCTACCTTGTATTGGTTTGCAGCCATGAGTTTGGTTACTTGTGTCTATGAGTCAACATACTGATGTACTACATATTCCTACTTGACAACGTGCTCCGATCGAGCCAACATTTTCATCTCATGGCGACGACTTGTTCTCTCAAATCTCTCATTTATCGTATCCATCTAAGACTCATGCTTTGGGGGGCATCCTATTATACCAAAATCCTTTCACCATCATGTGATAAGACCTTTGACATACCTACTTTCCCTGAATCCCAGCTCTTGGAGTGGAAACTCATGCTAATTGTCAATCTTTCATGAAAATTCCCAGCACCGCGCTTCCTCTATTGTCCAGGAGCAGTACCTTGTTCACACCGCCTATCCCTTGTTGTCTACAAGTGGTGCCACCACTTATGGCCCTTAGTCCATAAGTGTTTCTTACCAGAACCGCTCTGTCATTGAAGGAGAAACGTGGTACCCTGGGTAAAAAGGGGAAAAGAGAAGTTTCTCAAGGCTTCTAGATGATAAGCCTCGTGTCCTCCCTTATCCCTACCATTGTGGGTCAGTTGAGCTCAAGATCCCCCATCCTAGGATCTTAGAGGCCACCTCACCCACTAATCTCTCAACCTACGCTATCCTTTGAGCCTTAAAAATACAAGCTCATATCCATGGTTGAGGAGGGAACTCTTAAGGTATTGTTATGCTGTTGGATTTATCACTTGACCCAAGACTATTTGGCAGAGCATAGTGATCTAGAGTCGAATCCTTTGGGGATGAGAATGCTTGGTTTCATGGAGATGCATGTCAACACTAAGGCTTGGTTGTAAACTTCTTCATATTTCTATATTAATGCAAGTTGATTTATGTCCCACATATATTGTTGTTGTTTGATTTCACATGTATGTTGTTATATTCCTTAGTCACTAACATAGATCAGTAGATTATATTCTGGTGGTTTCGATATGTTTGCATGTTGAAGCTTATTGCAGGTACACAGGGTAACGATCGAAGCATCACATTCCAGGTATCTACAACGTCTAGGGAGAGTCTTCAACCTCTGTCCTCTATTTGTTCTGGATATGAACCATTCAGACCAGTGGAACACCTTATTGTCCACAGGATGTGAAATATTCCAGCTAACACTACGATCACTCGAATAGTTTCAAATGTAACCTTATGCATTAAAATGATTTTGTGGCCTTTGAGAGTTACTAATTAACCTTGATAAAATTCAAATTATTGTCTTACGAATCATTGAAAATATAAAGTAAGGAAAGGCCTAATAGTAAGGAAAGAAACAAAACCAATAACTTTATCAACGATAGGTCATATTTATATGAGGTGAGTTCCACCCCAAATAGATATGAGCTCCGTCTAGTTCTTTGGAAAGCTTTAATGTGACTGGAATTAATGAGGGAAAATGTTGCACCTAATTTATTTATATTAGAGTAGGGGATAACACTCAGTCTTGCTTCTAAGAGTATCCATTTACCTGACCCTATTTAATTCCCAACCATATAGGAAATAAAGGTTCCTTACAGAAAAAACACTCCCTTGATGAACCCAAGCTAGCTCGATCCCTATCATGATTCCAACTCTGCTTGATGTCTGTGTTCTCCTTTAGGATAAGGTTTGGTTTTTCATCAAATTCATACTACTATATGTGGAATAACCTGAGCACCTTCAGTTAGACCGATAGGTCTTTGTTCTCCTTCAGTATTTGGATTCTATGAAAATAAAGTTTGAGACTTTAGCAATACATATGATTAATCGAGTAGTAACCATGTTTTCCAAATTGAACCCAGCATTAGCACTGATCGTGTTTTATTCTTTTAGCATGGGTGAGATATTTATGATGTTGATTGTGATGCATTTCTTGGATTCCAAAGTGGGGCATGCGTCTTGTAGATTGCGATGCTTGTGATGGAGGAATTGAATGGGCATGTCCTCCCTACATCGCAGTTTCTCAATGGACTACTTGCATCACTTGTGGATTTATTCATACGGTTTGAATACCTTAATATTGATCTTACCATTTATGTTAACCATAGACTCTCGAGAATTTATCAAAACAAGATGATCAAGACTCTGCCCTACAACTCCAGGATGATCAGATCTCTTCCCAAAAACAATTATGAGTGCTTAAGAAGATTTGACGATGTAAATATGAATGCTTCTTCTTCATGCGTTATTTGTTTAGGGTGTATTGTGGAAGAGGAAAAAGTACACATTCTTCCCAACTGCAGATATTATTTCTATATTCCATGTATTTATCGTTGGCTTCTTCTACTTCCTACAAAATATTCATGCCCTATGTAGAGTCACCATAATTTGCAACGCCTTCTCTCATGAATGCATCTCCATTTTACTAGTTGAAGTCACCTGTTTTAGACGATTTGGATTTTTATACTCATTATAGATGGATTTAGGATACTCTAGAGATGGATTTGGACTTTCTAGTCATTATCGATGGGGTTGGACTATTCTTGAGATGGATTGGACTTTTCTATTCATTATTGATGTATGGAATCCAACACTCTACTCTAACCTTTGGGAAGATCAAATTTTCATTATTCCAAAACTATTTTTACTAAATACTTGTATTATACCTTAATTATGCAATTTCAAGAGCAATTACTACTCAATTTCCAAAAAAAAATATAGATTGAATCTTATATGAAGGGTTTTCAAGATATTGTAGAAAATCATAATCAAATAATAGTTATTATGTAATGGATATGATTTTCAAACAATGTGCTCGTTTTCACAATTGGTCTAATCCATGCACAATGTGTCTACATCAACAATTTTCTTTCTAAGTTGATACTAGAGACTTTAATTGTGTCATTTTTTCCTGGACAGATACTAGAGACTTTAACCGCATTTGATTTTTATTTGTTTACAAAGAATCTCAAGCAATGCAAAAGATTCATAAAAAAATCTTTTACCTAACATTAAATCTTCAATTTGTTCCAAGGTACATTACCACTTCGTGGCTCTTGTTTATAAGAGGGATTGGTGACTTTTTGAGGGCATTCTTCTGACTCCCTACTTGTGACTCTTCAACGTCTTCTACAAATTTTTCCCTTTCCTTTTTTTATCAAATTTAAAGTTTTGTAGCTTTATTTTCTTATGGAAATCCATTTTTAAACTTTTTCATTTTCCCTTTTGATAATTCAACATAAATATGGGGATAATACATTGACAATTAGGAATAATTATAAATAGAAGTAAAATAGGAAAGAGAATAACACTCCATCCCACAACTACTTGAACTAGACCCAATTGATTATTATTACCTTTTATAAATAAGTTATTATAATTAACCATCATAGATCCATATGAACTTTATCCCTCTCAAGCGCAAAGAGGGAGAATCTTATACTTGAAGAAAGGTTTGCACGTCAAGAGATTTGATTTCTCTCTTCCCTTGTGTTATCACTCATTATTTATCCTTTGGTTGTGGAAGGATAGTTCCAAGGTAAACTTTCAAACCAACCTTTAGGAGAAAAGTTGGATTCTTCCTACCAGAGAGGGCTCTCTCAACAAATAGATACAATGGCCAGAGATAATTTTACATAAACAAAATCAATGATGTAAATGGATGAAACAAGAGGATACCATTGGGCATGGATTTGAAATCATGAGTTTTTAAAGATAAAAATGGATTATGCAATACAATTTTTTCCATGGAGGAGAGATAGCCATTCTTTCACAGTCAAGTTCTTGATTGCTGGTGATAAAATATGAAATATGAACAGTCCATTACTATGGGAACCAAATAAAGATGAATCCAATATTAAATTTAGAGGAAATAGGTTTGTGAATACTTGAATCCTATGAACCAGAGCATATGAATATGAATTATGATTCAACGAATCTCATTCAAGAATTAAAATATTACACAATGGAAATAGATAATATGGGTAACATTCACATGAGAAAAGGAAATACATACTGTAAAACAACAACAAAAGAATCTATGCTTCGAAAAGTTCTTGCTTGGCTCTGCAGAATTTTTATTAACTTGAAATGCTTAGTTACAAAATGCTTCTCACTCTCATGGGTTCCAACCCCAATTACATTGTGTTGCTGCTACAACTGCTTCCCCAAATTTGTTTACATTTTAGGACCCCTCCTTCCATTTTTTATTTTTAAAGCACACTTACACTTGTTTCCTAACTCAAAGAATCCCTCCCTGCATACCTATTCTTTCCTAGAAGCTTGAGCAGAAGGATAAATTTCCTAAGACTGAAGTGTCAATTTGGTAAAAAATTCTTAAGCGTGACCTTGGAAACATGCCTTACATAAAAAGTCCACTTTCAATTTCAGATCAACGATGTAGAATCACTCCAACATAGATCAATGGTTCAAGAAATAGAGGAAGCGGAAAAGATCAAGTTTCGGTTGTGAAAAGTTAGATTTCCTCTTTCCTCTTTCTGCAGATCGATATCCGATGGCCTAGAAGGTTTCCACAAAAATCAACGGCTCGGAAAGGTGGAAAAGAAATCGAGGAAGCAGAAAATATCAAGTTTTGGTTGTGAAAATTTAGAGTTCCTCTTTCCGCAGATCGACATACAACGGTCATGGAGGATTCCGCATAAATCAACGGTCAAGAAAAGTGGAAGTGGAGAGAAGAAAGGTAAAGTTTAACATTGAAAATGTTGGAGACCCGCTTTCCAATTTCCACCTTTCGGAAGGGCGAAAGCAAAAAGGCAGACACAAAAATTTAAAAGTTAACCTTGTGAAAAAGGACAAACCCGCTTTCCGATTTCCACTTTCTGGAAGGGAGGAAGTGGAAAGGAAGAGGCAGAACGTTTAAAGTTAACCTCATGAAAAAGGATGAAACCACTTTTTGATTTCTTCTTTCCACTAGGGAGGAAGCAAAAAGATAGAAGTTTAATCTTGAAAACATGACATCTCACTTTCCGTTTTCTGCCTTTCGGAAGGGCAGAAGTGGAAAGGTGGAGGCAGAAAGTTTAAAATTTAAACTTCAAAAAATTGGCGAACCCAAATTATAATTTCTGCTTTCCAGAAGGCTCCTGTGAAAATCAACGGTCAAGAAAAGGAAGAAGTGGAAGGGCAGAAGCAGAAAGGAGGAAATGGAAAGATAGAAGTTAATTTCAGAAAAAAGTTGACATTTTTTATTTCCTCTTTCCGCTATTTCATGGAAATAGTTGTTAGGGCCACATGATCTAGTGGTTCATATCATACCCAATTCATCTTTTGAGATGATCTGATCCATTCAATCTATGTTTGGTTTTTTAAATATAAATCATTGGGGAAACTGAGAATTTTTCCTCTCGAAGATTAAATTAAATAAAATTTATTGCGTAACAGGGAATTGGCCATCATCTTATTATGTTTAGTAATCGATACATATCATTAAATTAAAAACACTGTGAATTATTATTGTTTCCATATTAGATATATCTCTCATTATGTTTTCTCAATGTATCACAGGTATTATTTCTCACCAAGCTCGAATGCGGGAAGCATGAAACAAATGCACGACAAGAGGATTAATCACGAAGAGACAACACACATGGAGGAACAACAACGTGATTGGTGCTTGAGCCAACCGACTGGTTAAGTGAATAAGAATCTTGGGAATATCTAGGGTTAGGGAAGAATAAAGGTCACGACGTGATGCATAGAGATAAGAATAAATAGGGGTGCAGAGTACCATAGAAAGAATTTTGGCTGGTGAAAAGAGGCTGGACTATTTTGTAAAAGAGATAACTCTTTGCTAATAAGAAGGATCATTTTGCTGAAACAAAGGCCTGCGCAAAGATTTAATCGAAATGTGTGGAATGCATACTATAGAAATATTTCTTCTTTCTTATGTACATCATACAGTGATATTGTTCTTACCTCCTAGAACTATTTCCTTGGTCATGAATGGTTTGTTGTCTGTATAAATGTCTGTGTTTACAGGGTAATAAATGGTTTAATTATATCATAGCTATCTTTGGTATTATTTCTGCCGTGTATGTGATTATTGTATTGGTAAAACTATCTATTAGACTTTTATGAGCATTTACAGTATATTACAATGAACTCTTAATTTGCTCCCTATAGGGATAGAATAGAGTAGTTTTAGATTTAGATTAGATATGCATTTAGCTTAGACATCTACATTTCATCCTTTAAATAAGAAAATCATATAAATAGTGGATTGGGACGTAACCACTAAAAAATTTAAAAGAACTTATCTATGGTAGTCGGATTGTAAACTAGATGGATTCCCCACACCAAACGGTGGACTATCTAATTGGGATTGCTTATCGGGGATAATCCATACTGTCGATACCTGGGATTTTTCTAGGCATCAACATATTTTGCGCTAGAAGGAGGGTAGTCGGTGCATGGTTGGTAGAGGAAATATGTTTTTCATAGAATATTACATTGGAACAACATATGAAAATATTTTCCCTGAAGATTTTATTCCTGAATTTAAAGAGTAAGAACAAACAGGTTTTGGGGAAGAAGAATCAGAACGTTTGTATGTTTTCCCATTTGAGGAAGTAGATCATTTTAGGAGACATAAAAGACCCTATGTTAAGAAACTTGGGGGGTTAAAAGTAATTCCTGCGTTACCTAGAAGTAAAGATTCCAAGAAATTAGCCTCATACACTAAGGATTCAATTCTTATTGAAAATTTGGAAGAACTGGTAGATCTATCCATCCAAGAAATTGTTCAGACTCTTCATCAATTGGATCTAAAATACCCTACAGCTTCAGTATTCAATCAATCTCCACCATAGTCTCCACCTCAAATAATGGTTTTTGTTAATCAACACGTATGGAGAGCAAGAACGCCACTCAACCTAGTCGCTCCATTGCAAGATTTACCTAAAAACCCAGAAAAGGTATTACCAAAATTTGATCCTGGAAAGGGTGTTTCTATTGAAGATCACTTAAAAAGTTTTGATCTGGATTTGAATCTTTTAAATGTTGAATATGAAGATGTTGCTTACAGAAATTTTCAACATACTTTTGGACCTAAATCATATTCATGGAACTTTAGTTTGCAATCTAATTCAATAGTAAATTGGGATGGTTTTGAAAAGGAATTCTTAAGTAAATCCAGCAACCAGAAAACTGTAGCCACTCTCATGAAAGAATTACTGTCTATGAGGATGGAAAATAAAGAAAAGGTCCAAGAATTTAATCATAAATTCACCACTTTATTGAGTAGCATCAGTGGTACAACAAAATCAGCTGATGAGTCCCTAGTAGAATATTATACTACAACACTTGATCCACCAATAGCAATGTTTGTAAAAAGGGTTGGTAAAGTTACATTGGTAGAAAACTATGAAGAAGCCAAGAAAGTAGAGGCAGATATGGATAGTATAGAAAAGCATACTCTAGAACCCGAGTTGAAACATACCACAAGAAAAAGGCCTTTGCTGTTAACTATGCCCAAAGAAGAACACTCTAATGAGCTAGAAAATGTGGTGAAAATGGTGCAAAAATTGTCAAACAAAATAGTAGACATGGAAAAGGATAAGGGAGCTAGTTTTTATAGGAATCCATTCAAACCTTATTAAAAAAGGAAGAGAGTGGACAGCCCCAACCACCTATACATAATTCTGTTGTTTTACATTTTAATGAGGTAGGCATGGATCATTTATGTACTTTTCACCAAGAACATCATTCTGCAAAAAAAATGTCCACAGTGGATAAGTTCAATGACTCTAGTTATGAATCAATTGTTATATACCCTGTTGGAAGATCCTGAACAAGAAGAACCCCAAAATAATGAGCTAGAACAAACAAACAAAGAAACCACTATGGTATTATGGGATTGGGCACCTACTTTTGGGCTAAGTGAAGATGAACCTACTTAGGAAATTCAAGTGTCATCAGTTAATTTCACAACTAGAAGTCAAGGGACAGTAGTGGACAAAATTTTGTTACTACCTAAAATAAAGAAGTTGAAAGAAAACATGAAGAAAAATATCAGTATTACTCAAACAACACCTAATCCTAATCTAGTAAATATAAAAGAGGCAATCCCAGTAGTTAACAAACCAATGAAGACATTGATAAATAAATCAGAAGGTATTAGAAAAGGTTTGGCAGAACATGATATGGGGTATGATACTGTAGAGGATATTAAGAAAACAAAAGCAAATATCTCTTTATTTGAACTATGTAATTTTCCTCAGCAAAGAAGGAAACTTCTAGAAGCTTTTGATCCACATCCCAACAATATCCCAGAAGTCATTAAATCTGATGATGAAGTAAATGAAGCAAGAATTGGAGGAAATTCTAAATCTCAGACTTTACCTTTTCCGTTGTCATTTGAAATTTTTAATCATTATGTACATAACTATTTGGTAGATTCTGGGGCTTCATCAAATGTTATGCCACTTTCAATATGTAAAAATATTAATGGCCAACCCACACCATATCCATCTTGGATAATTCAACTAGACAGATGCTATTAAATTCATAGGGGAAATGAAAGATGTGTTGATTTGTTTTTCTGCAAACCCCATAGTTTGTTAGTTTATAGATATTATGGTGGTTGATATACCAGAAGCTTATGGATTAATTTTAAGTAGGTACTAGTCAACAAAACTAGATGGTTACTTTGCAACCGACTGGTCTCATATGTGGTTACCATACAACAATAGTCAAAACAAAATTAAGATACTAAGGGAACCACACATGAAACATAATGTAACTCAATTAGAAGGGAAGAATGAACCTATGAACTTCTTGTCTTCATTTTTGGGAAATTAATTTTTGGAGCTTGAACCAAGAAATTATCAAGCCAAACAAGTCCGTCAGGAATCCGACAAGTAGTTTGATCTCCTTCAATTCTCACAGGATGATGATATTGATTGTAGTATAGTAAACTTAGTGACTAACCTAGGAGATGATACTAAATAGGTAGAGTTAGAGGATAGATTTTGGTTTATGTATTTTGATGGTTCTAAAACCCAAGAGGGATCAAGGGCAGTTTGCATCCTGATTGATCCAGATAAGAATAAACACTTTCTCTCTTGCATACTAGAGTTCGAATGCACAAATAATACTGATGAGTATGGAGATCTAGTTCTAGGCTTGAAGAAACCCATTGGATTAGAAGTAAAAAATTTGAAAGTTTTTGGTGATTCTGAGATAGTTGTTAGACAAGTAATAAACACCATTCATTCTTTGTCTCCATGTCTTAAAGGGTACCATTCTGAGGTATGGAATTTGACTATGCATTTCAATGTTTTCAATATAAATGCAGTACGTATATTGTATAATGATGCAGCTCATTTATTAGATACCATTGCATCTATATTAGTACCAACTAATACCAAGTGTTATATTGAATTGATTTTCATGCCATCGGTACCTCGCGATGTTACAAATATGAGGGTATTTGATGACAATGAGAAGATTATCATTTTTTTTACGAATGAAGAATCTTTTAAAGAATCAATAGTTAATGAAGAAGAACATTTTTCAGGTTTACAAACTTGAAGATGTAGTTAAGGGAAATTTCATACCTAAAGCGGTAAGAACCCTAGAAGGAATGTTTGATTTGCAGAGTAAATTCTGGAAACCAGCCAATGTGAAGACGAACAATTCATCAATGCAGCATGAGCTGGTAAATCTAGGATCAGAAGCTAAACCAAAATATGTCAATTTGGGAAAATATTTCTCTTCTAGAGAAATATGTAAGTTCATCCAGTTGTTTCAAAAATATATAGACATCTTCGCCTTGACGTATGGAGATCTGAAGACTTATGAAACTCACATCATCCAGCATGTGATTCCCATCAAAACATGGGCAAATTCGTTTCAACAACAACTTAGAAAGATGCACCCAAAGTTAGAACCTATAATCCAAAATGAAGTAAAGAAGTTACTAGACACAAAGATCATCTTCAAGGTTTGACATTCTGAGTGGGTGTCTAATATAGTCCCGGTGAGAAAAATTCAGGAGAGATAAGGTTGTGTGTTGACTTCAGAAAATTAAACAGAGCATGTGATAAAGATAATTATTTGGTTCCACCAATGGAATAGATTTTACAAATGGTTTCAGGCTTAGAAATGTTCTCCCTATTAGATGAATTTTCAAGTTATAATCAAGTATTAGTGACCAAACAAGACCGATTAAAGACAACATTTTGTACAAAGTGGGGAACATTTGCTTATAGAAGAATTCCTTTTGGCCTCATGAATGCTAGAGCCACACTTCAAAGGGCCATGGACATTGCATTCACAGGTTTAAGTGGCCAATGTGTAGTAGTGTACTTAGATGATGAAACAATTTTCTCCAAGAAAAGAGAAGACCACTTTTTTCACTTGAAACATATTTTTGACCGCTGTAGAAAATATGGTATAGAACCCAAAGAAGAGTATCTTCACAGTTCTTGAAGGAAAATTGTTGGGACACATCATCTCAAAGAAGGAAATCTCAATAGATACAGAGAGAGTTGAGACTATAAATTAGATTCCCATGCCCCATAATAGGAAATCTATGCAATCATTTATGGGCACAATAAATTTTGTTCAGATCTTTTTCCTTGATTTTGCTCAATTGTGAAACCTCTGCAGAAAATGGTGAAGAAAAGTGTACAGTTCAAGTGGATTGACATTGAGAAGGATGTCTTTAAAGATATCAAAACAGATATAGCTCATGCACCTTCTTTGAGGATTCCAGACTTTGAAAAGGATTTTATTTTATATAACTTTTCTTTAAACAACTCTCTCGTAGCAGTGCTTATGTAGAAAGGTAAATTGGGAGATGAATACCCAATACCATTCATGATCATTGGATTACAAGAGGATGAATTGAATTACCCAATTGTGGACAAACAATCATATGAAGTTTTCAAGGCAACAAAACAATTCAGACCTTATATTTTAAAAAATAGAACAAAAGTTGTAGTTCCTCACCTAGCTGTTAGGTCTCTTTTTGTGCAGAAATAATTTGGTGAGCAAAGAGGGAATTGGGTAATTTCCCTACATGCGTATAACCTAGAATTCAAACCAGCTACCATCATCAAAGTTCAAGGGTTGTGCAAGTTAATAGCATAAAATCACACTAACAAATATTTTGATTAGGAGGATGGAACTGGAGTGAACTTTATTGATGTATGTCCTATCTTTACTTCTCTTGAATATTGGTATAGAGATCTGGTGTACTATATTCAAAAAATATATCTACGAGAGCATTGGAACTCCAAGCAGATAAGGGCACTTTGTTTGAATTCTGCCTCCTATCAAATAATGGATGGAGTGCTTTTCAGAAAAAATTATGATGGATTTTTTCTCAGATGTCTGGAAAGAGAAGATGCCTCTGAAATAGTCAAAGAATTGCATGACGGACCAACAGGAGGAAATTATTCTGGGGATACCACAGCTCATAAGATACTGAGAGTTGGATATTATAGGCCAACTTTGTTTAAATATTCCCATGCCTATGGAATAAAATGTGATGTATGTCAGAGAAGTGGTGGAAAATTATCAAAAGCAGCGGGACCACTACAACCTATTACTATTTCAGAGCCATTCGAACAATGGAGCATATATTTTATTGGGGAAATTAATCTTAATTCTTCGTTACAACATCGGTATATCCGTACTGCTATACATTATTTCATGCGATGCGTTGAAGCGATTCCATTGCGCAAAGTGAATGAGGATGCGGTCATCAACTTCCTCCAAGAGAATATTATGACTGGGTTTGGAGTTCCAATTTCCCTTGTGTTTGATAATGCATCTTATTTCTCATATGTTAAAATAACTGGATTTTCTTATGAAAATGGAATTAAGTTACATTACTCAACTAATTATTATCCTCGGGGAAATGGTTTATCAGAATCCACAAATAAGAACCTTATCTGAATTATGAATAAGACCGTTATTGAAAATCATAGAAATTGGAACTCAGCCCTTCCAAATGCACTATGGGAAAATAGGGTCACCCCAAATAATTCCTTGAGAGTGTCTCCCTATACTCTGGTATATGGAAATGAAGGTATTTTCCCCCAAACATTCTACTCCCATCTTCATGGTTAGCTCAATCCTTAAGGGGTTCTAGTAGTGAAGTTTTACAAGTACAAATTGACACTTTGTTAAAACTGGAGGAATCATGGGAAAAGGCTAAAGATAATTTCAATCAACATCAAGTTATCATCAAAAGATGGTTCGACAAAATAAATTATGGTACAAGAAAATTTGATGTAGGAGACCTAGTTTTGAAATGGGATGATCCTCATGCAGAAAACAGAAAACACACAAAGTTCCAACATTTATGGATCGGCCCTTATTTAATCACTGAAAAGTTAGGCCCTGCAACTTACAAAGTGAAATATTTACAAGGGAAGGAAGAAAGTATTCTTGTAAATGGCCTTTGTATCAAACATTACTTCACTTAAAGTTGTAGGAACACTATGTACATATTTATAACTCTGTTTTTCTTGATTATTTTAGTTGTTTATTTTCCTATTTGTTTCACCTTATTTCATATCCATAGTTTGTTTTCTTTTAATAAACCAGCTCAACTTTTGGTGCTTGGAAGTATAAGAATATGATTAAAATCAAAATATTTGGATGTCAAGAACTGCTTATGGGAAAGAGAAAATGGTAAAGTTCGATCATGATGAGATTCTTTAACTATTGACAGATTATGGAAGGGAAGCTAGTATTCAAGCCCACATTTGAATCATTAAAACCCCTATGAAATAACCAAGACTCATGAGCTCTAGAGTAATATCTTTGGCTTTCATCCATCCTCACATTAATACATGTCTCAGGAAGCATATCATGATGGACCCACAGAAAGGAAGTAGGTCTGACAGATGTATGGTATTTAATTTAATCCCATTGCTACAAATTAAACAAGCCAATAGGCTTAGGTTGAAAAGTCAATTTTCTGAAATATTCAGTCTTCAATTAAATAAATGACGCTGAAGAAATAAATCATTAGACCAAAAGGGTTGTCGAAACATCAAATATTAGCAAGGTTCTTCTCCATCCGTGAGCATGATGAGAAACAAAATTTATCACTCACACAAAAGGACATGGTGGATGGAAGAACATGTACAAAATTCTCAATGTAAAATGAAACAATCAAGGAAGACTCGGAAGACATTTTCATTCATAAGAAAGAATCAAAAGAATGCTTATAGCATGGGAATGAGGAACAAATGAATACATCTATCTTACTTTGTTACGATCCCGTGGAGTCTTCTCTGGTGGAAACTTAAAGACAGAAGGTAAAATGAACTTCATACTCTGGCCCTAGGAGAGTTATCACGACACTGAAATCTTGGTTGCTTTACTCCCGAAGAAATGGTATCAAATGTGACGCTTTAAAGTTTCATCCATAAATAAAACAATTTTAAACAAGTCTCGGGGAAAACATTTTAAGTAATCAATGAACATTCACTATACAGTACCATATGGAAATCTTGTTGTTCAAAGAATTTTTTTTCAGAGATATGTATTCATTAGCTAGTCGCCAATTGTTGTTGCTGCAACTACTTGCCCAAAAAAAATTACATTTTCGGGCCCCTCCTTCCATTTTTTATTTTTAAAGCACGCTTACACTTGTTTCCCAACTCAAATAAGCTCTCCCTACATACCTAGTCTTTCCTAGAAGCTTGAGAAGAATGATTGTCCAAATCCTGAAGCGTCATTTTGGTAAAAAATCCTTATGCACGACCTTGGAAACATGCCTTAGATAAAAATTCCACTTTCTATTTCAGATCAACAATTGAGAATCGCTTCGACATAGATCAACGGTCTAGGAAATAACGAAAGCAAAAAAGTGGAAGCGGAAAAGATCAAGTTTCAGTTGAAAAGTTATATTTCCAGTTTCCGCTTTCCGTAGATTGAGATCCGAAAACCCAAAAGGTTTCCACACAAATCAACAGCTCGAAAAGGTGGAAAATAAATGGCGGAAGCAAAAAAGATCAAGTTTCGATTATGAAAAGTTAGAGTTTTGATTTCCACTTTCCGTAAATCGAGATCCGACAGTCATGGAGGATTATGCACAAATCAATGGTTAAGAAAAGAGGAAGCGAAAAAGTGGAAGTGGAAAGTGGAAAGGTAAATTTTAACTTCGAAAATGTTGGAGACCCACTTTTGGAAGGGCGGAAGCAGAAAGGTGGAGGCGAAAAGTTTAAAATTAACCTCGTGAAAAAGGACGAACCTGCTTCTCGGAAGGGAAGAAGCGAAAAGGTGGAGGCAGAAAGTTTAAAGTTAACCTCATGAAATAGTACAAACCCGCTTTAAAATTTTTGGTTTTTTCTAGGGTGGAAGAGAAAAGATAGAAGTTTAACCTCGAAAAGATGACATCCCTCTTTCTGGAAGGGAGGATGTAGAAAGGCGAAGGCGAAAAATTTAAAATTTAAACTTGGAAAAATTGGGGAACCCAGTTTTTGTTTTCCTCTTTCTAGAAGGCTCTCGCGAAGATCAACAGTCAAGAAAAGGAGGAAGTGGAAGGGCAGAAACAGAAAGATAGAAATTAATTTCGGAAAAAGTTGACATTTTCGATTTCCACTTTCCGCTATTTCACGAAAAGAGTTGTCGGGGCCGGATGATCTAACGGTTCAAATTAGACTAGGGTATTTTTTAAGGATTATAATAGTATACTTAAGTATAGTATTCTAGATGAATATTTTGGGTTGAAAAAACATATATATAGATAAGTAAGCAAATATTAAATATGAAACATACAATTTACTACTGAAACTTGTAAATTTTGGCAAATATTACGATAAAAAACATATTTTATGTTAGATATACGTGATATTAGAGCCTAAAAATAACCAAATAGAAAATTTATTTTTAGAAAAAAAACCCCAAAAATTAGCCAATTGGCGAAATTTTGCCACTAAAGTTTTCCCTGAATCAGACCTGATTCGTTTTTTGAGATGATCTAAGCCATTAAATCACTGTTTGGTTTTTTTACTATGAATCATTGGGGAAATTGATAATTTTTCCTCTTAAAGCTTAAATTAAATAAAATTGCTTGTGTAATAGGGTGCTAGTTGTTAGAATAATCAACCCATATTTTACCCACTTAGACATTAATTTAATTATTTTTGTCTTATTAGCCTAGTTCATGTGTCCCACCTTGTGCAAGTTGTCTTTTACCTATCCATAGTGGTCAAAATTTCCTTATTTGACTCATGTAGCACATGGGAAATCCCAAGGAATCAAATATGCTTTATTCCTGGCCTCCTAGGCACCCTTCTACTTTTTCTGCTTTATTCCCTACTTTTTCAGTGTTTTAAGGCAAATAGAAAAGCTAGACTAGGTGAGGTGAACTAGTTTTTTGTCCTCTTCATCCTCCACTCTTTTCTCCATACAAAAGCATGTATGAGCTGCCATTCCACCACTCTTTATCTTTCCTAAGCCATTTTTCCAATTCGTGAGCTCCATGATAGATTTGGGATCAGCTTTTTACACCTATGGGGGATTTGCTTATTTTTAGTAAGCTTGCTTTATGCTAGATTCGAATTGCTCCTCATGCATTTGAATCCCTGATGTATATTATTTATTTAGAAACCTATTATGTTACAAGGTTGGCTATTGTACATTGATTTACTACAATTTAGTGTTCAGCTCCAATTTTAGTCTCTTCTGTGAGTGATTTTGCATGATCAATTGTTAATTGTTGTGAGTAAAATTAATCTATCACTGGGTTCAATTTCCACATGGTATCAGAGCCATTGTAGATTGTTTATCTCCTTCAAAAAAAAATTTGCAGGTTCGACATAAGTGACTGGGAGCCTTCTACTAACAGCCGGGACAGATTTTCTAAGCTATGGATCAATCACAGAAAACTATCTTGACTCCCTTCAATTTCTTTGAATGGAAAGCAGAGATGGAGATACTGTTGAGAGTGAAAGGCCTCTATAGGGTGACTATGGCAATAGAAGCAGAGCCCAATGCACAGTGCAGAGAAGATAAAATGGCACAACAAGAGGGATGAGGCTTATGGCCTCCTGTGTCTGAGTATTTCTAGAGACCTCCTTTTCCATCTCGATGGATTGAAATCACCAAATGAAGTATGGGAGAAGATTGCTGATATTTTTGGAAAGACATATGAGATGAGGGGACATCAAATCGAAAATGAGTTGATTTCTCTGAGTCCAACGAGCTTTGAATCCCTGCAGCTATATTTCTCCAAGTTCAAAGCATTAGTTTTGTAGCTGAAATAGTGTGGTATCGAAAAGAAAGATGATCAGCTCATACTGTCCATCCTCTCAAAGCTGGGCCCTGATTATTCAATGTTTGTTTCGACCTTCTATGCCACAAAACTGACAGCTCGAACCTGGAAGATGCCTAGCCTTGTAGATTTCATGGAATCTCTCACACAAGAACAGGACAAGATGGTGATGATGGGCACCATCAAACCATCCAAAGATCAATCTTTGATTGCTGGAGATTTGAGGGTGGATTCAAAAAGCAAAAAGAAAGCTAAAAAGACACCTGAGCAAAAGAGAGACAAGAAACAGTCTCCGGAGGATCAACAAGGTCCCAAGAAGAACTACCAGAAGAAGAAAAACAAAGGTGAAATGAACAAGTGTGCATACTGCAATAAGGGAAATCACTCTGAAAGCTCTTGTATGAAAAAGCAGATAGACATGCTGACCCAACTCCTGGAGAACAATGGTATCTCCCTTCTAGAAATCTCAAAGAAGAGAGAAGGAGTATCAAGTTCAGATGACAGAGAGAGAGTTCATGCTCTAGTTGCTGGCACATCAAGCTCACCCAGTTTTATCATTGATTCTGGAGCTTCAAGACACATGGTTTTGACTAAGGAGGCCTTCTCCTCACTGGACAAGTCAAAAAGAACATCTATAGTACTGGGAGATGACTCTCTCACTGAAAGTTTAGGCAAAGGAAGGATAGATCTTGATCATGGTCAGTTCAGCAATGTGTTGTATGTGCCTGGTATTGCCTCCAACCTCCTATCAGTGTACCAGATGACCCACACTGGGTCTCCTAAGAAGGTCATATTCTCCCTCGATGAAGTTGAGATCACAGAGATTTCAATTGGTAGAGTCATTTCAAAAGGAGTTGCGAATCATGCTCAAAAGGTATACATGTTCTCACACTTCCTACCTTACTCAAACCCCTCTGCTCTTCTGATTCATGCTAATGAAGCAAGTAAGATTTGGCCACCTAACCTACAAATATATTTCTAATCTTAGTGAAAAAGAGATGGTCATAGGGTTTCCCAAGATAAAAAATTTCCAAAGGAGTCTGCCAAGGTTGTATCCTAGGAAAACACCCAGAGCACAAATTTGAGAGAGCTAGTCGTGAGAGAACCTCTGCACCCCTCAAGCTGATTCACAGTGATGTTGCTGGCCCATTCCCTCATATGTCCATGATTCAAGACAAATATGCATTGAGTTTCATTGATGACTTTTCCAGGTATTGCTGGGTTCACTTCCTGAAACACAAGTCTGAAGTTTTTGGCCTATTCAAAGTCTTTAAGGCTTTGGTTGAAAACTAGTCTGGAAGGAAACTCAAGGCCCTCAGATCTGACAATGGTGGTGAGTATGTCAAGTCTGAGTTTATTAATTATTGTGCAGATGCAGGTATTCAGATGCAACATTCTATCCCTTACACACCACAGCAAAATGGTGTTGCTGAGAGGAAGAACAGATCACTGAAGGAGATGGCAACATGCATGATGGAGGCCAAAAATTTGCCACCAAAGTACTGGGCCGAAGCTATCAACTGTACAGCCTATATTCAGAATAGGGTTCCTCACAAATAGCTTTATGTCATGACTCCCTTCGAAGCATTGAGTGGGCACAAGCCAGATGTGACCCATTTCAGGATTTTTGGCTCAAAGGCTTGTGCTAGAATTACAACAAAGAAGAGGAAGGCTTTGCAGCCCCAAATCCAAGAGTGTATTTTTGTTGGATACTCTGAATATTCAAAAGGGTACAAACTAATAAATTTGAGCACAAATAAATCCTTCATCGAAAGGTGTGTTCAATTTGAAGAAGAACCCCTTGCAGCAGTGGAAGTTGGTGAATCCTCTTCACCACCTAAACCTCAAGAAGTAAGTAAAGAGTTTGTTGAACATGATGATTCTGATTTTTCTAATGGAGATGAGTTTATTGCAGACCCTAACATCCCTACAAGGCCAAAATGGGCAGCCAAGACACTACATGCAGCAGGAGAGCTAGCTGGGGATCCCAATGACCCAAGGAGGACTAGATCTCAGTTTGAGAGTGGTCTATGCATGAAGGATCCTTTGTTTGCTGAAAAATGTTATTTGATGGTGGATTCTGATCCTAAAACATATGAAGAAGCAGTAGGATATCCAAGATGGCAAGCATCCATGAAGGAGGAGTTCAGCTCACTCCAGAAGAGCAACACATGGGAGCTAGTGGATCTTCCCCCAGGGAGAAAACTAGTACAGTGTAAGTGGGTCTATAAGACCAAATTTGCTGCTGATGGTTCACCACTGAAGTACAAGGCCAGATTGGTAGCCAAGGGCTACTCACAAGTTCATGGCATAGATTACAATGAGACCTTTGCTCCAGTGGCAAAGATGGATTCCATCAAGCTAGCCTTAGCCATTGCAGCCTCAAGGCAATGGGAGGTACATCACATGGATGTAAAATGTGCCTTCCTGAATGGAGATCTCACTAAAGAGATATATATGCAGCAGCCTCAAGGTTTTTCTACTAACCCTTCTCTTGTGTGCAGGTTGAGAAAGTCATTGTATGGGCTAAAGCAAGCCCCCAGGGCTTGGTATGCCAAGATCGATAGCTTCTTGCTATCACTGAATTTTGTTCGGTGCAAATCAGATCCAAATGTCTATTTGAAGTTATTTAATGGTTCATTAATGATCATTGTGTTATATGTTGATGACCTCCTCATTACAGGAAGCTCAAAGGCTGAGATTGATTCCTTAAAAGGAGCTATGAACCAAGCCTTCTCCATGACAGATTTGGGGCTCTTAAGTCAATTTTTGGGTCTTGAGATTTCTCAAAACAAAGATGGAATCAAGGTGCACCAATCCAAATATGCCTTGGAATTTCTGAACAAATTCATAATGAAGGATTGCAAGGCAAGCAAAACTCCTTTCCTTTCAGGAGTGAAGCTGGAAGAAGTTGATTCTTCACCTATGGTAAACAATACACTGTATAGGCAATTGATTGGATGTTTGTTGTATCTGACACATACTAGACCTGATCTTTGTTATGCAGTAAGTGTGGTTTCTAGATACATGGGTCAGCCTCAAGAGATCCATTGGAAAGCAGCCAAAAGGATCCTTAACTTTGTTTAGGGAACAAGGACACATGGGATCTTCTATAAAGCAAAATCTGATCTTGATTGGATTGGATTTACTGACAGTGATTGGGCAGGTGATAGCACAGACAGAAAGTCCACTTTAGGATATTTTTTCATTCTTGTAGAAGGGCCAATCAGCTGGTCAATCAAGAAACAGAGTGCCATTGCACTCTCATCTACAGAAGCAGAGTACAGAGGAGTTGTTAATGCAACAACTCAATGTTTATGGTTGCAGGGTTTACTTGGAGAGTGTGGCTTCGAACTAGAGTACTCAACTACCATCTACTATGATAACCAAAGTACCATTCAAATCTACAAAGATCCAGTTTAGAAGCAGAGAACCAGACACATTGAGATCCATATGCACTACATCAGAGAACTTGTGCATGATGGCACCATTCACCTACTCTTCTGCTCATCTTCAGAACAAGTAGCTGATATCTTCACCAAAGCATTTTGTGAGAAGACCTTCAGTAATCTCAAATCACTGCTAGGGATTGTTGATCATGCTGTGAAGCATGAGTGAAGACAAGATTCTACAATTTTGTTTTACAGTCCATGTTTAAGGGAGGATTTTCCCAAGTTGGTTTTGCCTCTTTCCTTGTTTTAAATGGACATGCAGTATGTAAAGGGTGACTAATCCTTGTTGCTAGGCCCTATAATGTTCTGATATATTACTCATAATTCAGGCTTAAGGGGGGGTGTTAGAATAATCAACCCATAGTTTACCCACTTAGACATTAATTTAATTATTTTTGTCTTATTAGCCTAGTTCATGTGTCCCACCTTGTGCAAGTTGTCTTTTACCTATCCATAGTGGTCAAACTTGCCTTATTTGACTCATGTAGCACATGGGAAAGCCCAAGGAATCAAATCTACTTTATTCCTGGCCTCCTAGGTGCCCTTCTGCTTTTTCTGCTTTATTCCCTGCTTTTTCAGTGTTTTAAGGCAAATAGAAAAGCTAGACTATGTGAGGTGAACTAGTTTTTTGTCCTCTTCATACTCCACTCTTTTCTCCATGAAAAAGCATGTATGAGCTACCATTCCACCACTCTTTATCTTTCCTAAGCCATTTTTCCAATTTGTGAGCTCCATGACAGATTTGGGATCAGCTTTTTACACCTATGGGGGATTTGCTTATTTTTAGTAAGCCCGCTTTATGCTAGATTCGAATTGCTCCTCATGCATTCAAATCCCTGATGTATGTTATTTATTTAGCAACCTATTATGTTACAGGGTTGGCTATTGTACAATGATTTAATACAGTTTAGTGTTCAGCTCCAATTTCAGTCTCTTTTGTGAGTGATTTTGCATGATCAATTGTTAATTGTTGTGGGTAAAATTAATCTATCACTGGGTTCAATTTCCACACTAGTCATCATCTTTTTCTATTTAGTAATCGATACATATCATTAAATTGAAAATTCTGTGAAGTATTCTTGTTTCCAGATCAGATATATCTCTCATTATTTTTTATTTATGTATTGTAGGTATTATTGTTAACCAAGCGTGAATGAGGGAAGCGTGAAAAAGACATAGGAGCAGGGGATTAATCACCAAAATACAACACATGTGGAGGCACAATGACGTGATTGGTGCTTGATCCAACTGATAGGTTAAGCGAATAAGAATCTTGGGAATCTCTAGGGTTAGGGCAGAAGAAAGGTCACAATGTGACACATAGAGATAGGAATAAATAGGGATGCAGAGAACCATAGAAAGAATTTTGGCTAGTGAAAAGAGGCTGGACTATTTTGTAAAAGATATAATATTTTCTAATAAAAAGGATCATTTTGCTGGAACAAAGGCATGTGCAGATATTTAATCGAAATGTGTGGAATGCATACTGTAGAACTATTTCTTCTTGCTTATGTACATCATACAATGATATTGTTCTAACCTCCTGGAACTATTTCCTTGGTCATGAATGGTCTGTTGTCTGTATAAATGTCTATTTTGATAGGGTAATAAATGGTTTAATTATATCAGAGCTATCTTTGGTGTTATTTCTAATGTGAATGTGATTATTGTGTTGGTACAATATCTATTAGACTTTTATGAGCATTTACAGTATATTATTCTGAAATTTAAATTTGCTCACTGCAAGGATATAATAGATTGGTTTTAGATTTAAATTAGATCTGCATCTAGCTTAGGAATATGCATTCCATCCTTTAAAAAATAAAATCATATAAACGATGGACTGGGTCGTAACCAGTAAAAGATTTAAAAGAACTTAATCTACGATAGTTAGACTGTAAACCGGATGGATTCCCCACACCAAACAGTGGACGATCTAATTGGGATTGTTTACCAAGGAGAATCCCTATTGTCGGTACCTGGTATTTTTCCAGGCATCAACACATTGCAAAACATGCTTTTATACATAAAAAAGATCCTTGAGCTGATAACTATCTACCTATATTCTAAAAATAGGCTTCTTGTAACTGCCGTATTACATATGTCATATAACTAAAAACTAAATCTCCATAAATATTAGAAAATATTTAATTCCATGTTGAAGTGGACCTTGATATATTCTTTTCTCGAGCATTTTGGATGAGTATCTTGAGTGATGCAACTTATACTTCATCCTCTCAAATTTTTCAATTTTCTTCCACTGATCTCCAGAAAGAAATTAATGAATTGTCATTTCTTATGCCAAAACTCTCAACTCCACATGATTTGCATAATAAATAGGAGTCAACTAAGCACCTAACATTTTGAATAGATCTAAAATTTCAAAATCCACAGCTAGTTTACCAATTATAACTTTCCCAATCAGGGACATAGTCATATCCTCAAATTTCCTATGATACATCCTAGCTTTAACCAATAGAGCTTGATAATCAAAATGATATATCAGTTTTCCATCCTCATCCCAAAAAGAAGGGATTCCCTTCTGAAATAGTTATGTAAATAAGTATTTAAAATATTTTACCTATTGTAACATTTGATCGACCTTATCTTGGACACTATCAACATGATAATGCTTTCCAGCAACTTTCCTTGCCCAAGTTATCACTGTGATTATGTCCTTGATTCCTATTGTTTTCAATTCCTATTCTGATAGTGTGTTGAGTAAATTAATAGTGTTATGACTTGTCTTTGTTGGCCTTTATTTCAAAGTTTCATTCATGACTGCACAACTTTGTCTTGCTATACTGATCACGATTTCTTTATCTTTTATAAAATTCAAATCGAACCTCATCTTAGTATCCTCAGTGATAATCATATCCCAAATTAAATGCATGCCCCCCTACACTAGCAATTGTCTTGAAAAATTTTATGTAAACTTTTCAATATTTTCAAGAATTATTTAATTTTATTTTCAAGAATTTTCCTTCCTCTTTCTTCTTAACTACTTCAACTAACTTCTGATTTTTTGCTTTTAACCCTTTGTTCTCTTCATCTTTCAAGCTAAATTGAGACATAGCTTGAACTATACTCTCTTTACTTGTCTCTACACTTGGATGACATGTTTCAAATTGTCTTTTCTTTCTCTTCTCTTTCCTTCTCCAAAATCATTTGATTCTCATTCAAAACATCAATTTTAGCTATAAGGAAATATCTTTCCTTCGCCCATTGACCCTGCTCCTCAGCAAATTTCAACAATATGGCTTTGTTATCATTCAACTCTTAGGACAATGAATATTTTTCTTTCTCCAAAACTATTAATTCAGATGGCTGAATTAACTGAGTAGATGGAATTTTTATTTTCTTTTTCAATAATTGGACGGTGTTCTCTTTTTCAACCAATATTTTCTTTGTGGCTTGTCCTATGTCTGGTTAACTATCCATAGCTAAAATTTCACCCTAAACCTTATTAATCTGATGTTTATAAGGATTATTTTCAATCTTCTCCTGCTTCAGTTGGTTTTCTAATATTGACATTGTGAACTACAACTTAGAAACTTTCAGAGTGCCTTTCAACAAGTCAGTATAAAGTACCTTTCGATTATGCCTATGCAAATGAATTTTTTTGGGGAATGGAATATTTTGAAAATTGAGTCTCATTTCTAAAACTCTGTCATCAATGGCCACTGCTAAGTTCAAAGTATTTTTCACATAATATTTTACAATGATTAGTGAAACCTCTTTATTTGAAATATCCTTCACTTTAGGAAAAATATTCAAAGCTTTTTTAGAATAAGACTTCTTATATTGTACATATCTAGTATACAAGCCATTTCTAGACTTGTACATATCACTCAAACCAGCCTCCTCTGGCTCTGTAAAACTGTATTCTTGAATTTGAAAAATTGGGCCTTAAACTTTTCCCTTTTCTTTTATCTTCTTGTCTTAAACTTTAACCATTTGTTTGTTTGACTCAAATTTAAGTCTTTTTTTAGGATCTTGGTCTTCATATTCAATATCGATTGTTTCTGAAAAGATTCTTTTACCAGTATTTTCAACTTTACTGGGATTTGGTATTATCATGGACATATATTTAATTAAGGTAGAGGGATTTACTTGAAAACTTTATGATCTTTCCGCACTTGGTTGATATTCCATTAAATTATCCCTTTCATTTAATCCCTCTATCTATTGGTGATGAAATGATTTTTTTAATTTGATGCATCCTCTATGATATGATATGATGAGGGTCATAATTGATTTTTGAGGCCTTCATAAAATTCATGTCTTGCAACAAGTCCTCAATCACTAGGAGAGAAAATTTATTTTTCAAAATGAAAGGACCCATATTTAATGGAAACTTGATTTCTGAAGCTTTTCTAAAATTTAAAAAGTGTTCATTCGCCACAATTTTCTTATGTTTGATAAACTCTAGGGAAAAAATTCTTAGTGTCAAAAATGTAGGTAAAATGTAAGGCTCATGAACAAAACCATATAGCTTGATGATAGTATGTTCCTTTCGAAGGAACCAACCTCCAATCCTTATGTCAGGGTTGAATTGTAGCAATTCTTCCATCTCAATTAGAACTCTATGTAGCTTATCCTGAAAAATTACTATGTACACTTCTAACCTGATGAGGTTCATATAATTGAAAGTGTTGTTTCTGATCTTAGAAGTGAAGACTATCTATGGAAACTATAAATTCTCTTCATTAAATAACAAGAACATCATTGCCCAAATAGGACTGAAACTTGAAATGTATGGCCATGTGGAAATTCACTAGCTATAAATGAATATTTTCAACTAGGAATTCATCAAATTTAAGGAAAAATTACTGGTTAGGATAAAACTCCAACCGATGTAGACTCGACCTAAACAATAAGCTCAATAAGACTTCAGGAACAAATCTACCACTATACAACCCTAAAAAATGACACAACAGGGAGAGAACCCATTGTTATTCTTCATTAAACAGGTCAATATCTAGAGGGAAAGGCTCATTTTCAATTGAAATATTAGGTTTAAGGATTTTTAACAGAAAGGATTGCTTCTCTTATGTTGTATCATTCATGTATAGTTCAATTACACTTTCTTCCATGAAATCTTCAAGGTTTTGGGAAAATGATGGTAGGAATTATAATACATCTCTAACAACCAGGGAATTAATAGGGAAAAGGTTCTTAGACTAGTTATAATCCATAATGACTCGCTCCGACTAAGAATGGTTGGATGCACACCATGCAACAAAATCTATCAAATTCAGGCTTTGGTCTGGATGATAGTGTAAATGGGACCTATGGACATCGTGTACATCAATTCCATGTGTTTCTAAGTTTTTAAGTTTGTTTTTGAGCTCATGGACAAGGCCAAAATACATCACTGTCTCAGAAACATATCCATTCCTATCTTCAAATACTTATTACAGCTTATTAAAATCCCTAACTTGTGCTTCGACTTCACCTTATCCTTCCATTTTTTTAAATATTTGGTAGGTTAAGATACATGTCCTACCTAGAAAATTATGGCTGGAAAGAGTAGGTCTGACTTGGATTCTAAATGTGCAGGCTCGTTTTTCCTTGGTGCAAAATGACAAGTGTTCTATTTCCATGCAACTTTCCCTTATATAATATTCCAAAAGAGATTTCAGGATTGGGGGGGTGGTTTCTCATTACCACTTTTCATCCAACGGATTGATTCTCTTCTCACCACGTGGAAAGCGGTAAAAAATATGCTATCACTTTCCCTTTCCATCTTCCTTGCAAGTTGAGTGTATAATGCAACCCATCTGTCAATCTTCTTCCCCTCCGATCATGCATCGTCAATCACTTCTGACCTTAACACGCTCCAATGGTCATTTCACCAACATCCCTCAATATTATAAATCAATAAGTTTCACTCAATGGATTCCTTTCCCACTGTTAATATCATCGCATCTTGGATCCATTCCATCAATTCCTTTACAAGGTGCTACAAGGCGCTTCGTCCTCTCTCCTTAGTCACTTTTAACCCAGTGTGTTATTCTTTGGGATATTTGGTCTTTCTTTTATCACCCTATTTTTTAGTTATTCGTTCATATCAAAACAAAATTGAAATATACGACATTTGTTTACCTTAATCTTCTTACAACCATGTGTAACAAAACCTGTGCTAACAAATGCCTCGAACTGGGGATTCTATCCTCCCAGTGAGGTAGCAAAGAACCTGTAGACCAATGACAATAACATTGTATCCTCTATACAAACTATAAATTCAAAATCAAACTGCACTTGCAAACCATTTTTTTTTTAATTTTTCTATGTACATAAAATTTAGGAAAATGACAACCTTGAGATCTTAGGGCCTTCAACTTTGGGCTTCAAATCTTTCAACCTACCATTCATACTCAACTTCAAACAATAAAATATATACAAATAATGTACAAATTTTCTTCTATATTCACGAAAGATAGTGCTTGAGGAATATTCCATTCATAAGACCTCCTCCAATGGCAATCCCATTCTAATTTTGAAAAATAAAACTATTATCTCCTTGATATGAAGCAATAATATAGGGACCTTTCCATATGTGATCGAATTTTCCATGTTTATCCTCCTTTCTAGCATCCCATTTTAAAACTAAATCATTTATTTGGAAATTCCCTTCTTTCTTTTTCTTGCCAAAAGTATTCTTCATCTCCTCTTGATGTACCCAGCCTCTTTCATATTCACTTTATCTCATTTGATGGAGTTCTATAAAATTATTGATCCTTCTCTGCGTGTGGTTTGGTTCTTCATCATATTCCTGCAATAATTTCATGACTAGTAAACCTAAAGAAACTGGAAAAATTACCTTTGCTCCATACACCAGCTGAAATGGTGACATGCCAATAACCCTTTTTGTACTTATCTCGTCTTCCCATAATTCACATTTAATTTTAGTGTGCCATGCTCTTTTATTTTCTTCCAACAACTTCCTTATGTGTTATCAGGAATATTGCACCTTCTGCGGACAGAAGTTGTTCCTCTGGTCTGAATGGTTCAGATCCAGAACAAATGAGTGAACGAGAAAGGATGAAGACCTTCCCTGAATGTCGTAGACACCTGGAATACTGCTTCGATTGTGAACCTGTGTACCTGCAAATAGATCAAACATGCAAACACATCAAAGCTACCAAAAAATCATCTACTTATCCATGTTAGTGACTAAGGAATCTAACAACATGTACATGTGAAATCAAAACAATATCGATGTGGGATGGAAATCAGCTTTGCATTAAGAATGTATGGAGAAGCTTACAACCGTTGCTTTAGTGTCGACAAACTCCTCCACGAGACAAACACTTCATCCCCATAAGCTCCAACGTTGCTCTCTATGATATCCAATGATTTGGACTAGGTAGTCAATCCAACAGCATAACAATACCTCTATAGTTCTCCCCCTCAACTATGGATATGAGCTTGTATTTATAAGGCTCAATGGATAGGAATAGTTGAGAGAATTGTGGGTGAGGTGGCTCCAATATCCTACCATGGGGGATCTCGAGCTCAAACTAACCCATAATGATAGGGATAAGGGAGGACACAAGGCTCAAGATCTAGAAGCCTCGAGAAACTTCTCTTTTTCCCATTTTACCCAAGGTACCGCTTTTTTTCTCTTATGACAGAGCGGTTTAGATCAAAACCTCTTTTGGACCAAAGACCATAGGCGGTGGCACCACTTATCTAAAATACGATACAGGTGGTGTTGATCAAGGTACCGCTCATCAGTCACAAGGTAGGCATGGTGCTAGGTTTTTTCAAGTAGAATTGACAAACAGAGCAAGTTTCCACTCTAAGTGTTGGGATTAAGGGAAAACATGGAAGTTAAGGGTCTCATCACATGGTAGTGACAGGATTTAGGTATAACAGAATGCCCCCCAAAGAAAGAGACTTAGAGGGATACGATAAGTGAGAGATTTGAGAGAACAAGTTGTCACTTCGAGGTGAAAATGTCAGCTCGGATTGAGAATGTCGTCTAGTAGGCATCTAAAGTACATCAATACTTTTGACTCATAGACAAATGCAACCAACTCATGGCTGCGGACCAACACAAGGCAGATCCATGAGAGGAAAAAACAAGCATGGCTACTAGAATACAGCATAGATCCATGTGATAGAGGACTCAAACTTGTACATAGCTACCGGACATACAACGTAGATCTATGTCATACAGACACAGATTTGAGCATAGCCACGACCATACAAATGTGGATCCATGCTAGATATACAAAACTCCATCGCAGCCTGGGGAAAGCAATGAGCGCTAAACAAATACCTAGGGTCTTCGTCTCATCTTCCACAAAGTACTATTCTATCCATGTGATTACAATTATCTAAATTCAAACATGGTAGAAACCACTTGATTACCGGCCAATGATGTGAACCGTTAACAAGTGCGAGGGAGATCACCATTGATGTCAATGATTCCCAAGGTACCCTAGTACAATCTACTGAGCGTGAATAGATGTTTTGATGTTGAAGACCGAGTTGATTCTATCGATCAAAGATCAATGATGTGAACCTATGTCGAGAGCGAGAGAATCTGTCATTAAGGCATACAGATCTCAAGGTACTAAATTCTTGTTTCTAAGACTATTTCCGGGATGATGAGTTGATGCCGACGGGAATAGCCTCGTCGAAGGAGGGCCATGCCAAGTCCCACATCGACGACACTAAACTAGAAACATAGTTCTAGAATGATGTGAATGTAGTAACCATAAGACTGACTCAAAAGTATTGACACAGAGACTGTTTTGACTACAAAGGTAAAACTTCTTCAACTTCTCTTTGAACATCGGGTGGCACGACAAAAGACTTGGTAGCATGACTAAACCAGACAAACACACAGTGCGATGATGGACAATGAATTATTTCAAAAGACTCAAAGGAGTGGCATGGCTCATGAAATCGGATCATCACGGAGATCAGTTGAATACCCAATTGATTGAAATGATATGCAGACAAGTAACATGTTCAAAGGTAATGACAAACTACTATCATTATTTGTAAAATGATTCCCTTCCCATTTTCCCCATCATGGTTGATGAGTGCCTCTTTTCGGTTTTATGAGTTCAAAGAGGGTAAAAAACACTCATTATAGCTCGTCCAAAGACAAGTCCAAACTCATATGTTTTACAAACCTGAGAGAGGAGGGGTTCGTTCCCAAAAGAGGGTCTCTCAATGTTTAATTTAATGAGTCCAATGAAAGAAAACTTGGTATCGTTCATGTTTAGAGAGTTTGAACGACCACGGAAGAAGAATCCATAGTGTCCTTTTTCATAAAATAGTTCACCTGAACCGAAAAAGTGATAAACTACCGTCAGATGGACAAATCTTCAAGTGCTTTAACGAGCGTGAAGAAGACAAGATCACTTGACAATCTTTTCATATTTAAGGAGCCCGAAAAGAGTTTAAAGAAGACTCCACTAGGTTTCTTTTCACGATGAGAGATTTTACGAGCCTGAAAAGAATCAGAAACGGACTCGGACCTTTGATGCGAAGTTTCGAGAGTGTGACCAAAGTGTCACAATAAAAGCTCAAAAGACTTTTTTCATTTTATGGCAGTACGAAAAAGTAAAAAATGAACTCCCAAAACTTCACTGCTACTGCTCTTCTATCCTGCAATGACTCAAAAACAAGTGTTAAATTCCCCAATAACTAACATTAAATGATTACGGCTGATAGATTTTGAGTAATAAATGATTTTAAAACAAAACTATAGCATGTCAAACCCCAAAATGTATATAAAAGTCATGTAAATAGTAAAAAATCAAAACATTTTACTATTTACCCATAGTGGAGAGCCTTTGGAGCATTTTCTTGGCCAAATTTTCAGTCGCTGATATCGGGAGCATCCACCGTCGGATTCGAGCACCGTCAATTCCAAGGAATAGCCTAGACCCTACTCTTTCATTTTATACCTTCAATTTTGATTTTAAGGGTGTTTTGGGCTTATCTAGCAAGCCCTAAAATCATGGGAGTGGGCACTGCTCTTATCCCTTCTGGGATAAGCGGTACCCCGCTAGAACCATGCCGAAAACATAGCACATAGGCGGTGCTGGACGTGGAGAAATGAAAGTGATTGCACAAGAAAAATTAGCTCATTTTTATTGATTTGGATGATTAAGAATGCTTCTAACAAGTCTTGTGATGGTTTTTGGCAGGTTATTGCTAATAAAAAATGGTCATATGGAAAGAGAGACAACATGATAACAACGACGCCTTCACCAAATGAAATGCCGGTTGCATAGCCGCATTGAGAGACTGCGGACTCTTAAAGTTCTTCCACACACCCAGTGTGGTGCCGCATGAGCGACTACTAGAGAATATACTCCGGATGTGGAATCTGGAGCAACAATATTTCGAGGTTGGTGCTCACATTTTGATAGTTGATGTAGAGGACATCTACTTCTAGGCTGGCCTTTCGAGACGAGGTGCTCCCATCTCGCTGACTTGTTCTCGCGGGGGGGACATTACTACTCAGGGGTTTATAGACCATCACTACATTCCTGGCACCAGGAGATCAGGGAAGAAAATCCCCATAAAAGCAGTGATGGATGGCCCTCTACGAATCGTGTTGTTTACCATGCAGAGAGTGGCGGGAAGCCAAGGAGTACACTAGGCATCCATAGAGAATATTCTCTACGCCATAGAGGCCATGGCGCCTGCATTCTTTAACTGGGTGGAAGCTCTACTTCTGATCTTCAAGGATCAGCTGACCAAGGGTCGTCAAGGGGACCTGAAGCAATTTGGTTTCAGTTCCATTATAGCTTGCTTCTTCTTTGAGCAGGTTCCACAGATGAGACTCCAAGTGGTCTTGACAGAGCTGAGGGCAAGGGACCCACTCGTGCAGAGGTGGGTCCGGATTATGTCCCGTACTAGACCGGGAAAGGGGAAGGTAAAGTTCGGTGACCCATTCTTTTGATGGTTGAGAGATCAAATCCTCATGGTGGAGGATTATGCATATGCAGGCACTGAGTTTAGCGATGACCCTGACCTACCGCTCCCACCTGGTGGATAGTGGGGTGACATCGGTAAGAAACAAAAGACCCTAAAATGGAAATAGTGTTTTTATGTTTTTGATGTTTTATATTTTTTATGTTAAGTAATGAGACTTGAATGTTTTCATGCATACATCAGAGCAGCACGACCTAGGGCAGCCTCCCCCTTGGATAGAAGAGCCGGAGCCCGTTTTGTACCACAGGGTGATGATGTGACAGGGGAGTTAGAGGAGAACCTGGAGAGGTTGACTCAAGACATCCCTAATTATTTTATTGATGACCTCCCACTGAGGTATTAGAGGCCTACATCGGGGGTACCACGTCGCTTTAGCATACTGCTACGTAGAGTAGACCGGGTAGTGATGTGTTACCACGAGCATCATTAGACGATGAGTGCATGATGTATCCACTGAAAGCTAATAGCTTCAGGATTTTTGTATGGTGACTTTTACCTAAAATCCTACGTGCTTCAGATGAGATCTCATGACCTATTTTTTGTACAACATGTTCATATATATATATATATATATATACAGACTTTTACTTAGTGTTTATACATCTCAAATGGTGAATGTATTTTACATGAGTCTTATGTGTCTTTAATTGTTTATTCACAATTAACCAAGTTTGATTTTCATGTCATGAATGGGCAATATGCCGATCTAGGATGTAATTAGCCAATGTGTCAGCAACTACATTATGTTCCCTAGGGATATGCCTATAGGTGATAGTTTCAAATGACCTTTCTAACAAGCGTACCCTCTGAAAGCAGAGGAGAAGCACATGATTCCTAATGGTATAGACATGGTTTAGGTGACAAACCACTAGTTGTGATTCCATCAAGACTACTAAGTTGTGAACATATTGGGAGGTAGCTTCAGTCAGAAGACCTATGACTGCTCGATACTCGGCGATATTGTTGGTAGTGGGACCAATACAAACTGCTCCTGAACTGACCAAATCGTAAGCTGGGGGATAGAGAACCCACACAGCTGAGGAAAGATTCAAGGTGTGGCGGAAAGCGCCATCAACGAAGCCGTAGAAATCCATATGCTCTGCATGACCAAAACATGGTATAAATAGATACGGACACTAAACTCAAAACCATATTGAAAATACTTAAGCACACTAAAAATTAAAGTAATATACATATATACAAGATACTATCCAAGAGAGATCTAGGCATAGTACCTATTCAAGTACAACCATTGCGAGGTTTCCCTAAAGAGATTCCATCATAGTCTACGAGCTCGTAGGCCCCTTTCTCTAAAACTTTAGAAATAACGAAAGGACCGTACCACATGGATTCGAACTTTCCTTTCCCTAGTTTGTCAAATCTCTGATCATAAGTCAAAACTAGGTCGCCCTCATTAAAGGCATGAGGTTCGACAAACTTGTCATACTGGGCCTTGACGCGTTTCTTGTGTGCCTCATTAGCCAAGGCAGCATCTCTCCTAGTTTCGTCAAGGTTGTTCAAGTATAAAAATATCTCTTCCTCTGCGGAAGTGTCTGGGAGAAGCTCGATGGCAAGTTTCAAGGATGGAATCTAACATTAAATCAGTAAGACAGCTTCGAGTCCATAGACAAGCTGGAAAGGTGTGAAACTAGTGGTTGTTTTCACCGAAGTTCTATAATCCCAAAGAGAGGCAAAAAGGATATGGTGCCAGTTGCATTTATGGTCTCCAGCCATCCGACAAAGCATCATTTTCAAAAATTTGTTAATGGCCTCTACCTGACCATTAGCTTGTGGATAATAGGGCGTAGAGTTTTCATGACAAAAACCTAGCTTGGAACTTAGTTCCTCCATCATTTTATTATGGAAATGTGATCTGTGATCAGTAACTATGGACTGTGGGACTCCGAATCTAGCTATCACATTATTGAACAAGAAGAGAGTGGCACTCTTACCTTCTTTTGCATATGTAGGCATGGCCTCAGCCCACTTTGTAAAATAGTCAATGACTACGATGATGTAGCCATGCCCCCTGGCTGAGGTAGGCTTACAATGCATATAATTAATCCCTCATTTGGCAAATGGGCCAAGGACAATGATGGGGTGTAGCGGAGCAGGACAAGTGCGCTTTTTCGGATAAAAAAGTTGACAAGGTGGGCATTTCTTGACAGCCTCATGACAATATTTAAAGAATGAATGCCAGAAATAGGCAGCATGAAGTATTTTTTGGGCTGTAGCCATCCCAGTTAAATGACCCCCACATGCTCTAGAGTGGAAATCATTCAACACTTATTCAGCTTCCTCATGGGTGAGGCATCACCGGAGAACGAAATTGATACCACATTTATACAAAGTGTTATTCAAGATGAGGTAGTATTTTGCGTGGTGATGGATATGGCGGTGATCGTCACGGGATAGATTTGGCTGAAATCTTTGTGTTTGGATATAAATGAGCAAATCTCCATACCATGGGTCAGTAGTGCTTATCAAGAATAGGAATTCATCCAGAAATGAATCACTAAGCTCAGATTCCATCGAAGCACAGGGAAGATCACACATGAGCTCGGCAAAGACCAAGGATTTCTTTGATGTGGCTTTGGCAAATTCCAGATCAAACTCTTGTAGTATGACTATCCATCAGGAGTACTTGCCCCCAAGAACCTGACGAGTCAAAATGTAGTGACGAAATTTTTGTACAACAATGATCATGGCCAATGCTAATTTCTCCACGCGTGAATATCAGGTTTCAGAATCCATAAGATTCTCACTAGCATAGTAGATCACGTGCTCCTGACCGTCGGGATTCTGCTGCACCAAAACCATATCGATGGTAGTAGTGGAGGCAGCAATATATAAGAGAAAATTATTTGAATAATATGGGGGGTGTATCACGGGTGAATGATTTAGAGCATGTTTGAGATTATCAAATGATTGTTGGGATTGGTCATCCCAATAGAACGGAGTGTCCTTCTTAAGGAGACGCATATAACCGTGTGTTTTCTCTACAAAATTGCACATGAAATGACGGAGAAAGTTTGCCTTCCCTTGCAAATTTTGGAGTTCTAGAAGGTTGGTTGGGGCTAGTAGAGCGGCAATTTTCAATGGGTCTATCCAGATGCCATCCTTAGAAACCACAAAACCTAACAGGCATCCCATCTCAATGCAAAAAACACATTTATGCCGATTGAGCCATTTATTATAATGACGTCATCTCAGGAAAATGTCTCTAAGATGACTAGGATGGTCCTCTCGTCGCTATGAATGAGTAGGGAGGTCATCAAGGTACGGTTCAACAATATATTTTATATCGTGAAACGCATAGGACATAGCACGTTGGAAAGTGGCTCTAGCATTTTTTAAGCCAAATGGTAACTTCCTATATGCAAAGGTTCCCCATGGAAAAATGAATGTCATCTTGTGCTGATCAGTGGGTAAAATCTCAACCTGATTATAACCTAAAAAGCCATCCATAAATGAGAATATGACACTTCCGGCACAGTTGTCGATAATCTGGTTGATATGCGGAGTAGGAAAGTTGTCTTTGGGACAAGATTTGTTCAAATCTATAAAATCAATAAAGAATCTAATGGTGCCCTGCTTTTTATTGATAGGGATGATGTTCAATACCCATTCTGTCAGGGGTATGGGATAAATAAACCCAGCTTTGATAAGTTTCTCTATTTCGGCTTTAATAGCTACGACCTTCCGTGGATGGACTTGCCTTAGTTTTTGCTTGAAAGGTTTATCAGTGGGATAGGTTTTTATTTCATGGACCACAATGGATGGGTCTATCCTTGGCATTTCTTCATAAGACCGGGCAAAAATATCACAGAATTCTTTGAAAAGTGCCCTGTATGCTTCAGATTCTTCTGCTGAGTAGCTCTACCCAACATGAACATGCTCAATGGTACTAGGCTTGGCTGATATGTCAATTGGATTTGTTTGAGTAATGTTGCTTAAGTTTCCTTCAGAATATGTGTCTTGCAAAAATATAGTATTTTGAGGTGTTTTGACAATATCAGTGGAAAACAGGGATGCAAAGTCATCATCTACCGAGCTGGTGTTGGGGAGGAACGAGGATCTATGATGGTGATCCTCCTAGATAAGCTCATTCGTACTCATGATCTCCATAATGGACTCGTCGAAAGGAAAAGTCTCAAAGAGATAATCCAGAATAGGAAGAGAGGGTTCTAACCAATAGGGTAGGTGGTAAGGGTCCGAAGCCACCAGATGAAGTCCATCAGTGTGGTCATTGAAAAGGGTTTGAATGATGTTGTACATTTCTTCATGTGGACTCAATGAGGTGGACTCAACAATTTGTTTTCCATTTGGATTATAATTAAATGACGCAATCATATTTACTGTCACTATGTCTGTGTTAGGAGGAGTGGACGAAAAAATCCCCATAAGAGACGAATCCTTCAACATGCCTACCCCAATCGACTAGTAAGGAGGAGGGGACTGGCCTAACATAGGGATGTTTTTAGCCATAGAGGTAGTAACATCCGGCGTACAGAAATTGAGTTGGTCAATGGTGACAATTATCCCTAGATGTGGAAATTGGACAGTTCAAAATACCATCAAAGCGACAGCAGTCATGGCGTAAAACCAATTTCTTCCTAGAAGGAGGTTTTAATCTAACGGGGCATCTATGTTGATGTAATTGTAACATCGGAATGTATTCACTTGTATATCTTATGTATTGTACCTCGATGTTTATTCTGTGAAGTGTTTGTAATGTAATTGATTCATGTCATGCCCCGATGTTTCGATCGGGAGTTTCTATAATGTAAACTAGTCATGTCAAGTCATTGTGGGTAACCCTCTTATTGGTCAAGGGTTAAAGTCCCCACAATTGTGCGGCCCTAGGGTTATTAGAATATCTTAGAGAAGTTGAGACTCGACCCTAGGTGAGTTATTGTAAGTTAGGGAAATAGTCCCCACAGTTGTGTTAAGGATAACCCTCCTTGTTGGTCAGAGGGGCAAAGTCCCCACAAGTTGTGGGGCACTAGGGTTATTAGACACTCCTAGAGATTTCGACTCTAGTAAGTAATTGTTAAGTGAGGTCAACATGTTGGAGTGGGCTTCAAGTGAACGAAATAATATAAATAGAGAGTGAGCCTCTCTATTTATCACACACACACATTCACTCATTGGTGCGCATGAGTGAGAGAGAAGTTGTTGGGACAAGAGAGAGAGACTACTGCTGTCGGGAGATCATCTTTATGTTTTCGGGTTTTACTTTTGGTGTTAATTCTATCTCTGAGGAAGTTGCGGGGTTTTCTCCTTTATGGTTTCCCCGAGGAAAATTATTTTTGTCTCTTGTCTCTTGTGTT
This sequence comes from Pseudotsuga menziesii, assembly GCA_001517045.1. NCBI lineage: Eukaryota > Viridiplantae > Streptophyta > Pinopsida > Pinales > Pinaceae > Pseudotsuga > Pseudotsuga menziesii. The sequence continues at coordinate 292,673 of LPNX010279462.1, forward strand.
TATTGTTGTGCATGTTATTCTCTCAGTTAAAGATCCTAAGATCATAATGCTAGCTTGAATGATAAAAATCTAACATGGTATCAGAGCTAACATAAGAAGAAGACATTGTGTAGCTGCAAAATCTAGGGATTCTTACTTTTTGGGTCTCTCTCCACAATCCATCAGCAAAATTATGCTAGGTTGACTCTCCATTGAAGGGCACATCTTTTTGTCGAAGTGGAATTCAATTCCGAGCATTTTCAGTTTTTGGTGCGAGAAATTAGGGCCTCTTACAGAAGAGGAATTTTTGAGTGATCCCAGCATAGGATTTCTCTCCTCATCAAAATAAAAGTTTAGAGACCTGGGTCAATATTTTTGGTTGGGTGAAACTTTGGGAAAGTCAAACCCTAGTTTGACCCTAAGCTGGAAAAACCCTAAATACTAAAACTGATAAGTTTTGGTAAATTCACTAAATCTCGGGATTGGATAAGGATCAAGAGTTGAAACTTCCACAGGCTGAATATAAAAGCATGATTTACCCTGTTTCAAAACTTCAGCCTCAGATTTGCTATATTATAGGAGATATGATCCCTCCAAGTTATGGTTATAGCCTCTTCCAAGATTCATCCCTAAACAAGACACCTGGGGATAATTGCTATATCTAAGGCTACAAAGGTCCAAATGAAATTTTGGAAGATGTCCCAGAAAGGGAACGAACTGGACTTTTGGTGATCCAGGTTTCAAACCCAGAATATGAAACAATGACACGTGGAAGTCCATACAAATTTGTTGTTCTGAATAGTCCTGTAACAGGTCACCTTGGGAAAATGATCATAAGTCCCAATTGGGGAAACCAATTCTGATGAAAAATGTGGTTTTGTAATAGGGACATGAGATTATACCTTAGTGAAAAGTTTTAGACATAGGGGAGCCATAATTTTAGAGATATTGTAGAAACAGTATTAGGAATTTCTACAGAAGAAATTGGAAAACTAGGGTTTCCTGTTCCGGGAGCTTCCCTCCACTGTTTTCAGAAAAGGAGTACATTGGATAGCTCAAATTGAAGAGGTCTATCTTTATATCCAATAAGATATGAAATATTCCAAGTTTTTAAAATTAGGGTTTCTTTGACAAACCCTAGATCAGCCAGCTCCGGAACCAGGACAGACACCTCAAAATGGTAAGATCTAATCTTTTGTTATTTTCATTTGTTGTTCTCATTCCAAAGTGATCTATCACATCAGCTTGATGATAAGATTGGTGAAGTTGACAACTTCCAAGCATGGAAGTATATGATCTATTTGAAGAAAATGAATTGGACACCTACACAAGTAGAGAGGTTCCAGTTCGAGAGGGAGATGAGGCTAAAAGCCTTACACAAGAAGAACTTGGTCAAGGCCAAGAAGATCATTGTTGATTCAATCATGGATCACCTTGTACCACAAGTGTCTTCCCTAAAGACTCCGGAAGAGATGTTTGATTCCTTGACCAAGCTATTTGAAGGGAAGAACATAAATTGGAAGATGACCTTAAGAAACCGGATGAAGAATGTGAAGATACAGAATGCAGACACCATACAATCATACTTTACACAGGTCTCTCAAATCAAAGAACAACTTGTAGCAGTAGAAGAAGAAGTGGAGAATGCAGAAGTAGTGATAGCCACCTTGAATGACATCCCAGGATCATGGGATTCATTCATGCGAGGAATGTGTGCCAGAAGGAAGTGATTACTTTCAGCAGACTCTGGGAAGAAGAAGAAGCTCTACTCATAATAAGAGAAGAGAAGATGGGAGCAACTAAAGATCAAGATCTCACCATCCAAAGAAGATCCCTCAAGCGATGAAGAATACGAAGGACTCGAATCTTGAAGAACCTCTTATCCATATTAGCATTTGGATAAGAAACGATGCTATTATGAATAAAGAAGATGATGAAGCTGAAGGCTCAAGAAGGAGTCTACCCACGAAACAAATAAAGATAAGTATTCAATTGTCATTTCATGATATTGTTTTGTTATGCATTTGTTTATATTCAGTTGATATATTATGCATGATAGAATGTTTGCATTAATGACAGTATACTACTAATATGCATGTGATCGGTAAGTAGCTCATGGTGCTATACAACTCTCCATTTCTACTTATGTAGAATGAAACCTCTTTGCTGACATATTGGATTAGTGCACAATCTCAATGTTGTCCTGGTAGAGATGGAAGGAATCTAGAAATTTTCCGTGAGATATGGATGAATGTTGTATTGGCTAAAATAGTTGCATGATCATATATCTATGCATAAGAGTTTTCCATTATGAATATTCCTTATGAAATGTTTCTAACCATACAAATGCATTTGACTTGTAGGAAAGATCGCATACATAATCGCCTACAAGCAAAGAAGGATGAGACTTGTTCCGAAGAACAAGTGACGACAAATAAAGAATAAATGACGAATGCAACAACATCATTGATGCAGAACCTTCCAGCTATGAAGAAGTAACCAAGAAGAAAGGAAAGACCAGTTCAAGAAGAATGATGTCTAGGATGCAGTATCAATACGTGAAGGGAAGTTCGTAGTTCCATCATGCAGTAGATGGAAACATTGTGGGATACAAGGCAAGATTCGTATCATGAGGCTTCTCACGAAAAGAAGGCATAGACTACGAAGAGACATTTGCAACCACTGGAAGTGAAGTCACATGACAGGAAGAATCATGTATGCAAATGAAAGAAGGTATTGTCAAGATCAGAAGACACCCATGGGATAACACATACATGATGAGCTTAATGAAGATCTTAACCTTTGCTACAAGGTTGAAGATGAAAGCCTATAGAGGATGACAAGCTCATAGATGGGTGCGAGAAGAAATTTTGAAAAAGTTCAAGATAGAGGATCTTGGTATCCAGTGACCCTAGATGGATACATAGAATATTAGTAGCAGAGGAAGCTACTTGTCACTCCAGTATATAATGTTTCAGTGCATAGAGCACGGAAGACAGAGGGAGTATGATGATTCAGAGGAAGTGACTGCAGAAGATCTTGAGGTTCGACATGGTATGATAGGATGGATAGATTACTGATGACTCTAGGATTTACTAAGAGTAAAGTAGATTCCAACCTTTGCTTCAAGGTTGAAGGTGAAAGACCAGTGATGCTCCTGTTATGTGTCGATGCACTATTTTCTAGGCATGGAGGTGTGGCAGAATGCGGATGGAATCTCCCTTGGACAAGGGAAGTATGCAGTAGAGATCCTGAAGAGGTTCGGGATGATGGATTGCAAGGCCATGATCACACCTATGGCATCGAACCTAAAACTATTGAGTGATGCTTCATCAAAAGCAGTTGATGCTACGATGTATCATCAGATGATTGGGTCCTTGATGTACCTGACGAACACGAGACCACATATTTGCTTTGTTGTGAACACCTTGAGTTAGTTCCTGACAGATATGAGACATGTTCAGTTGATTGTTACAAAGCATATTCTGAGGTACCTGAGGGGTACAGTTCATTATGGGCTCAAGTATGAGGCGAATCAGAAGATTAACCTGGAGGGTTATGTTGATTTATATTGGGCAGGCAGTGCCATCGATAGGAAGAGCACTTCAAGGTGTTGCTTCAGTATGGGATCAGGTGTGATCTCTTGGTTTAGCAGGAAGTAATCTTGTGTGGCACTAAGTACAGCTGAAGCAGAGTATGTCACAGCTTGTTTAGCTAGTTGTGAGGCAGTATGGATGAGGAAGCTACTATCTAATTTATTTGATCTCTAGTTGGATGCTACTTGTACATATTGTGACAACTAGAGTTGTGTGAAGTTGTCGGAGAACCTGGTGTTCCATGACAAGTTGAAGCATATTGAGATCAAGTATCACTATATTAGGGATATGGAGCAAAGGGGAGCAGTGAAGCTCCAGTATATTGCGGCAGATGAATAGATAGTTGATGTGTTGACAAAGCCATTGGCTAGAGTGAAGTTTGAGTACTTCGGGGAGAATCTTGGTGTTCTCCAGATCGAGGTTGCCTCCAAAGGGAAGTGATGAGTCCATGAGCCATTCTGTCATGATGAGAGGATTGGTTCCTACATGATTAGATGTAAGTGCAGAGCCATTCTAAGGTGATTGTAGGATTGGTTCCTACAATGATCAGATGTAAGTGCAGATCCCTTTCGGCATGAAGGATTGGTTCCTCACATGGTTGAATGTAAGTGCTGAGCCTTTCTGACATTCGTTGTCAGATGTAAGTGCAAATCCCTTTCGGCATGGAGGATTGGTTCATCGCATGGTCAAATGTAAGTGCTAAGCCTTTCTGACATTGGTTGTCAGATGTAAGTGCAGAGCCCTTTCGGCATGGAGGATTGGTTCCTCGCATGATCAAATGTAAGTGCTGAGCTTTTCTGACATTGGTTGTCAGATGTGAGTGCTGGGCCTTTCTGACAGGGTTGTGGGATGTGTTCCCACATGGTTAGATGTGAGTGTTGGGCGTGCCTTTTTGATATGACTATAGGATTGATTCCTACATGATCAGATGTAAGTGTTGGGAGGGCCATTGTGACTTAGGGTCAGATATAAGTGCTAGAAAATACCTACATGGAGGTTAGGCCTACAACCAGCATGAAAAAGGGCTGGCTCTATAGAACTTCCTGTGAAGAGAAGAATCATGAGATAGCAACCATGATGATGATCTAGCAGTGATGATCTAGATCGAGTGATGATGATCCAGATCGAGTGATGATCTAGATCAAGTGATGATCTAGATCGAGTGATGATGATCCAGATCCAGTGATGATCCAGATCCAGTGATGATGATCAAGACCAAGTGATGATCCAGATCCAGTGATGATGATCCAAATCGAGTGATGATCCAGATCTGGACGAAGATGACTTGAAGATAAACATGATGAGAAATCAATGATGATCCAGATGATACAGAGATGAAGACTTGTGTTGATAAATTGTGTCGAGAGAATACCTTCCTAGTTAAGAGGGAGTGTTGATGTAATTGTAACTTCAGAATGTATTCACTTGTATATCTTATGTATTGTACCCCGATGTTTATTTTGGAAAGTGTTTGTAATGTAATTGAGTCATGTCATGCCCCGATGTTTCGATCGAGAGTTTCTATAATGTAAACAAGTAATGTCAAGTCATTGTGGGTAACCCTCCTATTGGTCAAGGGTTAAATTCCCCACAGTTGTGGGGCCCTAGGGTTATTAGACTATCCTAGAGAAGTCAACCCTAGGTGAGTTATTGTAAGTCGGGGAAATAGTCCCCACAGTTGTGTTAAGGATAACCCTCCTTGTTGGTCGGAGGGGAAAAGTCCCACAAGTTGTGGGGCACTAGGGCTATTAGACACTCCCAGAGATGTCGGCTCTAGTAAGTAATTGTTAAGTAAGCCCGACATGTTCGAGTGGGATTCAAGTGAACAAAAGAATATAAATAGAGAGTGAACCTCTCTATTTATCACACACACACATTCACTCATTGGGGCGCATGAGTGAGAGAGAAGTTGTTGGGACAAGAGAGAGAGACTACTGCTGTCGAGAGATCATCTTTATGTTTTCAGGTTTTAATTTTGGTGTTGATTCTATCTCTGAGGAAGTTATGGGTTTTTCTCCTTTATGGTTTCCCCGAGGAAAATTCTTTGTGTCTCTTGTCTCTTTTTTTTATTGTTGTGCATGCTATTCTCTCAATTAAAGATCCTAACATCATAATGCTAGCTTGAATGATAAAAATCTAATAGTCTACTACTTCGACTTGAATAGAAACAGTTTTTCCCCCAAGCTTGACTGAAAGGGCAGATATAAGACCATGGGGCTGGAAACCTCGTCCATCGAAGGATTTCAGAGTCATAGGTGATGTTACAATCTCGGGAGAGCCAATAGCTTTCCAATAAGACAAGGACAAAACCAAAGTTGAAGCTCCTTCATCTAAGAGAGTTCTAAAGACCTTCTTTCTGACTACTTTCATAATGATTTGGAAAGCGAGTTTGTGAGGTAGTCTAGACTTATAGTTCTCGACATTGAAATGAATCAAATCAGTATTGTCCGGGTCTAAATCTCCTAACGCAGTTAATAATTTTTTGCGTTGTGTGGGACAACTTTGGAGTACTTCCAAGGTAGCCATTGCACATGGTTCCTAAACGAGATCTTCAACTACATTATAAAATTGAGCAGATCGGGCATTAGGGTTAAAAACAGCCTTCCTAAGAGTACCCTTGGGTGGATGCAAAACCATGTCAAGAGTAGGCTTATCGATGGTTAGGGGGACAGTAGACGAGGATTCGGGAGAACCAGTAGAGGGAGCTTTTCTTGAAGAAGAATTGTCTTCTTTTTTGTCTATGGGTTTGTCGTAACTCTGACTTCGAGTTTGCAAACTAATAGTATCCGAGGACATCATGCGAATTTCTTCTGAAGAACTAGAGTTTCCCTGATTAGACATGTGGTCTATCAGTTGTTGTTGAGAGGGAAACAGATCTGTGAGAACTGCGGGTGCGGAATTAGTTTTCAAAAATTGGGTGATTTCATCCCGATGAGGACACTCTTTTGTGAAATGGTCACCTCCGCATAGAAGACATGGATATTTTACTTTTCTTTTCCCTTTATCGTTATCATTGGTGGGTGGTTTTGGATTCTCCTGTTGGTTTCCAGGTTTTTTGTTCTTAGCTTTAACTTTCTTTTTATTGTTGTCGGGCGTTTGAATACTCTGAATAGAATTGAACTTGGTGGAAAAATTGGGAGTTGAAGAAGTGGGGGTGGTATTCTGGGGTTGCTTTGGAGGTTTTACTACTGACAGGGACTGGATTGAACCAGCAATCCCATCAACAGGGACTTCTGCTGGTGGCTTTGCAGGATCGGTGCTTGGGCGAGGAGCTTGAGGGATCAAGTCATAGAAAGTTTCGAACTGGGAATAGACCAATTCCAAATATTGGGCTCAACTAATGGATTGCTCTTTAGTAACGGAATCATCCATATCCACATCTCGAGCAATTAGAGGCAACAAATATTTAGTAAACCAATCAGCTAATAATTGATCTAGGATAGGAGCCTTAATAAGTCTTCTCCGCCTTCTCCACTCATGGATATGATCGGATATGTGGGTGGAGGTTTTCTATTGCAGAGAAGTTAAGATATCAGTGCCCATTTCATAATGGATATGAAGCTGAAGTGCGTAAGAAATACAGTTGCCAATGAGCCAAAATCCACAAACGAATGTTGTGGAAGTTCAATGTACCATTGCGTGACTATACCAGTCAAAGTTCGCTGAAAGAGTCTTAAACAAACTGAATCATCCATAAGGGAGTTTGAAGAACACCACAAATGGAATGTCATAACATGGTTTTTCGGATCGTCTCCCTGCTTCCCATCGATCTTTGGAATGTCCGATGGTAACTTTACCGGAATGGGAGGCCACGAGGGGTTATGTCGAATGGGATCTTTAATCAACTTGGACAAATCAGGAAAGTCCAAGGTTTCTAGGAAAGGTAACTGACGATTAGGTTGCACATACTGGTAATATTGATATGGCATATAAGTACCAATAGGACCGTAAGTATACTGATAAACAGGTTGTTGAGATGAAGAAATATTGGAAGATCCTCCTGCAGGGGGTTGATTTCCAAAATTAGGACCAATAGAATCATCACGGCCTCTGGGGGGAGGACCACTAGGGCCTCCAAGACCACCAAGACCATTGGGGCCACCAGGACCACCAGACCCTTTGGGACCCCTGGGAGGTAAACCTCTAGAGCCACTGGAACCACTAGGAGGAGGGCCACCAGACCCTCCGGGACCATTAGGAGGGAAGCCACCAGGCCCCCCAGGACCACCAGGACCATTAGGACCATAAGGAGGAAAGCCACCAGGTCCTCCAAGACCATTAGGCCCCCCAGGGGGAGGACCCCCATAAGGTGGTCCTCCGGCACCCCCCGTAGTATGTATAGGTATCCCTCCCATAGCTGGCATGTAGGACCAGTTAGGATGCCCCCATGGCGTGAAAATATTACTAGGATATGGAATTCCAGCATAACGCATTCCTGTAGGGTTGGATGGATAATCATTAGAGGAGGAAATTTGGGGTCTAAAATGGGCCTTATAAGAAAACGTGCCAAAATAATTTTTTGTGAGTTGGAATTCAAGAACCAATAGAATTTCAATAAAATAAGTCAACCATAATGGTTGAATTGACATATTTGTCATTAAAAAAAACTACTTTTTTTGTTCGTATTTTCGACATATCTCATTGTGTTTTTACTCAACTTTCGATTGGGAGAGCTCGTTGGATGCGGAATTTGATTCCGAATCCAACGAGTACCCACACTGCATAATTTTGATAGACCCCGCTACCCCAAAAACAAGAAATACCTAAAAAAAATGTGATGATGACATCATCATCACATTTTTTCAGGTATTTATTGTTTTTGGGGTAGCGGGGTCTGTCAAAAGTATGCAGTGTGGGTACTCGTTGGATGCGGAATCAAATTCCACATCCAACGAGCTCTCCCGATCGAAATTTGAGTAAAAACACAGGGAGATATGTCGAAAATACGAACACAAAAAGTAGTTTTTTTCTTTCTTCCTCCAAAATTAATCAATATTATTTTATTATTTTAACTATTATTTGATTATTTTCCTTAGGAGGCCCATTTTAGACCCCAAAATTCCTCTAATGTAATGTTTCCTACAGGTACTTGATTTACTCTGTAACCATACCTCTAAGAGGTTTGATTGGTTACAGGTTGTGCCCCCAAGGGCTGACCTAAACTTGATGGGGGGTTAACCACATTTGTGTGGGTAGGAGGGACATAAACTGTATATTTCTCTATACTAGAGGTATGTCCTTGACTAGGTACAATTTTGGTGATAGATAACGTAGGTCGCACCGGTGGTTTCCCCCGGGCACTATAAGGTAATGATGAAACAAGAATTGAATGTTGAGCCCCAGGTACGGAAGACTCGGGAGGATTGGGAACAGACATAATATGGGAGGTGGTGGGGTTGGAAGTTTGACCTGGATTATGTGGAGTCACTGTGCGATCTAGAATCGGTTCAATGGCTCTCATAGAATCGGCAAGTGAACGATATCCCACAGGAACAACTGCGAAACGTGATGGTGGTGTGCCCAATATGTCATCTATTTTCTTTTCAATCTCTTGTGCATGAAGAATAGCTGCCTGGTATTGTGTATGTTCTTCTTCATTTGGTGAAACTTCTTCAGAAAAGTTTAAACAGGTGCCTAATGAGGAAATGGCGTGTCCTATAGAGGTGTTTCAAAATGGAGCATTGGGACCATAATTTGGATGGGTAGTATCATCAACATGACCTTCTATGGGATAATGGAATGAGGTATTACCCCGAGAAGGTTTTTCGACCAAGGGAGGCGAGTGTGAAGGATATGGTCCTCCACTTTCTGCAACCAAATTCTCTCCCACTTGGGATTTGGTAGCAGCTCCTTGGTCGATAGCTTCCATAGGATTCTCTCCTGAAACAGGAATAAAATTAGGTGGTAAGCCCTGTACTCTTCTGGACTCTCTTAGCTCGGCCAGTTTGTACAGATCCTATCTAACCTAGGGTCTCAAAACTAGAAAACACACCAAAAATTTCCCTACTCGAGCTATAGGGAAAACAAGCAAACTTAAATGACAGGAGGAGTTCAGATAGTCAGGTCTCTCACCAAGATTGTCAAGAAGGTGCCACTCGCGATATACCTCAAGGGTCCACGCATATTAATCTCCCCGAATGTTGTTTTCGGTGTATGGCTCCAAGCAATATGGCCAAAGGGATTTTCTCACATAGATAAGGTATCCTAGTGGGGGTCTCCCGATATACGCAAGGTACATGGGAGCTCAAATCGTAGTAGTGTTGTCTAATGCATAACTATTCACAAGGGGTCTTCTGATATACAATCGAGTACGTGAATTACCTTTCTATATACCTCAAGGGTACGTTAAAGGCTAATCGATATACCGACGGTACATGGAAGAACCGCACGAGTCCTGGGATGTAATGCGGACGAGTAACGACAGCTCCTACGCTTAACGACGCCCGAACACGTCTCTAGCCTATCACTCAAATTGCTATGTAAATTTTAACCTATAACTACCGTTAATTTTAAAGTGGACGGTTAGGTGAATGCATGGAATTTTGACAGAAAAAGTAAAACCATGCAGTATGTAGATGCAAATATTTGACTTTACCGTTCGTGGTATGCCTACCTATAGGAGGGAAAGAGAGTATTTTCTTTTTGTTTTAGAAACAAAAATTCCCAATCAACTATTTTGAACAAATCAAAATCAAAGACAAGCAACACATTCCAAACTCATTTTCCTTTTCTGAAAGCAATCAAAAGGGGAAGAGTCTCTTTTCCTAAAAGAAAAACAAGAAGTACTCTACATGCATATGCACTCTATTTTTCAATTTTTCTTAAAACATAGATAGATCTAACTTAAAACTACACTAGTTTTTTATCTTTTGGTGAGATAGTACTAATGCAAAAGAGACAAAAGAACACAAAGAACCTGAAATCTTGTGAGGCTAATCATAGATCTAATTCCTTATGCTCAATAATGATAATGACCTAATCTCAGTCAAAAAAAAAAAATCTTTTTAACAAGCAAAAAGAAGTCCTTTATGGAAACAAAAATGAAATCAAGATGCTAATCAAATGGTTTTTCTTTCAATCTTTATAACAGAAGTGAAAAGAGAGCTCACTAAAACCTAAGCTTTCAAAAAATTCCTTTCACAATCACAACCAACAAGCACGAAAGGAGATGAATAATCAACAAACCTAGTCTAGCTTTTGAATTCTTCAATCAAACCAATCTTTTACCACAAAATTTCCAACAATGAGCATTTAGATTCTAACACACAAGCCTGGCAGTGCAGGACTGAAAGAAACCAAACTCAATTTTTTGCAAAAAATGATGAAAACCTAGTTCTGGAACAAGGCCTACCTGGCACCGCGCTGGAGGGGTCTTGACAGAGCGGTTCTAGATGAGCACCGCTTCTGGATAACGGGACTCAGGCAGTGGCACCGCTTATGGTTAACAGAGTTCAGGCGGTGGCATCGCTTCTTGCCAACATCACATTTGTGGTTCCCTGAATATATCCAAAACACAAGGAGAATGAAAGATCAAGTTATAAATTGATCAGATCAAGGCAAAAATTGATGGATTGACAGTAAAAAATAGCATATAAAGTCAAAATAGTTCATATCTAAATAGATCTGAAAGTTTCAAACCAAATTTCACTAAGTCAGATGGCAGATCTGACTGAAGAGAGTTGGAGAGGGAGCCTAGATTCGGACAAGAATTCAAGAGTTGAGGAAGATCAGATCAACTAAGATTTGCTCAATCCCCAGTGGAGTCGCCATATTTGTTATCAGGAATATTGCACCTTCTGCAGACAGAAGTTGTTCCTCTGGTCTGAATGGTTCCGATCCAAAACAAATGAGTGAACGACAAAGGATGAAGACCTTCCCTGAATGTCGTAGATACCTGGAATACTACTTTGATTGTGAACCTGTGTACCTACAAACACATCAAAGCTACCAGAAAATCATCTACTTATCCGTGTTAGTGACTAAGGAATCTAACAACATGTACATGTGAAATCAAAACAACTCTAATGTGGGACGAAAATCAGCTTTGCATTAAGAATGTATGGAGAATCTTACAACCGTTGCCTTAGTGTCGACAAACTCCTCCATGAGACAAACACTTCATCCCCATAAGTTCCAACTTTGCTCTCTATGCTCTCCAATGATTTGGACTAGGTAGTCAATCCAACAGCATAACAATACCTCTATAGTTCTCCCCCTCAACTATGGATATGAGCTTGTATTTATAAGGCTCAATGGATAGGAATAGTTGAGATAATTGTGGGTGAGGTGGCTCCAAGATCCTACCATAGGGGATCTAGAGCTCAAACTAACCCATAATGATAGGGATAATGGAGGACACGAGGCTCAAGATCTAGAAGCCTCGAGAAACTTCTCTTTTTCCCATTTTACCTAAGGTACCACTTTTTTTCTCTTATGACAAAGCGGTTTAGATGAGAACCGCTTTTAGACCAAAGACCATAGGTGATGGCACCGCTTCTCTAAAACAAGATACAGGCTGTGTTGAGCAAGGTATCGCTCATCAGTCATAAGGTAGGCACAGTGCTAGGCTTTTTCAAGTAGAATTGACAAACATAGCAAGTTCCCACTCTAAGTGTTGGGATTAAGGGAAAACATGGAAGTTAAGGGTCTCATCACATGGTGGTGACAGGATTTAGGTATAACATTATGATTCTTACCAATCTCTTATTTGAATATTCAGCCATCCCATTTCCCTAAGGATAATATGCAGTTGAATGATTCAAATTTATATGATACTTGTGACAAAAGCTGATCAATTTCTTGGACTTAAACGCTTGTGCATTATCTGTTACTATCCTATTAGGAAATCCAAACCTAGAAAGAATATTATTTTCAATAAAATCAATTATTATATCATATGTGGCTCTCCTCATGGGTATAGCTTCAATCCATTTTGTAAAATAGTCTATGGCAGTCAGAATCCATTTGTGATAACCAAAAGAGTCAGGATTAATTTCTCCAATAAAATATAATCCATATTGTTGAAAAGGTTCTTCCACTGAAATTGGATTCAAAGGTAGATGTATAAGTTTCCTTTTTCAATCAAATATTTGATGCTCATGTCAGGATGCAACTTCTTGGTAAACATCAGAAAAATACTAGGCCAATAAAATTCTACCCCTAAAATCTTGTTAATTCTTACTTTCCATGAATGGTGGCATCCACATACTCTTTAATGAAATTCTTTCATTGTTTGTTGGGATTCTTTTTCAAGGAGACAATTTAGCAAAATACACCATGGGTCCTTCCAATACAAATACTAATTTTAAAAAAAAAATTGTTGCTTTCAATTTCACAAATTTGGATCTAGTTTTGCTTAGTTTTGGAGGTGAAGGTAGGTTCTATAAAACATAAACAATGCCACTATAACAAGGGTATAGATAGAAATATTTGATCACCTATAAATCTGAGCTTGGCCCACTTGAAAGATCAAAAATAAATTTTATCTTTAAAGAGTCACAATTTGAATCAATCATCAATTTGGCCAATCCTTGACCTATAATCAACTTTGTAGGCTTAATCTCCAAGTCATACTCCAACTGTGCTACAATCCATTTAGCTCTTTTTCCTTCAGGGTCACATTGAGTGAGAATATTTTTTATCACATTATTTGGCACATAAGCAAGTATATGTGAATGCAAAATGTAAATGAGAATCCTTCAGTGACTTGATTAATGCATATGCTTGTTTTTCCATGATATCATATTTTAACTCTGCATCTCTCAAAACATTACTAAAGAATGCAATAGGTTGTTCTTCATTTTGTTGATTCTTCTGTAATAATACCCCAACTATGGTATGCTTTGAAGCAAAAGAAAAGATAATAAAATCTTTTGAAAAACTGGGCTAGTCAAAACAAGTACCTTTGTCAATGCTTTCTTGATATCATTAAAGGGTTTTTTAGCTTCTTAAGTCCACTTAATGTCATTCCACTTTCTCAACATATTTCTAACATTTCTCAAAATTTATGCAAAAATTACCTTCCCAATAAAAGACTGAATCTCCTTTTTGTTCCTTGGTATTTTCCACCTTCTGAATAGTTTTCACTATCTCAGGATCAATTTTACTTCCATATTTTGATATTATTTGGCCCAATAATTTACCTTCTTGTCAAAATTCTAAATCCTTAATGGAAACAAAATTTCCATAAACAAGCTAAGGATCTAGGAACACAATTAACCTCACAAATAATTGCAGAGAATTAGCATAAAAATATATTAATAATAATGAAAATTCATGAAGAATGAATCTCTCATTAAATAATGATCAATTAATGATCGATAATATTACATAGGTAATACACTCTTATAAATGAAAATAGAATTTCCAAAGAAGTAACTCAAGATAGCTTGTAAAGAAAGCTTACTAAATATTAAAAAAAATCCCTAGGTGACTAAAACACATCCTGAATCAGTCTAAGAGCTCATGAATTGGCTAAATCATGAGTGAGGAGTGAGGAGTGAACGAAAGGCTTACTAATAATGGAAAGTTGATAGAAAATCGTGGAGTATGGGTTAGACACAAAAGTTAGCAGTTGTCAAGTTAACTAGCTTTACCTTATCCACTTAAAAACAATACAATTAGTCTAAAGGAGGAAAAGGACAGGATGACACAATCACTAAACTGGGCAATTAGAAAGTTGATAGAATATTGTTGAGAATTAGTATAAGGAGCTCCTGGGGTATTTATGGAAAACCAAGTGGTGCACGTGGATGCCAACTATTTAGTCTAGAACATAAGAATTTAATCAAAATGACTAAATATTATATCATAATTCTATAGGTGGGTTTTTAATATTCCAACAACACTCCCCCCCCCCCCCCCCCCCCCCCCCCCCCCCCCCCCCCCC
>LPNX010279462.1:307210-332058 GCA_001517045.1 Pseudotsuga menziesii
CCATGTGAATTGAGGAAACAGGGAAAACCTCATGGGAAAAAAACCTTCCCTAAAAAATGGACATGAAAGGTAAACCAAAAATACTGCTCCAAACTAAATGTCAATGTCTCAAGGTATCTTCTTCCTGGGAAGAAGAGACATATGCTCAACTGGATCAGGAACATAAATAGTTGCATGATGGACATTGGGACCATGTAGAACAACTGAGATCCACTAATGTGTAAGAAATACTAAAGGTTCTTGAAGCATCAAATGAGAGTTGTAATCATCTCCAATATGGTATGATGACTTGTGCTTTGAACCAACAGAGTGAAATCAGCTCCAATTAGGTGAGACAAATTTCCAAGAGAATGCATAAGGTATCTAACTTCATTTACACCGAGAGGAAGTGTGCAAGTGACCATGTATGAAAACTGAGGAGGCTTAGGATCAATGAGAGTGAATGCATAGACTCCATAGGTTGATATAGCTTCCAAAGTATCCAAAGGAACACAAACTAGCACATCAGTAGACTCATTGGAATAAAAGGGATCATCTTCTAGAGAATAAACTAATAAAGAATCCTCTATGGTAGAAGAATAAAAAGAGAACATGGTGATATGTTCAAAATATTCAAGGAGTCTCTGAGAATAAGTGTCAGGAACCAATGAGGAGATGTATAAGTGCATGAGATCAAGTATGGTGAGTGGTATGAGACAGATAAGACTTGATCTAGCAAAGAAAACATCTAGGAAGACATTGAGTTGTGCACCATCAACAAGTGAAGTATGCATAGGGTGTGAAATATGTGGCATATGGATCTCAAAATCCATAATAAAAGACATAGAGAACACTGAATGTGTGAGTGAATCTTCAATAATGGCATCTCCATTAGTCACTTCTTTTTCATTGATAGCATCAAAGGAAGACGATTCAAAGAGAATGGTAGCAACATGAACTTGTTTTGTTGAATCTGCAACTTCTTCATCATGAAAAAAATCATCATAGACTGGAGAGGCCAAGACATATTGATAAAGAACACATGAGGAGATGTTGAGTTTTCTCTATTCTTCATATTCTTATTTCGTCACACCGAAAACTTTGTCCATCTTAGGCAATAACTATCTTTCAGAGATACTTTGTTCGCATTTCTGAAAACAACAAATAGTCTTATTTCACCATTTTTCTTCCTAACAGAGACTAAATTTGCTACCCACTTTGAAAATATGAGTGTAACAATAATTTTAGAATTGAACAACTTATTAACTTCTTTTTCAATTAGTGGTAGTAACATGGTATTTATCCTTCTTAGTTTCTGATTAAAAGGATTCTCACATGGTTTTATTGGACTTGTGTGTTGAATGATGGATGTATCATTCTTTCAAATCTTCATAAATCCATGCAAAAACATCAGAAAATTTCTTCATCAATTCAACGTATCTATTATTCTATTCTATTGGAAAGGATTTTGAAAGCTTTACTATCTTAGGTTGATCCTTTGTTCTAATATTGTGATCTTTAATTTCATCTTCCTCGAGTTGTACCTTTGGATTCTTAGCTACATCATTTCTGTCAAATAACTTATCTAAAGGTATGAATCATTTTGGAATAAAATTACTTTTGATATGGATAATGTCCTTTCCACTAATCATACCTTTGAATTTTCCTTATTTTTCATTTTCAAATGTAGGATCCTCATATCCTTCAATATCTTCAAGATTATGATTTTCTCCATCAATAACTGTATTAACAAACTCATTTGACATTTCCAAAAATATTGTAATCTGTAAATCATCCTAAAAAAATTGACAATATTTTGAATTATCAGGAATAGAAGGCCTATTTACAACTTCAATTTCATATTTCTTGTTTGAATAAACATGAATATTGAAAGCTCTAGTAGCAGAAGCCAAATAATATGCTATTTTATTCAGTATTATAGGAATCACCATAAATCTATGTTGACTGAAAATATTTCCAAGCATATCCCAGACTTTATATCTGCATGCTCTCATTATTGGATGCTTATTATGATAACTTCCATTAACTTGATTAATTACCAACTCACAATCTCTGTATACATCAATCTTGTTTTCTTTTAAATCTTTCAATACATTCAATCCTAAAATCAAAGCTTCATATTCACCCACATTGTTTGTACATTCAAAAGTCAACTTAAAATAGTATACCATGGATTTTCTATCTGGATAAATTATCCAACCACATGCACCATCCCCTTCTTTACTTATTGATCCATCAAAATGCATTGTCCACACTCCTTCAGATCTCTGTTTTTGTTCAAGGTATTCTTTCTTTTTGAAAAAACAATCACTTTACTTTTGTTCATCTAACACTAGTTTCTCTTCTTCAAAATGGAAATCATTGTAGAAAATAGAATACCTCAGGTTCGTATCTACTGCATAAATGGGATGATTTTCAGGTTTATCTTAACTACTAACCACATAAGCAAGCCTCTTTTCTCTATATAATTTTCTTTGTTCTCCAAAAAGTGGAATGTAGCATAAGACATATCCATCTGCAAGCTTCCTTTCAACTTTGAAGCCCAAGACCTAGAAAATAACATACCAAACTTTGGGGGAATATATGCAACAACTGCATCCATGATGATACTCTTGGATGGAATATGGGTAAGAGTAACAACCAAATCTTTAATCAAACCCAATAATTTAACCTTTCTAGAATCAAAGGAAAACAAATGTTTATATGGTCTTGTAATATCTAATCCCAAAATTTCTCCTACAACCCTTGGAATCAAGTTATGTGAATCTCCTAAATCAAGCATGGCATTGTGAAGGATCATATCATGGACATCCAGACTTACATAGAAAGGTGCAACCTTTTGTGCATTACTATCTTATGTTATATGACCAAGAATAATAGTTGGGGCATCATCATTCAATTCCAATGTATCATGTTGGTATTCTCTTTCATTTCTAACCATCTTAGCCATCTTCTCTTTGTATTCATTATTCTTTAGCAATTCATTAAAGGGGATGGAAATTTTGAGTTTAAAATTTTCATTTTGCAAAATGAAAGGGGTGATTGTTTTGTCACTTTCTTTGGATGTTTTTTTTATTCTCTGGGGCTCTCTTCACAACATCTTCTTTTTGTTTTTCTTTATTCTGTTGACTACTAGAGGGATGATTAGGAGGAATTTTTCCTTTATTTGCAACTACATCCTTACTTATCAAGTTCAGTTTTCTCTGTAGATCATTTACAACATTCTGATATCCCCTATGATATTATTTTATTTCTATTTCAAAATATTGCAATCTTCTTCTTGAGAAAACATGTTGTGCTCTTCTTTTTTCAAATATACATCATGATCAACAATATCAAAGGGATTTATTTCATTATCCAAAGGATCAATTTCTACTTCTTCATCAACAAAATTGTCTGGGAAATGAGGCCTCACATGCTGATCTTATGCATTTCTCTGGTTTCTTTGATCTCTTTGTCTAATTTATGGGGAAGAAAGTCTCCTAAAATTAGGATTTCTAAGTTGTGGTTCTTCTTGATCTATGTTCTAAGGTATGTTATCTAGGGACAGTATGCCTATAAGTCTCTCCATAGTTCTCATCATAACATCAAAAATTCCATATGTGGAAAAGGAAATTTAAGCTTGGTTTTCTTCTCTAATTTTTCTCTTATCTATCTTAGTCTTTTGTCTTATTTTACCACATGCCATTAAATTTTCTTCTACTTCTAATTCATCTTTCAACATAGTAGGTAAGGTAGCTAATTTCCTTTCTATTAACAACAAGGAAAAATCACTCTCAAATGCATTAGCATAATGCAACTTAGTAGCTCCTATAAGGGTTTTTGTATGTGAATTGAATTATAAACCCTCATAAACCTAGTAGAAAATTCATGTACATATTCAAAGTCTCCTTTTTTCAAAGTCTTTTATTGTGTCAAAATTTTCAAAGTACTCTTTTTATCTTCCCATCTATGAAGAAAATGATTTTCAAATTCATCAAAGGTAGGAATAAATTTTGTAGGGAGATATTTAAACCGCTTCTTAGACTCCCCAGACAAAATTTGGGAAAATAATCTCATCTTAGAATCCTCATGGTCTACCTCTTCAAGATCAATGAAATCATTAAACCTGTCAACAAGATGTTGAGCTATAAAATTTCCCTCTCCATCATATAGTGTAATTTGTTTAGCATAATTTTGTGGGAGGTCATGTAAAATAACTGGTAGAGAGAGTGGGTAAAACCTAGCAACCATAATTCTAGGAGGGTTTTGTACAATGTTATGAAATTGTGACTGAGGATTTTGAATTCTTTGTTTATTTTCTTATGATTTTACAGTTCTTTGTAAATCTTCCCAAAGAGAGTATGAAAGGTAGGACTGGAATCTATTTTGATCTATAACAGTTTCCTTTAAATTTGTTTCAGACTTTGATTCAAAAAGATATTATTCAAAATTTATATCAAAATCAAGATCTTGAAAAATTAAAAGCTCTTCTTGAGATAAAGGAAAATATATTTCCAACTAATATGTACCTTCTTGATCTTTCCCTTTTCCTTTCCTAAGGATATTTTATGGATCTTCCACAATTTGTAATGAATTCTTTTGAAAGATAGGATTTCATCTTTAGGATTTCAAATAATAGAACTCCTATTTTCCCACAGAAATTTGTTTTTCTCTAAAATTGTCCTTCCCCAAAGGGAAAATTTGAACTCTCGTTCCCCGGAAACAGCTCGAGTATTTTGGATGAGTGTCTTCATTGATGCAACTTATACTTCATCCTCCCAAAATTTTCAATTGTTTTCCACTTATATCTAGAAGGAAATTCATGACTTTTCATTTCTTTGGACAAAACTATCAAATCCACGAGACACACATAAGAAATAGGAATCATCTTGGCACTTGTCATTCTAAATAGATCCAAAACTCAAAATCCACAGCTAGTTTATCGATTATAACTTTATGAGTCATGGACTAAGTCATATCCTCAAATTTCGTATGATACATCCTAGCTTGAACCAATAGAGCTTGATAATCAGACTCAAATAACAGTTTTCCATCCCCAACCCAAAAAGAAGGGAGTCCCTTCTGAAATTGTTCTATAAATAATCCTTTAAAATATTTTACCTGTTGTAACATTTGATCATCCTTAGCTTTGAAACTATCAACATGATGATGTTTTCCAACAACTTTCCTTACCCAAGTTATCATTTTGATTCTATCATTGATGCCTACTATTTTCAATTCCTTTTCTGATAGTGTGTTTGGGAAATTGATAGTATTTTGAGTTATCTTTGATGGCCTTTTATCCAAAGTTTCTATCATGACTGCACAACTTTGTCTTGTTACACTGATCACAATTTATTTATCTTTTTATAAAATTCAAATAGGGACTCATCTTAGTAGCCTCAGTGATAATCATATCCCAAATTAGATGTCTGCCCCCTACACCAACGATTGTCCTGAATTTTTTTTTGTCAACATTTTACTCTTTTCAAGCAATTCTTTAATTTTATTTTCAAAATTTTTATTTTCTTCTTGTTTCTTCCTAACAACTTCAACTAACTTTTGATTTTATGCTTTTAACCCTTTATCTCTTCAGCTTTCAAGCTAAATTGAGACATATCTTGAAATATACTATCTGTACCTGTCTCTACACTCGGATGACCTGTTTCAACTTGTCTTTTCTTTTCTTTCTCTTATCTTTCCTTCTCCAAAATCATTTGATTCTCATTCAAAGCATCAATTGTGGCTATAAGGAAAGCTCTTTCCTTCTGCCATTGACCCTGCTCTTCGGAAAATTTCAACAATTTGGATTTTCTATCATTCAACTCTTGGGACAATGGATCATTTTATTTCTCCAAAACGATTAATTCAGATGCCTAAATTCACTGTGTGGCTGGAATTTTTGGCTTCTTTTCAGCAATTGGGCGGTGTTCTCTTTTTTAACCAAGATTTTCTTTGTGGTTTGTCCTTTGTCTAGTTCACTATCCATAGCCAAAAGGCCACCCTGAAGCTTCTTAATATGACGTTGATAAGTCTTATTTTCAATCTTCTTCTGCTTCAATTGGTTTTCTAATCTTGACACTATGGACTGCAACTTAGAAACTTTCAGAGTGTCTTTCAACAAGTATAAATTACCTCTCTAGTCTTCTTATGCAAATGAATTATGTCTCAGACTGGAATCTTTTGCAAATTGATTCTTATTTCTGAAACTCTGCCATGAGTGGCCACTGCTAAGTTCAATGTATTTTTCCACATGATCTTTTATAGTGATCAGTGAAACCTCTTTATCTGAAATACCCCTCACTTTAGGAAAAATCTTCAAACATTTTTTAGAATAAGATTTCTTATCCTGTCCATATCTAGTATACAAGTAATTTCTAGACTTATACCTATCACTAGAACCGGCCTCATGTTCCTCTGCAACACCATATTCTTAAATTTGAACAACTGGGCCTTGAAATTTTCCTTTTTCTTTTATATTCTTATCTTCAACTTCAACCATTTCTTTGTCTAACTTAACTTTAAGTGTTTTGTAGGATCCTAGTCTTTATCTTCAATCTCGATTATTTCTAAAAGATTCTTTACCGGTAATCTCAGCTTTAGTGGGACTTGTTATTATCAAGGCAGAAAATTTCAGTAAGGTGGAGGGATTTACTTGCAAACTTTCTGATCTTTCCGCACTTTGTTGATATTCCATTAAATTATCCCTTTCATCTAATCCCTCTATCTCTTGGTGATCAAATGCTTTACTTTTATTCCGTTGTCTCCTCTATGGTATGATATGATGAGGATCATAATTGATTTTTGAGGCCTTCATAAAATTGATTTCTTGTAGTAAACCCTCAATCACTGGGAGAGCAGCTTTATTTTTCACAATGAAAGGACCCACTTTTAATGGAAACTTGATCTCTAGATCTTTCTAAAATTTAAAAATTGTTCATTCTCCACAATGATCTTCTGTCTGATAAACTCTAGGGAAAATATTTTTGGTGTGAAAAATGCAGGTAAAATGTAAGGCTCATGAACAAAACCATAGATCCTTATGATAGTTGTTCCTTTAGAAGGAACCAGTATCCAATTCTTCTATCAAGGATGAATTGTAGCACTTCTTCCTTCTCTAGTAGAAATCTGGGTAGTTTATCCTAAAAAATTACTCTGTACACTTCTGACATGATAAGGTTCATATAATTGAGAGTGTTGTTTCTGATCTTAGAAGTGAAGACTGTCTCTGGGAACTGTAAATTATCTTCATTAAAGAACATGAATGATCCTTGACCAAATAGGACTGAAACCTGAAATGTCTAGGCATGTGGAAATTCACTAGCTGTAAATGAATATTCTCAGCTAGGAATTCATCAAATTTAAGGAAAAATTACTAGCTAAGCTCAAACTCCAACTAATGCAGACTCAACCTAAACAATACGCTCAATAAGACTTCAGGAACAAACCTATCACTATCCAACCCTAAAAACTGACACAATAGGTAGAGAATCAACTGTGATTCTTCATTAAACAAGTCAATATTTAGAGGGAAAGGATCATTTTCAATTGAAATATTGGGTTAAGGTTTTTTAACAGAAAGGCTTGCTTCTATTCTAATTTAGCATGCCTATATAGTTAAATTACACTTTCCTCCATGAAATCTTCAAGGTTTTGGGAAAATGACAGCAGAACTTCTAATGCATCTCTAACAACCGGGGAATTAATAGGGAAAGGATTTTAGACAAGTTAGAATCCATAATGACTCGTTCCGACTAAGAATAGTTGGATGCACACCACACAACAATATATGGAAAATCCAAGGTTTGGTATAGACAAAAATAGTGGAAATGGGACCTATGGACGTTGTGTACATCAATTCCCATGTTTCTAAGGTTTTAAGTTTGTTTTTTAGCTCATGCATTGGGCAAAAAGATAGCGCTGTGTCAAAAACATCTCCATCCCTATCCTCAAATATTTCTTCCAACTTATTAAACTCCCTAACATGTGCTTCGACTTCACCTTCTCCTTCCATTTTTAAAAAATTTTTGCAAGTTGATATACGTTGCATACCTAGCAAATGATGACTGGAAAGAGCCGGGCTGAGTTAGCTTTCAAATGTGCAGGCATATTTTTCCTCGGGCACAAAATGACAAATGTTGTATTTTCACTTGGCTTTCCCTGATATAATATTCCAAAAGCAGTTTTAGGATCGCGAGGGGTGGTTTCTCATTACCACTTTTCATCCAGCAGAATGATTCTATGCTGATCACGTGGAAAGTGGTAAAATTTTCGTTGTCGCTTTCCTTTTCCATCTTCCATGTAAGTTGAGAGCACGGAAATGCACTCCAACTATCGATCTTCTTCCCCTCTAATCATGTGTCGTCGATCACTTCCGACCTTTAACACGCTCCAACGTTCATTTCGTTAGCATCCCTCAATGTTATAAATTGAGCATTTTCACTCAACGAATTTCCTACCTGTCTTTAATCTCATCTCATATCGGATCCAAGCCGTCAATTCCTTTACAAGGTGCTACAAGGCGCTTCGTCTGCTCTCCTTAGTCACTTTTAATCCAACATGTGGTTCTATGGGATATTTGGTCTTCCTTTTAGCATCCTATACGTTAGTTGTTCAATTATATCAAAACAAAATTTGAAATAGATGTCATTGCTTTACCTTAAGCTTCTTCCAACCATGTGGAACAAAAACTGTGCTAACACCTTGAAAGAGCCAAAGTTTAGATAGATCTATGTTAGTGGGTGTATAAAAATTTATCTTCAATTTTGTTAATTTTATAAGATAAAATTAACAATATTACACATCATCTTAATAATGAAGAATGATATCATTTTTAATACTAAACATAAAAATAAATGAATATATTTAAAAAACAAATTACAAATAATTTTTTTATAAACAAGAAAACACATGTTTTAAAAGAATTTAAAATTTCAATTTAAAAAACCTGCATACCATCAAAACTTATGTTAAAAGTTATTAATACAAATTACAACCAATAGCAATATGATTGTCTCTCAATATATATGAGTCATTAGTAAAAAAATAAAAATAAAAAAAATTAAGATTCTTAGAAAAAGATGTCCCGAATGGGAAGCCTTTGCAACATTTCTTTTTATTATTTACTATTTTAAAACATTATAGATTTTTCAACCCTTTTGAAAATCAATCTAAGTTTATTTTATTAATTTTAATAATTCCTAGTTTTAATTTTTTACTATTTATTTTTATATTTTATATTTATTATACCTGCCTTAGCAGGTATATTGTAATCACGTATATTGTAATCCATCACAAGTCAAACTCTTTTGACTTTGGTATTAGTTGGTGTCTTTTGATGCAGTTATAAAGAATTAAAACCTGTTTTGCAAAGTATGACTTAGGGGTTTGTAAAATATTTTTTTTAATTTTGTTAAAAATCATTTTTTGTAAACAGCTGATTGGTGGATAGAAGAATGATGTCAGCGTTGGGATTTGAGTTTGGCAACATGACATCATAATAATGAAATTAAAAAAATAAAAATTATATCCAGTTGCCACCTGTTCTGCACTGTTCTGCAATGCAGGATGACCGTGGGAATGGAAAGGTATGGAAACCCTTTGCTATATACTGACATCTTCTTCCGATATCAACAGAAAGGTCCCCCGGACATAGTAAAGATTTGGTTGTAATTGCTGCAAAATTCGCTTACAGAGGCAAACCGCCTTTTCGATCGCTGGAGACCACGCCAAAGCTGTCTTGGCTGTGTGGTGTGCAAACCCGGGAGACTTTCAAAAGAAATAAGGGAATGGAATGCATTATTTGATCAGCTCTATCACGGCTTTCAAAGTGACTTGTTTCAGCATATTGATTTTTCAGGCAACGCCATAATCAGCGGTTGCGGTCGACCCTCTCACGGAACTGTTGAAAGATGTTATCAAGGAGGAGGAGGATAACCGTCAGATTCTGCAAACCGACTTGAGGCGTATGGAGAGCCTTCTACGAGATTTTAGCACCCTCTTCCGAGATGAACACACTATCTTCCAATCTGAAAAGAACGCACACCAGGAGATCGTGAAGTGGTTGCAATCGCTTCAAACTTCTCTTACAGAGGCAAAGCGGCGCTTACTGATCGATCGCTCGGGACCGCACCAAAGCTGTACAGAAATAAGAGAATGGAGCGCATCTTTTGATGAGATCTATCATGGCTTTCAAAGTGATTTGTCAATATTGCTGACTTCTCTGCAGTTTCTTTCATCAAACCCGTTGCATATTCAACAGAAGGAAAAAGAGCCCGTTGTAATATTCAACAGAAAGCAACGACCCCTCTCCAGAGATGAGGCCTGGATGCTGTTTCACAGAGTGGCTTTCAAAGAAGACCAAGTTTCTATGGATATCGAAGACCGTGCCAGTAAAATTGCGGAGCAATGCAGAGGTCTGCCTTTGGCCATTAATGTACTCGCCGCAGCAACTCTCAGGTTCCATCAATATTATTCCGTTTTCTCCAAGAACCCCAACCCCAGCTACTTCATGCCTTCTAGTTTTCATGGCAGGCGTTGTGTGAAAATGGACAGAAATAGCTTGTAATTTAGTTGACTTACCGGAGCTTATCCGTTCTGCATTGTACAATAATCGACCCTATTACTTGCAAAATTTACGGGGAACTTGAATTTGCAATACTATAAAAAGCGGCGTAGTTATAAGCTTTTAGTTCCTAATGGCATTGATCGCAAGAAAGCAAAACGGTCATGGATCAAAAGAAAAGGTAGCCATAAGACCAAATTCGATGCATTGGATGTGGAATTAGCAAAGCATTTTGCCGGATTCCTGGAGATTTGATTTATTTACGCAGTATGCATGGGAGAGTTTTTGTTTCGCACGATATTATTTAACCTTACGCAACAGTATTTGCAATCTTTATACACTAAGAAAGAAGCATGCAGATCATTTAACAGACAGATTAAGTTCACAGAATTTTCTATCAAGAGGGTTAAATTCCTGCATACTACGAGCCACGATCATCTACACGATCATTTTCAGTGTCATTACTCGACATTTGGTAGATTTATAGTCACTAAACAGATTTGGAAACTTACCGTCAAAAATAAAAGATCCTTTCAGCTCCGAGATCATCTACGTGGAAAGAATTTACTGAAATGATTCGAAAGAAAACACATCTGTGATAATCTGGAGATCACCTACGCGGCGAGAATTTACTGAAATGATTTGAAAGAAAATACATCTGTGATAATCTCAATATATGGAAACAAGTCTGTGGAGAACAATATACATAACCGGTTATTTACTGATCAAATGAAAGGAACATGTGAGAACATTCAGCAAAATAATCTAGTATAGAAAATATCACATCTAAGAAACCGAAATTCGCAGCATTTACGGTATAGAAAAAGAGAAACCGATCGAATTGTAAAATTCGCAGCATTTACGGTATAGAAAAAGGCAAATACCGGTCTATTTAATCAGCAGCGGCATCAAGAAGCAAGCGCTTTCTTATCATTGATAAAGATTATTTACCGTATTTGACAATAACTAGTCACAATATATGTTGGAAGATATCCCATTCTTGTTTACGGAGTATTAAGAGTTTCTACTGAAACGTATTAAGAATTCCATCTTATACCTAAAAGCTTTTGGTCACGGAGCTGCCATTGGCATCATCAAAGTGTATACCATTATTTGAAATATTATTTAGACAGCAATTCCAGTCTTTCTGAGATTATTCACCAAACAATCAATTTTTGTCAAAACACAAGCAGGTATTTCCATGCTTTTCATTCACAACTAAAATTAACGTTCATGCTAAGATGCCAAATGGATCTTTTCACAACAATCTTACATTTACAGCTCGGAAACAACAACTTTCCCAGCATTCCATAGCAGGCCGTTGGGCAGTTAAAATATATGATCTTTCAATTCTTCTCCGTCAAACGTAACAGACTACGGACCTTGAACGACTTTCAACTACATGTCGACATCGAGAAATTTCCCGGCACCTCTTATGCTTTACAGACCGTTTAGCAGATTTCCGAAGCTTTTCCTGGCCGGAATATTTGTTCAAAGAAGAATACAAGCTTTTCCAGAACCCGGCAAATAAATAAATTAAATAGAATAACTATGATTAAACCATGGGCATGGGGAATCCTTAAAATTTTCTGGTTTATTGAAAATAATATAATATTGGTCACTTCAGTGTTCTTGGTTATGGGTTCATTCGGATTTGGCCACAAGTTCCATTATTCTCTTCAAAGAAAAAAATTATGAAACGAAAATTAAAATTCGTAAATTAAGTAAATTTTTATTTATGCTTAATTTTCTTCGATATAAAATGTGTTGGTTTTTTCAAAAGTTTCAGTTAACATTTTATCCTTCATTTAAAAAATATTTTATTATTATAAAAATCTACATTTTCGAATATAATTTTATTTATTAATAAATCATGCTTCAATTAATTATACTATTAAAGTGTCGACTTTTTGTAACAAATTTATTTTAACCTATCTGCTTTTTGTAATAGAATTATAATAAATTCAATAATTTTGAACCTTTCATCAACAATTCTTTGCTTTCTGACTGCAATATCCTAATATCGCATATTTGAGAAAAGGCACCTCAACCTTATCTAAAGGGAATAAGTTTGTAATCCATTGAATATGAATGTTAACTTGGTCTTAGTTCAGTTTTTGTTTTTATAATGGTGAATCATATTATTTATGACGATAAATACATTGGGTAAGAAACAGCTTTAAAAGTAAACTATTTATTGTTTTTGTATATATATTTTTTCAATTTATATTTTAATTAAGTTTTAATTATGTTTATAGATGTTTTTATTTGAGATTTGGGGTGGATTACCGAGTATTTTATGGATAAGGTTCATAGATGTTTTTGACTAGAGGAAGATTGATTATATGGCAGTCATTAAAAATTCGAAATAAACAATTATAAAGAAAAGAATATAAAAAAGCGCTATCACTATATATTTTCTTTAAGCTTGGTTTGATAACTAATTAATTGATATACACATAGAAATATAAACAACACAGTTACAAGATGTAACAAGTAATGCAACAACCTATAAACAACAAGTAATCTCACATAGAAATATAAGTACCATAGCAACAAGTAATACATTGTTGCGAGTTTGAATGTTTCATAATTTTTTCAACTTTTAGCTTTAAACTATATACAATATTACAATAAATATTTCTAAGAGGCAGGTATAAGCAACCTTGCTACTATTTCACTTGT
The DNA here is from genome assembly GCA_001517045.1 of Pseudotsuga menziesii. Classification (NCBI taxonomy): domain Eukaryota; kingdom Viridiplantae; phylum Streptophyta; class Pinopsida; order Pinales; family Pinaceae; genus Pseudotsuga; species Pseudotsuga menziesii. Next base: position 320,442 of record LPNX010279462.1, read on the forward strand.
TTCATTTTATAATAAAAAATTATATTTAACTTTTAAAACCAACATATACCATATTAATGTTATAAACCTAACACATCTCACCCATACTCTCGTAAGCACCTAACACCATTATTAAAAAGAACTTGCTATTTTAATAAAATTATAATCATAATATGTAGCCATGTTTTTAGTATGAGCGCCACCAAATAAAAATTTAAAACATGCTGAGAATATTTATAGGAGCATGAAGTTGGTCGGCCATTGTAATTATTATATAATAGAATGTTCCAAGCTCTAGCAATATCTTCTACCAGATTTGCCAAAAGAATATATGGACTGGAGAATTCTTGTGAAAAGCCAATAGTTTAGCTTTCCAAACTCATACCTCAATTTGATGTTCATAATATCACTTGGGATGGGATGCGGTTTTAGGAAGCTAAACTTAGCTTGAAAGGAGAGCTAAAGCTAAAGTCAGCGTCAACGTTAACATTCATACCCAACTCCATGGTCACTTATTATCACAATGACATTTTACTTGGGATGCGGTTTTACGAAGCTAGCGTGAAAAAGGAGTGCTCAAGTCAACGTCAAAAAGAAGTTAAAGTTAAAGTAAAATGGAACGTTATTCCTCCTAGCTAGAAAATTGACATTATTATTGATTTTTAGCATTGACACATGAAATAATAGTGTATTGTTTTTTCATTAAAATTTAAAAATATGGGAGCAGTATAAGCGCTAACCAAAACGCCCCCGACTCGTCGGAATCTGACAGAGTAATTTGATCTGAAATCGTCATTTAGAGGTTTCAAATCACGATTTCGATAATCTTGGTCATTTTAAAATGGATCACTTAATCTTAAGCACCTTAATTTGATTGCAGAAATTAAAAAATTGGAAAAATAACAGATTTCATGAATCATTTTACCCGGTTTCTATCCAAAATTCGCCTGAAAAACAGGGCATTTTAGTTGTCTTTTATCCTATCCGAAAAATATTTGTTTAATGAAAACAAAAATTGAAAATAATATGTGGATTTTGTTAATATAAAACACTATACATACATTTAAATTTCTATAAAGCTAATAATAATTAATAAACTCAAATATACTTACACTAATATCAATTTAAATATACTTATACTGATTGTATTAAATTTATTGAAAAACTATCTTTGATCCATATTTAATGTTGAGTTTTTATTATAATCATAGCATAGATTCATCTTAAATGTTCATTTATCAAGCATCAAAAGGCCTCCAATTTCTTGATGTGTTATCTTTTAATGACAATTTATTTGGTTTTACATTTTTTATTTTATGACCTAATATGGATTTTTTTAATTATTTTTTATTAGGTTTTCTTTTTTTTTAATCTTATGAGCGGACTTAAAAAAAATTGTTTTATTTTTATTTTTGGTACATAACCCATCATAGATCCATCCTAAACATTGATCTATCAAGCTCAAGCACTGAGAGAGGCATCCAATTTCTTGAGGTGTTATTTTTTTAATGACATTTTATTGGTTTTACATTTTTATTTTATAAGTAGATATAGCCTACATTAACTATATATATATATATATACTTTTTATTTTTGTTACATAACTTAGTTACACATCTCCCATGTACTAGGTTGTAAGCACCTAGCTACTTTTTGTGCAATCAACAACTCATGTATTGGGTTGTAAGCACTTGGCTACTCTCTGTGAAATAAATAACTCTCTTTCTATAACCAATATCCGACTAGACACTAACTCTCCAAACATTCTCCATTAAAATACATACAATAACATTGAAATAAACACTATTGTTATCTCATAAAGTGTTCTAGTTTCTTGTGATTTTGCCTAACAAACACAATTGCCAACTCTCTCCATCAATAACATATATAATGTGTATTTTTCTTCATCTTTTCGAGTACTCTTCTATATTTAAAAGCAAAATCATAACCTAATCGTAGCTATTGACTCACCATAAATAATTGCTTGCCTTGTACTTCGAAGTGGAAGTAACTCTTCTCTTCTCATGGTAAGATTTTTTTTTAATTATCAAATTTGTTATTTTTTTCCAAAGAAAAAAGTCGTAAATATCTTTATTTACATTTGACAGATGGCCATAAAAAACCATTAACACATAAAAGTCCCAACCAGTAGGCTGATAATTACAATCATGATGATACTCCAAAAAGAGCACAAAAACTGCGACAAAACACCATATCACCAAAGGCATACAGCCAAATAAAAAATATATCCAAAAACATACAGCCTCATCTAATAATAACCAGCTATTACAACAAAAAGACCAGTTGTAAGTCCACACCATCAACTGAATAAAACTCAAAATCTGAGTTCAAAACATATGTGCATTCACTGCACATTCCAGATAGAAAGTCACTAAGAAAATATATCACCTCAAAAATGCTTCATGAAAACAAATATCATATGATATAAATCATATAAAAGCTTCTAAAAAGTTCTCGAAACAACAAAGTATGTCTTAAACCTCCAATTCCAACCACTAAAGAAAACTAATGTTGTTCACCTAGGACCCACTGAGATAAACTGTATTAAAATACTTGAAAAGTTTCCACTTCAGTATCTGGACGATGTTCCAAAATCGACCAGGAACCTTCCAAGATCCTTCCTCTCACTTTAGCCAAAGCATCTGTAGCAGTATTTCGTTCCCAATAGATATGTCTAAACGAAACAGAATCAAAACAATCAGCAATGTTGTTTACATCTCGTAGAATCATGGCAATTTCGATATTAAATAATCGATACTTACCAGATGCCCAGTTAATGACTAACTGAGAATCACCAAAGATCTGAATTTTATCCAATGAATGCCTTCGAGCCAAAATAAGAAGTAGCTTGAGGGCACATAATTCTGCAAAATTATTAGTACCCAAACCTAATCCGGCTTTGAAGGAAAAATAATGAACATCTGATAAAAAAAAGCATACCTCCAGTTCCATAGACAACTGGATCTCCTGCTGCAAAACCATAAAAAAAAACCCAAGCATAAGTTTTATCAATAACTTCCACCAGAATGTTACGGATCGAAAGCACAGACTGATTTTGAGGGATATTCTTCATCATACCCAAGCTGAAACTAGATACCTGAGCTGGAGATATAGTTAAATCTTCGAAACAAGACAAATTTATGGCCTTCCAAATAAACCATATAACAATGATAGCTAATGGTTTATAATTTGCCACTTCCAAATTCAAACACCAATTTTTGAAACATGTAGTCACAGAATCTCCATACCAGAGATTATTGAGTTTCAAATTATCCTCAATCATTAACCAAATAGGCTGAGTGAAAGGACACTCCACACCAATATGATAATTGGTTTCACATTTCGATTTGCACAAATAGCATCGGCCAGGTCCTTCACGACCTTTCAATAAAAGAACATCCCAGGTCAAAGCTTTACCAGACAAGAGAAACTAGGAAAAAAGTTTAGCTTTAAGAGGACATATCAGCTTCCATAAAACTTTCCACCACTAGAGAAGATCCATGTCACTGTTCATAAGTTGAGCATATCCTTCTTTAGGTGAATACCTACCAGATTTGGATAAATTCAAGACAAGAGCATCATCATGATTTGTAATCCTAACATGACTGGATTTGAGAATGGCTAAATAACCATTCCAGACATCAATCTCAAAAGGATCAACAAAACCAATATACTCAGCAGAAAACCATTGTTGAGGCATCAAAACAGACAAACCATGAATGCCAATACCAGATAAACAGAAAAAACCAGCCAAATGCAATTTCTCCAACATAGAAATAGGTAAAGTGTGTCTCCATTTACATCCTAACCAAGGATCTAATCCAATACGAACAACAGAACCATTACCTGTCTTCCATACCAAAAAATTCCCACTAATATCAAAAGCCCAAAGGATAGCTTTCCAACATATTGAGCATATTCTTTTTTTTCTTGTCAGAAGATCTGATCCATTCCAAAATATTCATTTGCTGAATATATTTATGAAAAGAAATCTTTACCCACAAACCTGTGCCTTGTATGATGTTCCAAACATTTTTCGCTACAAGAGCCTTAGCAAATACAACAGGAACTTTAAGTCCCCATCCACCCATAGATTTTGGATAAGCCAAAATCTTCCAAGATGTCCAGGGTAAGCCAAGAGCATTCAGTTTACCAGACCAGAGAAATTTGAAACAAAGCTTTCTGATTTTTTCAATAATCCCCAAAGGTATCCAGAAATTCATCCAATAGACAGGGATGGCCTCTAAAACTGCTTTAATCAATATCAACTTACCTCCTTTAGATAACCAACGTAAACTCCAGTTGTTAATTCTGTTCTCAACCTTAATAATCAACCAATCCCAATCTTTTAAAAGGTATATGCATGGTTTGAGGTGAAACCCAAGATATTTCATACCATTAACAATTCTGTCAACAGGAAAAGTGAAAATATTTTGTAAAGTGACAATCTCATATTCTTCCATACATGAAAAATATAAAGTAGATTTATCATTGTTTATCTTCATCCCAGATGCCTTGCAGAATATCAGTAAAATCTCATATAAAGTTGAAAGAGATTGTTCAGAACCATCATTGATCATTACTATATCATCCACAAAAAGAACATGAGATAAAACAATATCATTTCCAAAGGATAAACCATGATAAGTCTCATTTGCTAAGGCAAACAATATAGCCCTGCTTAAACCTTCCACCACCACAAGGAACAATAATGGTGCCAGAGGGCATCCTTGTCCAAGTCCCCTGCCAGCTTTAAAAAAAGTGGTTGCTACTCCATTAATCAGCAAAGAGAAGGAAATGGATGATAGACTACTCACAACCCAAGCTATAAAATTCCCAGCAAAACCTAATTTGGAAAGTATAACCCGAAGATAGGTCCAACTTACACGGTCATAAACTTTTGATAAATCAATCTTAATCATAACAGCCTTTAAAATTTTACAATGCATAGTGTGCATACCTTCCTGGATGACCCCCACAACATCATGAATCTGCCTACCCAGTAAAAACCCAAACTGTTCATCAGAAATGCATCTACCCAGAACATTTCTGATCCGGATGGAAATAATCTTACCAATAATTTTGTAAACAAAATTACACAAAGAAATCAGTCAAAAATCCTCAAAAGATAATGGTTGATCAATCTTAGGAATGAGTGCAAGAAAAGTTGAATTGAAGACTGCAGGAATCTTACCACTGATCTGGGAAAGCTCGATAACTCTCAATAAATCTTCTCCCAAAACATCAAAAAGACATCTATAAACCTCAATAGGGATTCCATCCAGTCCCGGGCTTTTGTCATTTTTGCTAATGGAGAGGATATACTTAATTTCTTGCATATTAACAGGCATCATAAGCTCACTATTGTCCTCCTTCGAAATAGATAAGGGAAAATAACCTACACTATGCACAATTCTAGTAGATGAAGATCAACTTCTTCCTTGAACAAAGCTTCAAAATGTTGTATCCCAACCTCAGCAATAAACTCAACACCTTCAACTAGATTTCCAAAATCATCAAGAATTTTCCAAATAGTATTAAGATTTTTCCTATGAGCAGCGAATTTATGGAAAAAAGGGGTCTTATTATTACCACAAAGTAGCCACAAAGCCCTACTTTTTTGTCTAGCCTCCTTTTCCCGAAAGCATAAGATAGTTCTCTTACGAGATTCAAGCTCAACCAAAGACAATTTATCCTCCTCTGAAGTAAAACCGATGATAGCCCTATCAAAGTACCTTTTCATATAATTTTTAATGTCCACAAGATCCTTAATATCCTGAGCTTTTTTCTTCAAAGACCATTCAATGGATATATCTTTGATTCTTTTAAGATTCACTACAAACTGGGATGCAACAGATACCTTAGACAAAACATCAAAAACCACCCAGGAATCTTTTAGAATCTCAACTAATTCAGCATGCTCTAACCAACAAGCATTAAACTTGAAAGGACAGTGTTTCTTAGAAGTATTGGAAGATAATTGTAAAAACACATGTTGATGATCTGAGTCTCCCCCACTCCCAATCCATTGCTTAAAAATAAAATCCTTATCTAGGAAATCAGCAGATAAAAGAAGTCTGTCTAGTCTTTTACATATACACTCAGTTCCAATTCTCATATTAGACCATGTTGGGATGGAATCCAAAGGAGCAATGTCAACAAGACATAAACCATCCAAAATATTGGTAAAGTAATCAGTTAATGCATCAACACGAGCATTAACCCCCCAAATATCAGACAAACCCAAAGAGAAATTTAGATCTCCCCCAAAAACCAGATAAGTGCTTTTGAAGCAATCCATACTTGAGAGATGATTCCAGAAATTTTCTCTATCCAGGTAAGGCCCATAAAGATTTAAAAAGGTTATATCCAACTACAATTCTATGGAGTGCATAACAACACAAAGAGCCGAAGTTATATCCCATGCATTCATCAGAATGAAATTACAAGACCTCCACCCCAAAAGTAAACCACCAGCTCTTCCCTTAGCATCAATAGATACAAACTGCCAACCTTTAACTAAAATTTCCATTTCCTTAATCAAAATATCACCTTCACACATAGTTTCTTGAATATAAATAACATCTAAAGACTGTTTTTCAATCATCCTTTTCACAGCCAGTTTTTTAGGATGACTAGCCCAACCCCTGCAATTCAAAGTCATAAGAATCATAAGGGGAACTTCGAAGAGGCATACAAAGCTCTAAGTGCCTCAGATCCATCCTTCACAGAAAGGTTAGAATTAACCAAAACCCCAAACCAACCCTTAACCGACTGTTTATTCTCAATTGGAACACAATCTAATCCTAAACCATCAATAATAGATTTTGAAATAGAACGAAGAAAATATCTCTTGCGTACACCAGGTAAAGCCTTAGGCGAAGAAACAAAACCAAGGTCTCTTAATGCTTCCTTTTGAATAGGTTCAAGAGAAGAAACCAAATCAGAAACCTTATCAATCTTAAAACCCCCAAGGTCCTCAACCAAATTGTTAATACACAGAGGTTTAAGATTAGTTAAGGAGGAATGTGAACCCAAATCCTTATCATCTAAAAAGGAGATAAGTTTAAATCCTCCGAGCATTCTTCATGCAACTTACCCTCCTTAGCCATCATATTAGTCTCACTGTTTTTGACCCTCCAAATTTTTTTAACAGAAACAGGTTTCTGAATGATGGGAAGTGAACAATCATTTGCTAAATGTCCATAAACATGGCATCTGTAACACCTAAAGGGTATCCCCATATAGTCCAATGGCTGTTTGAATTCAGTATTTCCTTTTTTTACAACCAAATCAGCAGGCAACCCATTTCTGAAATCTAGCAAAACTAAAACCCGGCCCATACACCAAACCCCAGTTTGAAGATAAGAAAAATCAGTTTCTAAATGGGTGCCAAGAGTATTTCCCACCAATTTAAAGAAATCACCAGACCAATATTCGAAAGGTAAATTGGGGAGTTTAACCTAGATTGGGATATGATCATACCTTTCGACGCGGGGATCAAATAGTGGCATCCACCTTTTGATCAAAATCCCAGCATTGTCCCACCGCCAAACACCATCAAGAACCAGATTAGCATCTTCCACTTTGACGAATTTGAATGCAATCCAACCCATCGGGAGGAGATAAATTGCAGGAGGCATACTAACAACTTCTTTCCAAGCCTTTGTAGCCCAGCCATTTAAGCTGTCAAAGTTAAACTTGAGACCTCCAAACCTCCCAACCAGAGTCAAAGCATTAGTGAGAACAATATCATTTAAGCCCACATCCTCACCCACCGTCAACAAAATCGGTTTTAACAACTGCTTAATAGGCTTGTGGGATTTCTTCATAAAACCTCCAGCCTCCTTCAAACCCAAATCATCGACATCTGACAGAGAATCCGAAACCCTTGCAGAAGTCCCCAGTGATTCCTCATCATCAACTGATAGGGTATCCAAACCCCGAGCAGATTTCCCAGAAGTAACAGCAGGAAAAATCATTTCATTGGAAACTGGACAACCCAAATCACCTATCGGCCCCCATCTAAAATCCATAGACTTAACAGATTCCTCAATAATATCCCTCTTACAAGATATCAGTACCGAATCAACCAATACATCACCCCCAAGGCATGTAATAGGTTCAAAGCCCCTATCATCACCAAGATGATCCCCCAAGACACTAGCCCTCTGGCCAATACTCAAATCACCAGGAGAAACTGGAAGCAACAAGTGTGAACCAGTTACATACCTTTTATCCTCAATACCAAAAATCGAGACCAAAGCAAATTTAACACGATCCATAGAATTACCCTCAGAAACCCCACAAAACATAGGGCGACCATAACCTCCAGACTCAAGTATGCAACCCAATGTCAAAGGCCCTGAATCACAACAAGATCTCACTCCATGCACTTCTCCCCCATCCAAACAATTAACCATAGGTTCCGCTGTCATCTTTGGATCAACCATAATCCCCACGAGACAAGAATGAAACACAGAAACCCCTGAATCTTCTTTACCAACATTGAAAAGCTTCAAACCCCTCAGCGAAGGCAGAACATAATCCTAAGAAAAATCCTTATTAAGCCCACAATGCACAAGAGAAACCTGACCTCCTTCCAAAACATCCGCAGCAGATAAAGTTGCTAAAGCCGAAGGATGGATTTTTGAACAAGACCTCCCACTAGCCTCCACGCCAATATTCAAACAAGAATAATCAAGATTATTACCAACCTCAGCCTCACACCGCAAAGGAGCACCCATGACCTCCGGGGAAAACAAAACAGCAGATTGTAATGTCGAAACCCTCGCACCATCGACTATGCCACCATTAAAACTCTTCGTCAACCTCGGTGGAGTACGAGCAAGAGATTTCATCGATCGGAGAGACATAATTGCATGGGCTCCGTGTCGATACCAAGATAAATGATCAATCAATGATAAGGATGACAAATGACGTCAAAATACACCCCAATAATTAAGAGGGAATCAGAAACGTTGGAAAAACCAATCCAACAATAAATGATAAATCTATCTCCAAAAACTCATGATCAGACATCACACCAGAACCTACCAAGCATCACCACAATAACGACAAGATTAAAGACCTGCAGAAAAGACCCGTACTTACATTAGATCTCCAAGCGCCATCCAACTCAATCTGCATTAATCTATAAAGTACCTTCTCTACTCAAAAAACCATCAAAACTCAACTCCTCGGCACTACGCGACCTCCTTCCCCTCCTCGATTTCTAAGATATATGTTCTCCTACACAAAAGCTCAAATTTGTTATACCTACACTCACCCACTATGCAGATAACTTTATGAAGAGTACCTCAATCTCCATGTCTTCCGATGAAGAAATCAAGACCAAAGCTTGATCCCGGCGGATTGGTCCAATAAGAGATGTATTTCACTCTCTCATGGAAGAATACTGAATATAAAATAGAAAAAAATATGGTAACCTTTTGGTGGGCCTTAATTTTGAAGTACATTTTGGGATATTTTACCTTCTCATTTACCCTATATATATTACGCTATCATCATTCATTTCATTGCTTGGACTCGAATTAAAAGGCAATGACGTAATTGTGTTTTTATGTTATTTCTATTAACCTAAGATGTAAGATGAGATGATGGATTACTTATAAATATTTTAGTTTAGTTTTATGAGTATGGTATAGAAACTCAAAAACAAGGAACTACAAAATCAGCCATGAAGCATAACCATGGGAAAATTCTAATTAATAATATTGTAAGACAATGGTTGAGATGACGAGAATGGTAATGCAGTGATATAGTTTTGTTTCTTTTTGGGTATGGTTGAGATGATGAGAATGGTAATGTAGTGACATAGTTTTGTTTCTTTTTGGGTATGGTTGAGATGATGAGAATGGTAATGTAGTGACATAGTTTTGTTTTTTCTTAGGTATAGTTGAAAATGGGTTTTATTTCACCTACATTTTAATATCAATTAGCATTTTGTTTTCTTAAACATAAGATCAAACAAAAATTCTAAAACTAATTCAAGAATCATGTAATCTTGATTTGTTAGATATTGTTGAATTTATTGGAACAAATTGTATCATTATGTAATTTTTATTTTTATAATCCCTTTATAAATGAGCATTGTCATTCCCCTAAAAGGGTTGGTTTATGTTATAATTACGTCATGTTTTTTCATTGAAAAATCTTAACCGACAATCTTCTATAAAGCTAATTATAATATGTCATTTCTCTTTTCTTTCACTATTGTCATTTTCACTATTTTACAACTATTTCACCACCTTCTGACCAATGTTTCAATGTTTCCATGTGTTTCATTGCTCTATCAAGCAAAATTAAAAGTGCTCTACATATGACTATGCCTTTAGCCAGTCCTAGTAAAATTTATTGGGGATGTCATCTATAAATCCTAACCATTAATGAAGTCCCATTTCCAAAATACATAAATAAATAAATAAAAACTAGCATACATCCCATGAAGCAGGGGAAATGAAACGCCGAGAAAAACTTCGGTATGTTTAGAATGAGAGAAAGTTGTTTGTATGTAGATAATGTAAAGTTATATGTCGAAAGAAAGTACACTAAATATGTGGAAATTATAATGCAGATACTAATAAGAAACAATAAATAGGAACGCATGCAATAAATTGAAACCAATGTAATCGATGAAAAGTAAAATGAAATGTCCATTAATTTGTCATAAGCGAAATATACATATGTAATATAATTAAAGTTATCAAGTTTGACTCTAATTATATTGGAAAGCAACATTGGTATTTTCATTTGGTACAGGGAGTGCAAGAATTGAGGGATGCAATTTTAAGTGTGAAAGTGACAGAGAATGAAGGCATGTCTCTTCCTTCTTGTGAAGTGTGACATATGAAGTGTCTTTCATCTTTGCATAGTGGTCGAAGGAGAATGATGGTGCAATTCACATTCCTTCTAATGTTGTAGCATGTGACATTGTCGTGAAGGTCAAGCCTTGACGTTCTATGTTACCAATGTAAATGGTTGACTTGTTAATGTCAATCCCTAGGATTTATGGATAGTCAATTCCCAAGCCATCTTGAGGGGGATTTGTTTCCTATTAGTTCGATTTATGGGTGGAATTGGTATGTGCTTTGGTTGAGATTGGTCCCATGGAGGGCCAATGTATTTATCAAATTCCATGACAACATAGGTTGGCAAGTTAGGAGGGCTAGATCTAGGTGTGTATACAATTTCAATGACCACTCCGAGTGCACCATTGACTAACCCTAACTGGACCCATAAATTGCAAGATAGCATTACTTGTTGCCCCACACTAAACAATATTTCTTTTTCTAGTTGATGGTCATCATCTTGTTGTGTATCTAAACCATTGGTGAAATATGTGATTGAGCGTGCAACATGCATAGCCAATTCTTTGAGCATGTACTTGTTGTGAGTGTTTGCAAGAATGTTCGTTACAAAGAGATGGATTGTTGCGTCAAATTTTGAATGCTCCTTTGTTGACAAGAATCTATTATTCCTATATTGGAGGATGTTCCATTCTTCCAAGGTTGGTGTAGCATTAGTGCTCCTTTGACGGAATACTATTTCCAAAATTATGACAGTGGCAAAGTCTGTCCACAAGAACTTCCCTAGT